>JAGKPW010002189.1:600000-779995 GCA_019926035.1 Melaleuca alternifolia | reverse complement strand
AATGATGATATATGCATTTTCGTGATATGAGGTTTGATTT
This sequence comes from Melaleuca alternifolia, assembly GCA_019926035.1. Taxonomy (NCBI): domain Eukaryota; kingdom Viridiplantae; phylum Streptophyta; class Magnoliopsida; order Myrtales; family Myrtaceae; genus Melaleuca; species Melaleuca alternifolia. The sequence continues at coordinate 779,955 of JAGKPW010002189.1, read as the reverse complement.
TACTCGAACAAATGTCTCCCAAGATAGAATGAATCTCTCTCTCTCTCTCTCTTGCGGTACTACAAGGATAAACTATCGAACTCAACTATTATTTTTTGAATACTTGCCAAACATGTATGATAATACATGCATATGAGGTTCGGTTTTACTCGAACATGCATGTGTGTATGACGCTTGTTGATCGAATGGTCAACGAGATCGAATGAAAAAATATGACCAAAGAGTCATGATTGTCGCCTTCTGCGTTGAGCAAAAAAATAAAATAGGTAGAGAGAAAAAAATATTATAGTAATCAGACTTGGGCATGGTGGTCACCTAGGCTTAGATTAGGTCCTTCATTTTCCACAAAAGTGGGGTACTCCTTGGGGCCCAACCCCATTTGTGAGGTTCTCAAATATACATCCTCCCTTTGTTTGTCTCTTGTGCAATGGGGGACTCCTCAACTTTCACTTCTCATTCACAAACATCTATGGGACTTGGACACTAAATCTTCAACACTAACAATATCATTCAAGAAAGGATGGAGACAATATTCCAGATGATTATAATTCTATCAGAATACCAATGAGGCTGAGCCCAAGAAAGGGTTGAGAAGATTATCAACAGATGCCCACGGGGCATAGTGGCAATAATTCCTAAACAGGTGGTGCCTTCGTCATGTTGATTGAAGATATTTTCTGCAGATGCCGACTAGAACATTGTACCCCACCCCGTGGCTACACTCTGGCTATGGCTCGAATGCAATGGCAATCTGAGTTGCTGATTCTTAAACAAAAATCATAGGTTCTAGAGTGCCTAAGCAAACAATTGGCATGGCGTATTTAATAAAGGAGTGGTCCCTCTTTTCTGTTTGAAGTGGAGAGTTGAAGGGGGCTATGTTCCAAGTTTAAGGAACTTGTTGGACTCTTGCAGAACAGGAACACAATATAGAAGTCAAGAGCTTGAAGTTGCAAAGCTTTTTCAAGCTTTCCGTCAGAAGAACTCAAGAGATTGTTGTTGCGTGAATACACCGACGCTTGCACATTCCTGAGAGCCCAAACCTAGAGAAGACACAAAATCAGAAACATAAAGCCAGGTAAGACTTCATATCCTTCCTATATGGTACTGATAAGTAAACTGGATTAAACTTGTCTGCTCCCATAATGACTTCACTAAATTCATCCTGGACGAACAGAGGCTTTCATAATTCCATTTTCTAGGAAGACGATTATCATTGGCAGTTAAACACGTCATGTTAGTATGAGAAAAAAATGTTACAGAAGATCTTAAAAGACGATATTACATGCGCATAATTGCAAGCATTAGTGAAAATCCGTCACTAAAAGATTCATTTTAATGCATATACAATTGTCAGATGAAAAATGATTGATCCTGATGAGCATCGAAAGTTTTCCTTGACCCAGGCACAAACCTCAATTGATGGAAGAAGTAGGGCACTGTATGTAGGATCTCCGCCGTTCATCTGGACAACCTCGTGATCGGTTTCTATTCCCATTGACTTTAAGACTATCATAATCGAAATATTTTGCAGACAGCTCAGCACAAAAATCAGAGACATTCCTTTTAAGCATGTGAAAGAAACCACTTTGCAGATTGATTGAGTCGTAAGTACATCTTCTCTTTTTACATCACAACTGTTTTGCTCTGTCGCCTCTGTACTACTAGTAACAGATGCATTTATACTGCAACGAGTCAAACCGGGCAATAAGGAACATTGCTGTCCGGACGAAGAATATCACAGCAGTTCTAATATGGCTTGGAGATGTGCAGAATCGGATACATGTTACACTAGACATATGCAAAAGAGTACCAACGTTTCCTACAGTGAAATTCTACATCAAAATGAGATAAGAATAAGTAAATTAACCAGAGAGTTACTGGTACTAATAATATGTGGGGAAGCCAATAACCTAGCGGCAGCAAGATGAACAATCTACGAGGTCTTATTTAGATGAAAATAATAGCAAAAATCTGAAGATAAAGAAAACTCACTTCCCCTTCTTGTCAGTATCAATAATTATCCTGTTCTTCAGCAGTTTGTTCTTGTATTAGTATCACTTGCAAACAATACAGTTACCACGATAATTCTGCAGAATAGTAACAAATATGCAAACAGACAATTCACCAAAAATTGCAAGGAAGAACAGAAAGTTGTGCTAAAATACCAATAAGACAGAGATCCCCGCAAATCTCAGTTTCTCAAAGTACAGCGTACAATTCACCTAACACTTCTGATACTGCTGAGGCATCAATAGCATCACTACCATACTTCAATTTTTATCAATTACACAATTAACAACCATGGGTTCACTATGGATATGCATAAACTTGAAAAAGTGAATGCACATTGCAGAAATTTGCGAGCTCGGGAGGTGAATCTCTGGCTGAAAACTAATTACAGAAAAGGTAGTATAGGTATCAATCGCAGTCCATCTTAGCTCCCTATCAACTTCACAGCTTTAAGTTCACTAATAGCTACATTTAACTGTAGTTCACGCACAAAAACACAAAAACAAACTTCTTTCCAAAAGAAAGCCATTCTAAATGTATCAACGTGCAGGTGAATTCGGTTCGTTCCTTCCTTCTATTACTACATCCATACTCAAGACTTCCTAACATCAGCAGGGGAAAGGGTGGCATAACAAACTTAAGACATCCGAAAACCAAACCTGTAGAGTAATTTAGCAACTATGGGTGAAATGAACACGGTTTAGAAATGAGAAAGCAAAGAACGGCAGTGTTATTTTGCCTGTACTCTACTACAGAGTGCTTTTGTCTCGTATTTTCTATTCTTGCAGCTCAGAAAGAAAATTTTAGTCTGCACTTGATTGTTTCGAAAAGGTTTTGTCGCGGCTGGTGCCACCTAAAGACCATTTGCTGATTCAAAAGAGCCAAGGACCCTTCAACTTAAATGAAGCCATGTAGACAAAAAGGACAATCATCCCGAATAATGTTTCATTGAGGTGCTACCCGGAGACCAGAACCGGTCGCAGCATGCTTTGCTAATATGCATACGACGTCCTAATAGAACATATCCATTGAAAAGCATGCGCTAGATCAGCAGATGAGATATTTTAGATCAGTCTATTCGAAGCACGTCACTCGTTGCTTGCTTTTATAATCCCATATAACGCTCTCACTCCAATTGCATCATCCTGAACAAAGTGGCTGTTGCCTTCCACCTCATGCAACCTCAGAGCGTGCTTATACAGTGCCATGGGCAGAAGACGCCTCACAAATTACCGCAACTGCTAAATTAAGCGCTAGCGGATGACTATTGGGTCGGTGGCCGTTGGCTCCGTGAAACAGTGTAAACTCTTTTTTGGTAAACTAAAGCGAGCTTCCTGTTCAGTCAATAATGGGTACGTGAAATCAAGATACAATCCTACAATCTATAGACGATTAGCGAACTTAAGGTTCGCCACAATAATGCATTTGAGTCGCCCGGATTTGAAAGAGAACGCGAACCCATACGACACTTATCAATTAGCAAGAACTATATTAGATTGGCTAAAAAAGAGCAAAATAACATGACTCTTAGACAAATAGAGCGATATACATTCGTACAATAAATCACACCTATACTGTCGTTATTACACAAAGGCAGTCCCAAGCATGATCGTGAACTCCCCCGAGAGGCCAGCACCAAAAAGAGCCCGGAAAGTTCACTTGGACAGTCGCTAGAGATAGTGAGGAGGCCCGTTAGAGCCACTCGGCCCATCAGGCTTCGACTCTGGAAACTCCTCCCAAGAACCTTGGCTGCCGTTATCCACCCTCCCTCTCCCTCCTCCTCCTCCTCCTCCTCCTCCATACAAAACACCAGGCACTCCGCCGTTGAATCCACAGTCCAGCGACAGCCCACTATCAATTGAAGTAAGCAGAGCCGACAGCCCGCCTGCATGGCCCCCGGCAGGGCCCATTCCCAGTCCCAGAAAATCCACTGTCATGGGCCTGTTGCTGAACAGCGATGATTGAGATGGGAGGCCCAGCCCCAGCCCGGCTGCTTCCGAGGAGCTCTCCACCTTTCCGTGGCTGCTCCACCTGGCGGAGCCATCGCCGGCAGTCGACGGAGTTGCCTCCTGGCTAGAAGAAGCAGAAGGTGAGGAAATCGCTAATCCAAGCCCACGAAGCAGTGATGCATTGGTGGCTGCTGCGCCCATTTGAGCGGCCTTTTGAAGCAACGCGGTGGCGGACATGGCCGGGGCAGACTGCGGAGGCAGGGTGTAGAGGTGCTGCTGGTTCTGATCAGGCCTCGCGAAGAGGGACGAGGCAGTGAAGAGGGAGAGTGAAGCTGGTTCAGTAGTAGAGGGCGATGGGGGCGCCACTGTGCAGACCAAATTTGAGAGTGAAGAAGACGAGGCCTGCGGTGGAAGTGGAACCGATGCTGGAAATATGCCTGTAAAGGCAGCGTTGCTGCCGGTGACATTGCTGTTGTCCAGGCCAGTGGTGGTGGCAGCGGCGGTGCTGGCGGTGGCAGTGGTGGCAGTTGTGAGGGTGGCAGCTAGAGAAGACGATGCTGGAGCAGATGGCACAAGTTCAATTGCATTTTCAGGCAAATCTGCAACCCACGAAAGAGGGGGAAAAAGTATGAATTAAGAAATGGGGACATGGAAAGCGAAAAGTAGATCCGGAAAGATAATTGCGTGATCCCAAAATGAAAGGTTCAGAAAGGAAGAAAACAGTGAAGAAAGAGAGACCCTTTTGGGATCGCAGAAACTTTCCCAGTCCTAGCTGGAATGAACTTCACAAGAGCTTTTTCCCCATTTTCAAAGCTCAAAAGGACGAGCAATAATGGCGTCCTTTCTCATCCGCCATAATGAACAATCACCACCCCTTTTTAACTTTTGTTCCAAACGCATTCTCTGATCTCCAAGTCCGCTAAGCAAGAACCAGTTCTCCACACCCATAAAAAATCTCTCTCTCTATCTCTCTCTCTCTCTCTCCGAACAGTCTTTCTGTCTCCTCCGCGCCTATTACAGGCTACGCAGCGGACAAAGAGAGCGACCTCAAGAACAGACAAAACATGAATCTTCATAATAAAAACACTCGGATCTAATAGTCAAGCTAAGCAAATGGGGGCTAATTAACGTCTCTCTTAAGACCACGACATCTAATCAAACAAAACACCCCTCATTATATAAAGATTTCCCCTTTGACCTCCACTAAATTACACGCTATCTTGCACGCCAAGCCTGGCTATTTCGGCCAAAATTAAAACAATTTACCTGAACTTTGAAGAGAGAGGACCGGAGACAACACTGTGGTCGACGGAGTAAGCGGCGGAGGCGGGGGTGACGAGGCGGCGGCGGCGGCCCTAGAACTCCTCGCATTCTGCTCGTCTTGCACCGAGTTGATATTCTGAGCTCTCGAGCTCTCCTCCGCCAATGCGTCGCAGAAGGCTCTGTGCGTCACGAAGCTATCCCTCCTGCACATCAGGAAACAGGAAAAAAAAAATCTTAAATCTCATATTGAGTCATTGACCTGTGTTCGTATGGAGAACAAGCACGGTAATACCGAGAGAACAGCATTCCGCAGTCGCACTTGTACTCCCGGGTGCCGCAGGTCCTCATGTGGGCCTTCCAGTCGGACTGGACGGCGTACTTCTTGGCGCACCGCTCGCATTTCCACTTCTTCTCGCCGTGCTTCCGGCAGAAGTGCTTCTTGATCCCGGTGAGGTCACCGAGGGCCCTGCCGGGGCTGTGGTGGACACAGGCTGGCTCAGGGCACACGTAGACCTTCTTCCGCGGCGGCTCCGCATTGGCATCCCGCTGGCGAAGCCGCCAAGGCAGGTTGTGGCCCCGCCGGTGGAGCTGCAGGTTCTGGTCCCGCTGGAACCCCTTGTTGCAGATCTCGCACACGAACCGGTTCGTCGCCATCAGTGTCTTCGGCGACAGAGCTATCACCTCCGCCTCAGGATCTGCCACACACGGAGAGAGATCTTAGAGCGACAATTTAGGGTTTCGTGCGATCCCGACGCGACGCGGCCGGACCGATCATACCTGGCATCCCCGGAAGATTACGCTTCTTCTTCGCCGGTGGTTCTGCCGGCGGTGCCGACAGGTCGTGAGAAGAAACCTCTTGCGAAGACGGATTTGACATCTCCACCATCAATGGCTCCTCCGACGAGCTCGCCAAAGTCAATTCCTGCGTTCCTTGACTAAATTCGAGCTGAACCGAAGAAGATGCCTCTTAGAGAGCTCGACTCGGTCCTAAAAGCTCCAATACAGCACGATCAAAATGCTGAAGAACAAGATGGAGTACTTCCCAGCAAAAGGATCATCCACGAAGGAACCGCCTCTCCCCCTCTCTCTCTCCCCCCCTCCCCCTCTCCCCCTCTCTCTCTCTCTCTTTCCTCTAAGACGTCTTCGAGCGCTCGCATTCAGCTCGACCTTATTCGAAAGGAAGTGAAATGCGGAGGTTAATGGCGGAGTCTTGACCGGAGAACGCTGGTCACCGAAGGCGGCGGCTGCGATTCTTGAGGAGGAAGAAGACAAGTCGTAGAGAGAGAGATTCGATTCATGGATCGTCAAAAGGCAAAACAGCTTTTACTTTTCTTTCTTCTTTTCTTTTGTAGAGGAGGAGGAAACTGGGGAAAATGGGAAGCGGCGAGAGTGTTAACCATGGTTAAGAGGGTACCTCGAAGGTCTGAACCCCAGGGAGGGGGTGTGTTTTAACCATGGTTAGCCGGGAAAACCTGGTCCCCAAGGTCTCGTCCCTTCTCTCTCCTCGTCTCCTCATTTCGGCTGCTGCTGCTACTGCTGCCGGTCGAGCCCGCATCCCCACCGTCCACGTGTGGACACGAGGACGCGCCCGACCTACAGTTGTCGGGACGAGACGGTCTCGGCGGTGCTTGTCTTTTTGCGCGCTGTTTTTCCTCGTTATCTTTTCGCGAGAAAAGAAACTTTATTTTATGATTCCGTCCGAGACAAAACTATTCCCGAGATCTTGAATAGAGCCTCTTGGGTGTGATCGAACCGACCCGACAGAACTCGTGTTTCCCTTCAGCTCGAAGGAATCAGATGAGATCAAAGGACGGGAAGAGAAAAGATTTAAAATGATAAATTCTGATATCTTTCTCTCTTGATAAATTGCGAGAATTAGTGGATTGACGCCGAATAAGTAGATGATTTTAATATCTTTGTTTAGCAAATCGTATGTAGCAGAATTTTATGCTTGGTTATGAGGAAATATGTCGTCAAAAATGTAATTGACCGAACAAATTTCTATCAAATTCGAATTACATTATGTTCTCGTGATTCTCATGATTTTATTGGGAAAAAAATTGAAATAGAACTCTCGAAATCTGGGTGTGGTACATTTTTACCCTTAAATTTTCATTAAGCTCTTGATTATCACTATGACTGTTAATTTTATCTTATGTTTTTCATTAGTACATGTGATGCCCACAATTTTAATAGATAATATGGTTTTCATCTCATTGTTTTTAAGAAAATCTCTCTTTTATTTTTTTATTTCTGTAAAAAAAGAAAATTAGAGAAAATTAAATTATCTATAATTTATTATATCAAATAAAAGATAAAAAAATTATATTAAAAATGAAAATAGTCAGAATATGATGAATTATGAGCAAATTCATATTAGGAAAAATAAACAAATGCCTCAACAATGAAACAAATGGCAAAAAATAAATACTTATGTTTTGGAATTATTGATAATGAAAACAAAATTATCGATCAATGAGAACTGTTAAAAGAATATCATTTGGATTTATGTGAAAATCATTTCCTTCTATGAGTTGAGGATTTTTCTCTTTTTTTTTAAATATTTTTGTTCTTTATTGAGCCGAGATCGTTAATTAACTCTTTAAAGATCACTAATGAGTAATCATTTCTTGTCATTTGAACTTTATTCTCTCCGAGGTATTTTCCTTCTTATTTAATTTATGTTTTTTCTCTCACAAAATATCTTATTTATTATTATTAAAATGGATTTCCAATCAAGTTTTGACATGATGTTATTTATTTCTACTATAGTTTGAACTTTGGTTAATTAGTTTTCTCCCTATATATATACATAAAAAATATTTCTTATAGCAATAAAGGGTGAAAGATGGTTTCTTTAGAAAAATGCAATGGAAACATGTTCATCCCCTTGATATACGTACATTCACAGGAAAGAAAGAAGAAGAAGAATGCCGAACTTTTACTCATATGACACATTTATCTCGAACTTTTTTTTTCTGTAATACTAAAGAATCTACGATTATACTTGTATGACGTATTTAACTCAATCATTTATTGTGACATAAAAGAATCCAATTTTTTTAGTGACATTAAATTTTGGGGATAAAATATTACACAAATATAAGTTTTGTGATTTTTGTTGTCACAAGAAGAAGTTTTGGATAAATGCATCACACAATGTAATTTTGGGGTAAATGCGTGACATAAGTACAATTTTTTTATTTTTGGTGCGACACAAAAGAAATTTGGAATAAATATAACACGGTAGGTATCGTTTATGAATTTTTGTGACTTTTATCCTACTTTCTATGCAAATAGATTATTCCTGATATTATTTTATAATTTTCATCATGACGTTGAATTGGAAGAGAATAAATGTTTTCGATGTTCAACATTTTTACATTACATGACAACTTTAATTAGTAAAATTGGGAATTATGCGGTGAAATTATTTAGCTTTTCTTTAGCTTCTCATTTACATTTTTTTAATATATTTGAAATTGACAGCACCTTGGAATTTAGGCGAGTGACTTCACTTCCTTCACCATAGAATGAGATTTTTACGGTAAGCCATTTATTTGTTTCTTCTCTTCTTCCCTTCCTTTTTGAGAATTGGTAATTGGTATGTCACATAATATAGAAGATTTGTTGAAACATATTATTGTCAAAGGATGGAATTGAATTACTATTCTTAGTCATTTGATTCGATGTGCAATTAGTTTCTAAACATTTTTAAAAGCGTCTTTTCAATTCAATGCATTCAGGTCATATGGAAGATCATAATTGAATCTGTCGATGTAACATGTTATAATCCGACGCCTCATTTTTAAATTTTCTTAAGGATGCGTTGCATTGACGTGATGCCAATAGGTCAAATACTTTTGTTGAAAAGTATGTAGTAAGTAAATTAAAAAAAAAGGGTACCAAAACAAGTAAAATCAAGAGAATCAGAGTAAAGAAAAAGAGTCACCATTGTGGGGTCTTTTGAGCCGTCCCATGTTGGCAACGTGGAGACGGTGCTAAAGTCACCCTGCTTGTGGGTCTCTCTCTATATCCCCATATGTTTTCACTTTTGATTTTCAATTTTGGCATTTTTCAGTTAATCTCCAATTATTTTTTTTATTCTTTTGAACGCTATGATTTGTAGATTTTTTTTTTTAACGCGATGACACGTCTACATCGTGTCGTACCAATATGTCAAGAAAAATTGAAAATAAAAACTACACCAAATTTTCAACGCGCCACGTCAATAAATTATAATTGATTGATAGAAATACTTGATTGCATCGCTTTTAAAACGTTTATGACTTGATCGTCTCCTTTAAGGTTTAGAATTGGATCGTACATTTGGCGAAACATTTTAATTAAAGCTACATTTATTTCATGAAAAAGATAGCATTTCTTGAAAATATTTTTTGGGAAATCATTTTTCTCGAAAATGATAATATTTTATGGTGTTTATTTGTCAAAAGTCGTCGGCTCGCTCGCCTCGAGCGAGGTCAAGGCACGCTGGAAAATTCGGAAAAAATGAAAAATATTTTTCCCCACTTTTGAAGGTATTTTTTCAATTGGTGAAAAATATTTTCCTTGACTATTTGATTTTTCGTGAAACGAAAGTCGAAAAATTTAAAAAATATTTTTTTGAAAGTTATTTTCTATGAAACGAACGGAGACTAAGTGTTAACGAAAATTTTCCCTTTTGTTGGGACAAATTGCGTGAGTTCTTTGCCAATATTAGTCCCCCACTGTTGGCAACTTTTGCTTTCCTGCTTTTCTTTTCTCCTTTTGCCTTTCTCTATCTTTCCTACGAGTTCATCCCGATGTCATTCTTATGTCATCACGTGCCTTTAAAAACCTTCCATGTCAAAAAGTTTCAGTTGACTATGAAATGTTGTCTTTCGCCATCCTATTAATTTATTTGTAATACTTTCCGTGCCCGGCGCATAATATATTATTGCTTTATTAAGTTAAATTGACTGATCAATTCGTTCGAACTCATTACAACGCATCGCGCTATTAAATTATCTCGTAGAATCAGCGATGCTATGATTCATAAATAAAGATGAAAATACCATTAACCCTTTTGAGGTTGCCTTCGCGCACGGCATTCGTTATTCTCGGAATTATTATTCGCCGTCAGTCTTTCATATTTCTCCATGGATGTAGGCAGCGGCACGCGGTTCTCTTCTTTATAATTCAGGAGAAGAAGCGCGAAAGTCCAAAAGGAAAAACAATGCCGCAACTCCCACGAGCCGGTCATGTCCGATGTGACCACATCGACAGCAAATTTCATGTGCAATTGTTGAGATCTAAACATGTATTTGGGTCACTTAAGTCATGACATCTCGTGCTCACCCAGTTCGCCCTCCGATCCATCGTTATTCGCGGGTCGGCCATCGTGCGCCTAAGCTCAGCACGTCGAACTGGGGGATGACGCGTTGCAGCAGCAGCAGCAGCGCATTGCCACCTCGTGCAAACCGTCTCCTCTTCTCGTCCGCTCTTCGCGCATCGTGGTCAAAGATAGATCGTACGCCGTAGCTGACGACGATTCTGGACTTTCGTCTTTCCCATCTTCGGGATGATGGAAGCAGGAGCCGTCCCCCCATGATCGAGACATGACTGCTCCTGCTGCTGAAAGGACAGGACCGCCATCCTCAGCAGATAGAGACGGTCGGCCCGAAGACGGTGAGGAGACGACGATGAAGAAGTGGCCGACACGTGATTGCGTAGGTGCGGGGCTCGCCTCGTCCGCATCTGCCTTGGCTCTCGCCGAGTGGAGACGATTCGAACGTCTGGTTCGATTTTTTTGTTTTTTGTTTTAGTCCGGTCAAAGTCTGGGTCAAGCTGCCATGTGCATGACAGCAGAATGGCAGCTCTGTAAATACGGCCGGGACACGTTGGATCTCCTCGAATCATCTTTGAATTCTTTGGAATGACGTGGCAACGTTTCCTCGTTGATTTTCTTTTTACAGTGAGGGGTATTCCAGTGTCTTGGCTTAACGACGTTAGTATGGTTACGTGGGCCTCATCGGTTTTCTAGATGGTTCGGTTCTCCCGGGATCGGAAATCAGACCGGTACCAGCTAATCCTAAGACGGTCCGGTCCAGTATGGTTCTTGGGTGGTCTAATGGGACTAGAGAGAGAGAGAGAGACGAAGGGCGTACTGGCGTAGACTTACTTCAAATGACAAAGTCTCGACTCTCGATTGATTGAGTAGTGAGGCCCGAGGGAGGAAACGAGATATATACTAAGATGGAGAGAATTCAGAAAAAAGGAAAATTGGGCAGATACTAATTTCAATCTAAGTGGTCCGGTCCAGTCCTGCCCTCTCAGGAACCGAGAATCATATCACCCATGAACCTGTTTCAATTTTAGGAACTGTGGATTGGACTAAAATTTTGAAAAACCGGACCAACTCGGCTGGTCAAATCCCATCCCGGACAGTTTCCGGATTGGGCGGTCCATTGTGCTCAGTCCTATGACTATGGTTATTGGAAACCTCAGCAAGATAATGTGACTTGAATACGGGGTTCGATGTGGTGGTTGGAGTTTGCTCGTGGATTACAGGAATTGGGCGTGATGTTAGATGCATGCGCGCTTGACTTGCCATGAAGCTTCATGGGTGTAAATGGCCAGACGTTAAGTCTGACAGGGATGTTTTGGCTCGGTTAGAATAGAATTGAACCTTGATTTTCCACATCTAAGGTTGAGGGCTTTGTCCTGATTGGAAGGCTGTTTGTGATCAAATGGGGTCGGTTTGGTTTAAGCCGACTCAAACGCTCGGTTATCAAGTAATTAACACGTTACATTAAAAGAGACAAAACTCATACATCTTGACGTTGATAGGCATGAAGCACACCTTACATGCACGCGTGCGTGCGCACTTATATTTTTATGGGGTTAATTCTCTTTAAAACTCTCAATTTTCGGTTCAATTTCAATTCTATTTCCAATTTTTTTTTATCTTATCGAAAGTCATTGACTTTCACTCTAGTCTTAAATTTCCTACGCATAGAACAATCACCACTAATTCCTTCAGTATTGTTAACATCAAGAAGTTACTGTTGTTACGTACGAGATAAGGGTGTTGATGGAAAATACAAATTTTGATACTGAACTTCTAACTGCTTCCCATGTTCGATGATTTTGAGTTAACTAGTGCTGATTTTTAGACATGTGAGTAGGTTTAAGACTAGTGTGAAAGTTAGGAATTTGTTATGAATAGACTGGACCTAAGTTTAGGATTTTTAGGGGAATTAGGCTTATTTACATGTATAATACTGGTGTACATGTATTTGCCGCACGTTTTCTAAACTTAAAAACAAAAGACTTGTCTTTTTGAAGTAAAACAATTTCTAGACGTGCAAAACTCATGTTAGTATACAATCAAAATAGAATAAGTTTGGATTTTTAACTCATCTCGCATGTTTGCATTTATCGTTAAACATCCCCTATATAAGAAAATTCCCATAATAACACATCGTACGATACTCTTTAGTCTATATTAGATGGCACAAAGTAGTGACGAAATCCGAACTTTTAACAAAATATTTTGACAAAATATTCTAACCTAAATGGCCATATCCTAGCCAGTTTATTTAAAGGACGTCCCATGTACTTAATCAATGTTGTAACTTAGTAAACGTATTTCTATAATTTGCAGGATTTGTTGTTTCTTTTTAAGCCGTGACACCATATTCAAGTGCAGCAGTATAGATTTAGGAAAGTAACACGGGACTAAGGTACCGCCTCCTCCGCCAGCCTCCGCCACTCTCACCTCCCTCGTCTCCGCGGCTCGTCCTCTACATCCGCCGTCGCCTCTGCTCGTCCTCGGCCTCGGCCTTCGCTCTGCCCAGCTACCGCCTCCTCCGCCAGCCATCGCCTCCTCCGCATCCTCCTCCGCCGTCGCCTCTGCCTTCGCTCTGCCCAGGTACGAACAATAGCTTTTCTTCTCCTGCTACTAAAGATATAAATGTGGATCATGAATTTGGGCTGGCAAATCATGGGTCAAAACGTGTTTCGTCTTTCGACCGAGGGGTTTGGGAATTGAGGCATCAAACAGAGGGAAGCAAAAGGAGGTCCGGGGCAAAGCTTTTGGGTCAATTGCTGAAAGAATGTAGTGTACGGAAACGGAATGAGGGAGGGCATCGTGCATTGCCATGGTGATTGGTGCCGATAGAGACAAAATCGACACGGGGGTTTGGCGGTGGAGGAGAGATGAGGCATGTAGAAACCAGTTGCTCTTTCAGTCCCATAACTCTCTCCACTACCCCCACTCCCCACCCCCCATTTATATCTAACTTCAGCAGATTTACACAGTAGAGAGAGAGAGAGAGAGAAGGGGAAGGGGCCCAAAGGGGGACCAGTTGCAGACTCTGCCGACGGTAGCTTTTAGCTCACCCAATCCTTCCCACATTGGCCATTGGATCTTCTCAAACCCTCTATTGCCCGACTCTTCCCCCATTCATTCTTTCATATACTCTCTCTGTCTCTGTCTCATTCACAGTCTCGCATCGCCGCTTCTCTAGAGGGTGGACACGACCGTGGATCACAGAAAGAAGCCGAACCCTCTTACCGTTTTCTAAAGACCTTGGAAACTTAAATCTGAAGGGGAGGGGTTGACGAGGGTCATATAACCGAATCTGTAATTTGCTTGGGGTTTAGCTCATTGAAAAATGTTTTGTGCAATTTGTCGCTGCATTTGATTGGGTTTGATGTTTACGAATTGATAGAATGTCCATGACTCGGTGCATGATTGGTTTGTTTCTCATAATACAAGATTGTACTTTCAGTTTTCATATTGGTTTTTTGTGAATTTGTCTGCATATTTCGTCAACTCCTATCTCTTGCCGACTCAAGCTTGAGGCCCAATAGATTGTACTTTACTAGATGTACAACCATTTATCATTGAGCACATTTTCAACTATGTTGTGAATTATGTTTGATTTTTCATCTACTTGTTATGTTCGTTGACTATTTTATATTAAAGTTAATATGGAGTTTGGTGTTGTATTTTCTGTTGTATATTTGGCTGAATTGCTGGTTAAAATTGATATTTTGAATGTTTAATCAATTAAGGTAACATGACATCCCAAAATATGGCAAAGTGGACCGAGCCTTTGACTAACGAGCTCATAAGTTTGTTGGTAGTAGAGGTCAAAAAAGGAAATCGCCCCACCTCTACTTACAACAAAACTGGATGGAACAACATACGTGCCGAACTAAATAAACGGACAGGGTTCGAATTTACTTTAGTTCAGTTGAAGAACAGGGTCAATAAACTGAGGAGACAGTATGGTAGTTTAAAAAAACTTTTATCACAATCTGGATTTGGCTGGGATCACATAAACAACAGGGTTGCTGTGGAGGATGAAAGTGTATGGGAGGCTCACATAAAGGTATTATTTTAATTAGGTTGTTTTTGTATATATTATGATTGTACTCTTTGATTACGTTGTTAAAATATGTCATTATTTTGAAAATGACAGGATAACAATGACTGGGCTAAATTTAGGAAGGATGGTTTTCCTCAGTATCCCGATTTGTGCATTGTTTTCGGTGATACATATGCTACTGGAGAGCATGCATTAGGAAATGCAGAAGTAGTGATGTCCTCAGATGAAATTGATGGCCATAGTGGTTTTGATGGTGGTGAGGGTGGTGAGGGTGGTCCTGCTGCATTCAATGATGATCCCTACTCATTTCATGAACAACATGTTGATGAGGGACTTGATACACCCGACGTGACTACACCCTCAACCCGCGGGAAGCACCATATGGACAGGACTCCAAATGCCAAGAGAAAGAAGAGCAAGACAGAAGACTTTTCCAGCACTTGCAAAGCCATTCGAGAACTAGTAGCATTCAAGACTAGTCAATCAACTACTAGTGGCTCGGTTACCTCAACTGCACCATCACATTCCTTGGGACATGTAGACCCCTACTCCGTAGGAGCTGTGATGGCCATCATAAATGGCATGACTGACTTAGATCAGGATATATACAACAAAGCTCTGAATAAATCATGCAATAGTGCAGCTTGGAGGGAGGGTTTCATCTCAGCTCTACCTGAAAGGAGACGTGGAATTCTAGAATCTCTTTAAGTAGATGTAGGGAAATATGCTATGAATTTATGTTTGGATTGCATCTATTATGACTTATCTATTTGAGATGCTTTGGTTTTGTAGTTTAATGGTTTTATGATTTGAGATTGTCATAATATGAGATGTTATGGATTGTATTATTGGATTATTTTGAGATTGTTGAATGTTATTGGATTCTCGACTTGAATGTTGTGTTTACATTCTTATTTCATGTGATGACATAGGTAATATGGACGGGGGTGAAAGTGTAGATCAAGTATCAGCAGTTGAATCAGTTCAAATAGATATTGATGATTCTGATATACATGTACTGATAGCATGGCTCTGCATTAGTGCGATGGATATGTCGATGTACACAAGAGAACCTATTAGGGATAGTGTATTGTCAGGACCTGAATGGATGATTGAGATTCTTCATGGACGATTGAGATTCTTCATGGACATGCAGATAGAATATATGAAGCTTTCAGAATGGAAAGACACGTGTTTGTCAACCTTTGCAACCTGATGAAGTCAAGAGGTTGGTTGAGAGATGGTCGACAAATTAAAGTAGATGAACAAATTGGTATTTTTTTATCTATGATTTGTCACAAGAGCTCAAACAGAAATCTATGTGAGAGATTTCAACATTCAGGACAAACTATCAGCAAGTATTTCACAAAAGTCTTGAACGCAGTTCAGAAGCTGGCAAAAGAGGTTATTGTTCCACCTTCATTTGATGTCATTCCAAATGAGATTCTTATGGATCCTAAGCATAAACTTTACTTCAAGGTAGTATTTCTGTACATTCTTTTGCCCAATCGGTTTCATATTTCTTAATCCATTTTTCATAATAATGTATTTTTAAATGACAGGGTTGCGTAGGCGCTATTGATGGTACCCATGTTCATGCTTCTATAGCTACGTCCAAGCAAATTCCATATAGAGGCAGGAAAGGAATTGTTACACAAAATGTGATGTGCGCATGCTCATTTGATATGAGATTTACTTTTGTGTATGCTGGTTGGGAAGGATCTGCCAACGATTGTCGGGTGCTAGCGGCAGCACTCGAGAATCCTAATTTAGAATTTCCTCGACCACCACCAGGTATTTACATATTTCGTAAAACTAATCTTTTATTATTGTTGTATTTAAGTCGCAAACATGACATATAAATTGTATTATTTGTTGTAGGCAAATACTATGTGCTAGATTCTGGATATGCATTAAATCCAGGATTCTTAACTCCCTTTAAAGGCGAACGCTATCATCTAAACGAATATAGAGGTAACGCAAGACGACCAACAACAGCAAGAGAGTTGTTCAATCATAGACATTCTTCACTTAGAAATGTCATTGAGAGATCATTTGGGGTATTGAAGAGTCGTTTTTTCATTCTTAAACACATACCCTCATTTATAGTTCGCAAGCAAGCACAAATTGTAATTGCATGTTGTGCTATCTGACGCAGCGTTGGCGATAAATTCGAGCAAAAATCGCTCTCAAAGGGATGAACCCTAATTTGATAATTCTGAAATTCCCAAAAGTCCGGCGGCCAGCCTCCAAAAGAGGTCTAAATAGCCTTCTGGAAACAACAAGCCCTAAAACGACAAATTACCAAAATGCCCTTAAAATAGTTTAATTCCGAAAATGCTAAAATAAATGGAAAAAGCATCTAAACGATCTCAGATCGCAAAAATACGGCAGGGCTGGAGACAGAGCTCCAGCCTTGATGACTGGACCGTTTCCTTGCGACCCACCAAAATTCAGCTCATTCCGGGTCCGTCGCCCGGAGTTACCGTTCAGCCTTCCGGGCCTTTTGTTGGTCCCACTTGGCCATGAACGCAGCGCCTATCATGTCCACATCATTCTCCTCCACTTGTGAAGAACTCGACCGCGAGTTCAAATCAGCGCCTGGGTATAGCTCCTCGGGCTCATGAAACAGCGACAAATCAGCAACATTGAAGGTGTTGGAAATACCCATGCTAGCCGGAATGGCAATAACATAGGCATTGTCATTAATCTTCTTACTGACAGTGTAAGGCCCATACTTTGTGGGCTGCAATTTACTATACGTACCAGCTGGCAACCGTTCCTTCCGAAGGTAGATCATTACCTGGTCACCTACCTCAAACACCTGGGCACGCCTGTGTCTATCTGCGGCAGCCTTATACTTCTGATTGGCTTCCTGCAACTTCTGCCGGACCTCATGATGAGTCTCCACAATTTGTTTGGCCATGTGGCTCGCCGCAGCACTTGTACTTGCTTGCTTCGGCAACGGAATCAGGTCCAGAGTATGCTGAGGTGCCTTGGTATACACAACAGAAAAAGGTGACCTGCCGAGGGAACTGTGAGCAGCATTGTTATAGGCAAATTCTGCCTGAGATAAAGCGACATCCCACTATTTTGGCTTGTCGCCACAGATACTACGAACCAAATTGCCCAAAGTTCTATTGACAACCTCCGTTTGCCCATCCGTCTGTGGGTGAGCTGTGTTGCTAAAGTTCAGCGAAGAATCAAAGAGTCGCCATAAAGTTCGCCAAAAATGCCCCAGAAACTTACTATCGCGGTCTGATGTGATCGATTTAGGGACACCATGCAAGCGAACCACTTCTTTAAAGAACAGTCTAGCCACACCTACTGCATCAGAAGTTTTCTTGCATGGGATAAAGTGCGCCATCTTGGAGAACCTGTCAACCACCACGAAAACAGAATCCACGCCCCTTTGTGTCCGTGGCAGGCCAAGCACGAAATCCATAGACAGATCTTCCCAAATATTGTCAGGAACAGGTAAAGGCATATACAAACCTGTGTTGTTAGAATGCCCCTTAGCAGTTTGACATACATAGCACTTCTGTACATACCTGCCGACATCCCGACGCAACTGGGGCCAGTAGAATCGCTCACGGACTGCTGATCACGACCCAGATGGGCTGCTAATCCGCCGTCATGCAAGTCACGGATGACCTTCTCTCGCAGTGATGTCCGAGGAAGGCAAAGTTGATTGCCCCGCATCAAGTAACCATCCTGCACATAGAAATCTTGCGCAGGTTGGCCAGCAGCACACGACTCCCATAGCTGTCCGAAGTCCTCATCTCCGGCGTAACAATCCTTCAATTGCTCGAACCCTAGAATTTCTTGGGTCAATGTGATCAGCAAGCCGGCTCTCCTGCTCAACGCATCCGCTACCACATTATGCTTACCAGATTTATGTTGTAACCTGAAAGGAAACTTTTGCAGGAATTGACACCAACGAGCATGCATGTCTTTGCTAATCCTTTTTTGACTATTCAAATACTTCAACGCCTCATGGTCAGAATAAAGGACGAACTCTTTCCCAATCAGATAATGCTCCTAGGTCTTCAAAGCCCGGATAACAGAATAGAATTCCTTGTCATAAGTGCTCCATCTCTGCCTGGCATCGCTAAGTTTTTCACTGAAAAAGCAAATAGGTCTGCGCTCTTGAGATAAGACAGCTCCAATGCCCACTCCACTAGCATCACAATCTACTTCAAATAATTTGTCAAAGTCAGGTAAAGCTAGAACAGGCGCAGTACAAAGCTTCTCTTTCAAGATGGCAAAGCTGTTGTCGGCTTCTTCGCCCCATAAAAATTTGCCCTTCTTCATGCACTCAGTGACGGGAGCCGCAAGAGTACTGAAATTCCTAATGAAACGCCGATAGAAAGTCGCCAACCCATGAAAACTTCTCACCTCAGAAACTGTCTTAGGGGTAGGCCATTCCCTGATTGCCTTCACCTTTGTATCGTCCACCTCTATTCCTCCAGAAGTGATTATAAATCCCAAGAACAACAGTTTGTTAGTCAGAAAACTGCACTTCTTAAGATTTACATACAATTTATTTCGCTGCAATGCCGTCAATACTTCCCTCAAGTGCACCAGGTGTTCTTCCTCAGTCCTACTATAGATTAGAATGTCATCAAAATAAACCACTACAAATTTGCCAATAAAAGACTTCAGAACTTGATTCATGAACCTCATAAAGGTGCTCGGAGCATTAGAAAGACCAAACGGCATCACCAACCACTCGTACAGCCCCTCCTTCGTTTTGAAAGCCGTCTTCCACTCATCACCCGGTCGGATGCGAATCTGGTGATATCCATTCTTCAAGTCCAGCTTAGAGAACCATGTAGCTCCATGCAGTCTGTCCAGCATATCATCCAACCGAGGAATTGGAAACTTGTACCCTACGGTAATCTTGTTAATAGCTCGGCTATCCACACACATCCTGTAGCTCCCATCTTTCTTGGGAGTTAATAGTGCTGGCACCGCACATGGACTCATGCTGTTTTGAATGTGCCCCTTCCGCAGCAACTCTTCTACCTTCTCCTTCAGGATCTCACTCTCCTTCGGGTTCATTCTGTAATGGGACGAATTTGGTAGGCTGGCACCAGGAATCAAGTCAATGTGATGCTGGATATCACGCATGGGAGGCAACCCGTCAGGAATCTCTTCCGGCATCAGCTCGCTGAACTCCTTCAATAAAGGCTTAACAATTGCAGGGTGCTCCTCCACTTGAGTTTCTCCACCTGTCGTCTCCACCACCTGCTTGACGATCAGCATATGGACTTCTCGAGTCTCTTGAAGCTCCACCTCAAATTTCCTCGTAAGGGTAAGGAAATTATCTCCTTTCGGCTGTTTGCCCTTATGTGACAGGGGTAACAAGGTGTACTTCACACCATCCTTGACAAGCTTGTATTCATTACTCCTTCCCGAGTGCTGAGCATCTACATCAAATTGCCACGGCCTCCCAAACAGAACATGACATACATCCATATCGACAATATCACAATATACATCATCATGATACTTGCCAATTGAAAAGGGAATCTTACATCGTTCAGTCACGTGGATGCTCTCCGTACCAGACCTAATCCACCCCAATGTATAAGGATTAGGGTGCTTCTCAACCTGAACTCCCAGCTTCTTCACCGCCTCCTTCCCAATAATGTTCTCCATGCTGCCACTGTCAATGACAACGGCGAATATTTTCCCCAGAATGGTGCACCTAGTACGGAATAGCTGATGACGTTGCGAATCATCTTCCTGTTTTGGGGTCAACATCATCCTGCGCACCACACAGTTCACTTCCTCCGCAGCCTCGACCTCGTCCTCAAAATCATCTTCATACCCATCTGCTTCGCAGCAATACTGGTCTTCATCATCTTCCCTTGCTGCCATGTTTGTCGTCCTCCTTTGGGGACACTCATTCGATCGATGTCCTATCTGATTGCAACGGTAGCACTTTATCCCGGCCGGTTTAGTGTAGGGATTCGGGTTCGCCGTCTTCTGAGGGAACTGTCCCTTGTCCTTCGGATCAGTTGCAGGACGCTTCTCTACCACCCTCTCCTCTTGTCCACGTCCAGACCCAAAGCGATCATTGGAACCGCTTTTCTCCCCAGCAATATTAGAGCTACTGCCCCGATAATTCTCATAAAACCGCTGCTTCCCCCGTTCCCGCTGCATCAACTCAGCCTTCATCGCCATGTTCTTAGCCTCAGTCAGATTGCGCAAGAACTGCACGCCAATTTTCTCTCGAATGAATGGCTTTAGGCCATCAAGATACCGCGCCACCTGCTGTCCTTCTGTTTCCGACAGATTATTTCTCTCTGCCAGTCTCATGAATTCCGCCGTGTATTCATGCACGGTTCTAGTTCCCTGTTGGCAGTGCTGGTACTGCTGGAACATAATCTACTCATAATCAGGAGGGAGGAATTCGCTCTTCAACAACCTCTTCATTCGAGTCCAAGTACGAACTCGTTCCCTTCCTTCCCGCACTCTTCGATTCTGCACTCTCTCCCACCATGCAGAAGCTCCCCCCTTTAGCCTACATGCTACTAAGCGTACTCTTTTCTCATCCGGGGTTTCCATGTAATCGAAGAACTTATCTATATCCGCAAGCCAATCCAGAAAATCCTCTATGCCCAAACTGCCATTAAAATAGGGGATATCGACTTTTAGTCTAAAGTCGTTACCTTCGCGATCTTCATGATGCCATCTCCGGTCAAAGCCTCGGCGATTTCCCCCACCATGACGATTCCTACCGCCATGATCAGATCGCTCCTCAAAAAGATCTTCAACCTCGTCTGCCTCCTCTTCGGAACTCTCCGGAAGCACAAGATGATTTCGCCCGCGGACAGGAACAGGCCTTTCGACAGGATCGCCGCGAGCAAAATCTGCACCCGGTCTTCTGTCACCTCGCCGATTCCGGTTCACATCGACACCGAGACCATCGAACCGATCCGATAATTCGTCGAAGCGCTCTTCGAAGCGACGAAATCTATTGTCGATCCGCTGATCCAAGTAGTCTAACCGCTGCTCCAAACGTTGCAACGCGTCTTCCCCAAAGTTTGGGGGTACGACCTCCTGAACATCGTCACGAAGATCACCGCCAGTCGCCATTAGGCTCTGATACCACCTGACGCAGCGTTCGCGATAAATTCGAGCAAAAATCGCTCTCAAAGGGATGAACCCTAATTTGATAATTCTGAAAAATTCAAAAACCTCCGGCGGCCAGCCTCCAAAAGAGGTCTAAATAGCCTTCTGGAAACAACAAGCCCTAAAACGACAAATTACCAAAATGCCCTTAAAAATAGTTTAATTCCGAAAATGCTAAAATAAATGGAAAAAGCATCTAAACGATCTCAGATCACAAAAATACGGCGGGGCTAGAAGCAAAGCTCCAGCCTTGATGACTGGACCGTTTCCTTGCGATCCACCAAAATTCAGCTCATTCCGGGTCCATCGCCCGGAGTTACCGTTCAGCCTTCCGGGCCTTTTGTTGGTCCCACTTGGCCATGAACGCAGCGCCTATCATGTCCGCATCACTATCCATAACTACATTCGAGATCAAGACAGGAGGGATAAAAACTTTTCCTTGTATTGAAATCCAGATCACCTGTTTGAACATACAGAAGATGTGGTTACTGGTCCAGGTGATACATCAATTGAGGAGGGAACAGAGATGAACTTGTTTAGGAAACGTATTGCCAATAAAATGGCAATGGATCACAATATGCCACAGATTCCATGATATTGTAGTTTCGACATGTGTAATGTATTTGTATTATTTTGTATTTGAGACTTTCTTATCTCCTTTTTTGTAATGTGATGTTGTAATGTAAGGATGGTTCAATATGTCGTCTCTTTTTTTTATATAAGGATGTTGTGTAATGTGATGTTGTATTGTAAGGATGGTTCAATATCTCGTCTCTTTTTTTTTTTTTATGTAAGGATGTTGTAATGTGATTTGTAATGTGATGTTGTATTGTAAGGATGGTTCAATATCTCGTCTTTTTTTTTTAATGTAAGGATGTTGTAATGTGATTTTCCCCGTCTCTTGGAACAACAAATCAAATTGGACGTTTTCGGCACCTCAACATTAGCGCCCCGAGAATGTAAAGTTCGTACCTTTCTATTGTTCGTCATTAGTATTTGGTAGACTCACTGAATCTCTTTTTTTAGTTAGAAGAGAATGGAAATTTTATGCAACTAAAGTGAATTTGGAGTTAGTTCACAATAAAAAATATGATGAAATTTGTCAATTTTTTTGCGCTTAATAATACGTATTTGATTTTTCTTAGAATAAAACATCTTGCAAACTCAAAATTAAAAAAATTCTTCAAATGAAAAAAATAGAAACAGAATTTTTTGCACCATATCAAACAGATTTCTATTCCAGAAATAGAAATTATATGTACTTATCAAACGCAGTTTTTTCCCCAGAAACTCATTCTGAACCAGAAATAGAAAATCTATTTCTGTTTCAGAAATCAATTTCTGGACAGAAATTGAATCATGCTTCACCTAAATGTCATCATTCATGTCAACGGAATCTAGTTACATAAATAAAAGGAGGAGATCCGCCTTGTGGGATCACTTTAAAAGAATTCCATGTGTAGACAAGAGTCAAGAAAAGACTAAAAGTTTATATTGCGGGGCCAATATTTGTTTTTCTGATATCCAAGGGACTAGATTAATACATCTTTATTTAGCTAGAAGTGAGGAACACCCATTATGTGAATGTCAAGAAAAGGTAAAAAAATGACTCAGGTCGACCTACTAGATTGATAGTTCATTTTGTCCTTGGAAATTTGACCAAGAATCTAATAAAAAAGAACTAGCAACCATATTTACCCTTAATGAATTGCCTATTAAGTTCATGGAACATGAGGGTTTTCTTATGAATAAAATCTAACCAAAGTACTTAGCCCCTTTGCATAACACGTTCAGGCGTGAATGTTATAATTTATATGTGGACAAAATAAGTAAATTTCTGAAATATTTTGCTGAGACATGGACCTCTTATCAAATTTTGACTTATTCTATCATCAAAGATGATGCGAGCACATTACCAATAAAAGAAAAAGATAATGCGAGCTCAAATAATTTGGGAATTTAATACTTGAAAATGAGACTTAACTCTTGGAAACTCTCTAGTATCAGAGGTCAGTTACTGCACAGATATATTGAGTTTCATTTTCAGAGAGGGGTTAAAAAGAGAAATGATTCCAATGTTAGAATGCATCCGGCTGTGCATTATGTGAGGTATTTTTCCTGCGAGGTAGATTAAGAGTTTTATTGAACTAGAGAATATTGAGTCCAAGACTCTTATATGTTTGGATGTGAAAATTTGTTGGAACTCGACATATATGATGTAGGAAGTGGCTTTAAAGTTTCAAAAAGCTTTTTTTGTCCTCATTTGAAGTTCAAGATAGCAAATTTGGTGAAGCATTGTTAAGGGTGAAAGGGTTGCCCAGTAGTGATGATTGGGAGTATGCCTTGTTGACACCTAATTTTGCTGGTCTCATTCATTATTTTAAAGAAATTTATTATAAATAAGAACTAGGAATTTATCTGAAAATTAAATTAAAAAAAAATAAGACAAGGGGAGACAAGGGGTTGACACACGAGACAACATTGGAGGTGATAGGAAGATTGAAAAGAAACTTTTTTGAAAAAATTAATAAACTAAATAAATTATTAAGAATTTAAAAAAAAACTTTGACACAGACTGAGATAGAGAGGTGATGGAGGGTACATGGGTAGGAAAGAAAAAGGAAGGCAAATGAAAAAGTTGGCTTCGGGCAGAAAAGAGGGGGTACAGAATAGGGATATAAAGAAGGAAAAAATAGAGGAAAACAAAAAGAAAGTAGGGGAAGAGAAAAGAGGGGTTCTTGAGGTAACAAAGGAAGAATGAAGAAATAAGGACCGATAGATTTTCCCTCCGGGGCCAGTCAACCCCATCGCCAGGACCTACGACCTCCAACCGATGTCCTTTCCTTCCCCTATCTTGTAGTAAGTTTTTCTTTTCATCCAAACCCTTTTAGTCCCAGAGATCTCGGCTCATCGACACAAAGGGTGCGCATGATTCAATTTCTAGCTACAAATTGAGTAGAATGAGTTTTTGAGAAAGAAAACGTATTTGATAAGGACAAACAATTTCTATTTGAGAAACAAAGCTGTAGTCATCCCGGCCATGAAGAAGAAGTTGATAAAGCCATTTCGCTCTGTCCGGTTCATGATTCTCCAAGAAATAGGAGATTACAAAAAGTTCACCCAATTATTTTTTTGGATATGTAATTTCCTTAGGTTGTACCCATTGTCTGGGTTTAATGCTGATTTTTTTTTATAAGCTTGGTACCCTTCCACTCATAGGTTTACACAAACACTATGAGTGTAAGTTTTGTGGTACCGATACCTTTTTTAGCATCGTACATCATATTTGGTAAAATCAATACAAAGCTTAACTTACAAAAAAAAAGACAATTTCTATTTCACAAACCGAAATCCATTTGATAAATAAAAAAATTTTGTTTCTGTTTCTACTTCATTTTAAAATAGATTCTCATTTTAGAGTTTGTAAGATATTCATTCCTAAAATTTTCAAATACTTATTATTTAGGGCAAACATTTGACGCAATTCTTCTCCAGCATTACATGAAACATCTCTATAGTCATATCAATCAACCCAAACTCTGCATAGGCTCTAATCATCTTTGTCCAAGTGATAACATCTCTCATGGCCATCTTCTCAAATAAGGCTGCCATATTGTCTATAGTTCTACATTTTATGTATAATATCATAAGTGCATTGTTCACACTCAAGTCAGTCTCCATACCAACTTTAATGGCATGAGCATGAATTTCTTTTCCTCTAATTAAACTACTAGTACTGTACATGTAGTCAAAAGTGAGAGAGAGAGAGAGAGAGAGAGAGAGAGAGAGAGAGAGAGAGAGAGAGTCATATTATCAACTCTAAAACCATCAATTTGGTCCATTTGCCAATAAGATTCAAAACGCCCTTTCATACATTTGGGCCTTCACCAATCTCAAAACTACAGTATTCCAGGAAGCAACGTCTCTCTTAGGCATTTGGTCAAACAATTCAAGAACAAAATCCAGACACTCGCATCTATGCACCCATAAGTGCATTCGACACGAAGACATTTTTCCAAAGCATGGACTTGCATACATAAATTCAATTCAATCAACTGGCCACAAGCGGTCAGAATCGCAACAAAGCTATACCCATTTTCCTGAATACCCGAACTCATCAATCTGAAGAAAACCTCCACCACTTCCAGCGTTCGGTTCGCCTTAGCGAGACCAGAGATTGTGGCCATATAAGAAACCACATTGGGATGTGGCAGCCCACGGAGGACGCTGTAAGCATCCGAGTGCAGCCAAGTTTGAGGTAGGCCATGATGAGAGCATTGCCCAGATTGATATTTACCTCAAGCTTGAGGACGATAGAGTGCAAACCTTTGGCAAGGTCGACATAGATGTGTCTCACGGAGAAGCGAAGCAAGTCGAAACTGTCGTCAGTAAGAGAACCATCACCTTCAGCGGAGAAGGGCTGTCAAAGGGACTAGACGGAAACGGCGTCGGCTTTTAGAGAGATGGGGTTATGGGGGCGGCGATGATGGAGGTTAAGGTAAAAGAAATTGTGTGGCGATGGCGGTGGATTGAAGGAGCTTCGGTTTTGAGAGAGAAAGTGACGAGGAAGGTGGCAACGAAGGGGATAATTTTGGAGGACGGAAGGAGAGGGAAGAGCGGAGGTGGGTTGGAAAAGGGCGGCCATGGATGCCGGGTAGTTGAACCTCTATTGAATGCTGGCCAGGGCAGCCTTGGCTAGAGAGAGTAGAGAACGTGAAGGAAAGGCAATTAGGTCGAGCTCTTTGGTTCAATGTCCAGAGGGAGGCAGAGGTGGCGGCGTGTGAACGAGGTGGAGGATAGGCAGCCTTTGGTGAGGGAGTGCAGAGAACGTGGAGGAGAGGCGATTAGGTCGAGCTATTTGGTTCAACATCCAGAGGGAAACAGAGGTGGCGGTGTGTGAACGAGGTGAAGGAAAGGTGGCCATGTGGAGGAGAGGAGAGGCAGGCTTTGATGGTGAGGGAGATGAGAGAATGTGGAGGAAAGGAGAGGAAAGGTCAAGAGAAATGTTCTCTCAATTTCTCTTCCAAAACCAAAAACAACAAAATTTTGATTTTTCATTCTGGGCCAAAATCTATTTTTAAGAAAAACTAAAATTTTCTATTAAACAGGTTTATGTTTTAGAATGAGTTCTGGAACTAAAAAACTCATTATGGAACAGAAACATGTGCGAATCATGCACATCCAAAGTGTATCTAGCTGAAGCTCGGCTCTTCTTGAGCCCGCCTTTTCAGCACCGTTGTATCAAGTAGGGACTCATGCCAGCCCTACTTTATTTTGCTCCGTCTCGACCTAACCTAGATCAAGATTTGTTGTTGCAAGTTCGCAACCACTCTGTGCGCATGCATGAACAACTTGTCTTAGTGCTAGGTTGAATGGTGCTAAAAGTGTTTCGTGAGCCCCGAGTGTGAATCTAAGCTTGTTTGCATTTATATCTCACCCTCAACCGATGCCTGTTGCATGCTCGACGAATTGCTCGATTGAACTTGTCACCGGTGGGCATTGGCCGAACACCAACTAAGAGTTTCTAGTCTCGACTAGCTAAGTTGACATTAGTGTGCGTGTGCAGCTAGGATGAGTTTAAGCAATGCTAGTTGTTTAGGTATCACCCCTCCCCCTGTCGAAGCCAAGAAGGCAGGATCATTGCAGTACTGTGGATGGCTGTTAGGGGTGTGCAACCAGACTGAGTAAACCCGGTTCCGAGATAGGCCTACCCGAAAAACAGTTCCCAAAATTCAGAACTGGTTTGAACTGGTCTGAGAACCGGCTCCAAGGGATTACCTACCCTAGATTCGGATTAACCAGACTCGATTTTAGATTTGGATTGTCTTACCAAGGACATTATCATTGGAAAATAAACTTCATTTTATGGAAACTCCAATTTTGTGGTAAGTAAATAGACTTTGTTAAATCATAGTTTTTGCATATGTCTCAAGAGCATGGTTTCTTGTTGATTTTTCTTTATATATGAATTTTAGGTTTTTGTGAGAGATTTTGTTCCACGTGGATTGGCTCGCTTGATTTCACTTCTAGAGGAGAAGTTATGTTGATTTCATTTTTGGAGGAGTTATGCTTGTGCCAAAGATTTGTTAATCATTTTAAATAAATGAAAAGTTTCATGTAGTATTGTGGGAATGCAGCTAACATTGGATCCATGTTTGTTGCTAATGTATATGTAATATTAGGATTTTTGCTTTACCTTATAATTTTGTTTATGATAATTTGCCTTGTGGTTCCTTAGTTTTTTGTTTAGTCAAAAAGTTTATTTACTTATTAATTACAAATGCTTAATGTTTCAATATAAATTAGAAGAATTATGTTGTTTCTTGTGTATTAATATGAAATTCGAAGTCGTATAGGATGTGTGGTTGTAAAACAAGTTACAATATAAACAGGATTAACTTTGGAATCGAACCGAAAAAATGGGATGGGTCGGGTACATGGTTTAATGCAAACAGGGTCGAGTAAAGGGTCTAGGTCTAGAATCTACCTACCCTAGACCCAATCACCCCTAATGGTTGTGAGTTCACTCTGCTGGATGGGTTGAGTGGAGAGAGGTTGTCAAATTGTGGTGACTAAATCTATGCCAGGCTGAGCTAACCAGACGTAGGTCGAGCTTGTCGAGAGGAAGCCAAGCTAGGGCTAATGTGCTAGGTTGATTAGACTCGAGCCAGACGAATGGTGAGTTAGGGCTGGTGTGCTCGGCTTATTGGGAGTTAATTTCATGGGTTAGACTCAATTAGGCTTATTAGACATTAGGCTAAATGGGATTGGGCCGATTGAAATTAGGAAATATTAAGTGGGCATGGTTTATTTTTAAGTTAGGCTTAGCCTGTTGGGGTTTGAATTGCAAGTCTAGACCTGGAAGCCTATACTCTTATGTCTCAATTAGGCCCAAACTCAACTTGATTTTGGGCCCGATTGTGATCTTTTTAAAAAATATATTATAATATATAATATTTTATTGGTTAAAAATGATAGAATAATTTAAAAAAAATTTGAAATTTTTTTAAAAAATTAGCTGAGTACTCAAGCTAGAGTCGAAGCCCGACATGCTTTTAATTAAATATTATAACATATAATGCTTTGACTAATAATTTTTTTTTAAAAAAAGTCAGCCTTGCTCTAGAATGAGGTTGTAGCAATAGAATTAGCCTGATTAAATTAATATCAAATTTTGGAAAAAAAATCAAGAAGTTGCCCTCATTGATCAGCTAAACGTTTTATGATTCCCGATTTTAACCTAATAGCATGTTTTATTTAGTTTTGTGTGTAGATATTTAGATATATGATTAGACTCGATGCGTGATTTAATGAGTAGCTTACTAGAATGGCTCAGCTTGGCTAAATTGCATGATTAAGTTCAAAGTTGATATTGAGGCAATTTGACTAAAATGATATGTATGTTGCCAATGCTTTGCTTTGAGTGAATACATGCAGTGATTTATTGAATGAATAGTTGAATGTCAAAATCGATGTTCATTGGGTCGCAACCCATGATGGTGATTGAGGAGCTAGCTCAAGTAGAGTTGATCATGTTAGACCGATATCCATTCCGATCTTATTTTTCGTAAAGGTTTTGTCTGAGTTCCATTAGGATTATGCTAGCTTAAATATATTAGGGTCAGTGCATATGCTTTGTCTAATGAAATCCATCAAGACTTAGCATCGCCTTTGAATGAATGATTAGTATAGTTTAGGCTCCACTTGAATCAATTTATACTCACATTAATTTTCAATAGTAAGCTTCCAAGGGATCATGTTTTGATACTTATAACGAGACCATATGTTGTTTTTTATTCGATAAGTTATGGATTTTCGCTCCCATACTTAGGTAGTCGCATTTAATTAGTTGAATGTTTATTTACATTATCACATTTCAATACTTTGATTATTTATTTTTCATATTGTCTTCTCGTGTGTTAATTTCTTATATTAGATTAGTCTAGTTTTAGCTTAGACTTGCTTAAAAGATTCCACAAAAATGATGAGCAAGAGTGCATAACCAACTTAGATTAAACAACCAACTAGTTGGGTACCAAAAATGTGCTAATAGAAATGTTAACGTAAACAAATCCCTATACCTTAGAATCTTTGGTTCCACAGGAATTGAGATGACATTCTTGTATCTCGATTGGTTTTTAGTTGGCTCTAACAGGTTAGTAACGACTCCTAAAAATATGTAGATTGCTAAAAGAACCTTAAAATCAGAACACCCAAATGTCACGCCATGTATGAGCTTTGGAGAACCCGTGGTCGTAATTGATGAGCCAAATTAGATTACAAGTAGACAATGTGTTCGAGCTGTCTTTTAGAGACGCGATTTAAATCTCTTTACAAGCAATATCTTTAAACTTATCTATTATCTCCACCCCGCCGCGAGGGTTAGGTTGGTTGCAACATGCCTGAACCTTCTTCCCTTCTTGAAGTTATTCTTTGATATTACTCTAAAATTTTTGGGTTTTTCTTATGTCAATATGGTAAAGAATTCTTTCGGCTTTTTGGGGGCGATTAATGAATATTGTGGGAATGAGGTTAAAAGTTTGGAAGAAATGGCTAAAAGTAAAAAGCTTAAATGCAATAGGTACTTTGGCAATATCAACAATATCGATCTTACTTTGTTCATTGCTTGAACCTCGATATAAGTGGGAATATGTGAGATGGCTGATTAATGATGCTTATGGAAGCAAGCAGGTAGAAATTTTACATGACATAGTAACATCTTCTCTAATATCATTGTATGAGCAAAACCGCACTAGTAAATGCCCCTAAAGCAACTTGAGATTAAAGGGTACAAGGACAATAAGCGTGTCAAAGTATCCTATGGTTGGTGCGGACTTCGTGACTACAAAGTATCTTAACCAAACGGGACAACAAATTTTGGAAGAAAAATCCAAAGAAGATAAGTACTTGGAGGAGAATGTGAGTGCATTGTAGCCTCGACTTTGATATCTTAACTTGATGGTAAGTAAACTGTTTAAGATATCCTATCCTTTCTTTCATTGCTTGAGATATTTTGGCCATGCCCATTTCTGGTGGAGGCTCTTATATATGCTTACGGTTGGCTATAGTTTGCACCACTTTTACTTTCGATTAAAGAGGACTTAGAAGAACTTGAAAATTTTGAATAGGGGAGAAAAAAATAAATGTGGAATATATAAAATCTTCTATATTACAATAAAAGCTTAAGTTTTGGTTTACCTTGTGAATTCAATGCAGAGTTATCAACTACTACTATGGAGCCAAACTCGATATCAGTTTCTCTTGATGATTGACGAAATGGAGATTTCACTTACTAAACCAAATTTTTTATTGCAAATTTATTTCTTCATATTCAACATGCATGAAGTAATTGTTGTCTTTTTCATTTCTTACTTGCAAGTTGACCTTAGTTGAGCAAAGATTGTTTGTCTAGATTGATTACATATATAACTAATGAGCAATGGGCTAAGGGTTCATCCTACTCTGTACACTACATATGTCGGATAGACTATATGATGAACTTTGTTGGCCACTGACTGACTACTATTGGAGCTTTTGCAATTTCCCTATTAGTTTGGTATGTCTAAAACCGGTGACTTCCACATTGTCTAGTCATGTTCAATTCTACGCTTCTATGAGTTCATTGTGATTCTTTATTGCGTGAATCTATTATTCAAAGTACCTTATATCGTTGCTACCTCGTTTGTCTGGCTATTCGATGCCCATCTAATGGCTTGCTTAGTGAGGACCTAAAT
Organism: Melaleuca alternifolia; assembly: GCA_019926035.1. NCBI lineage: Eukaryota > Viridiplantae > Streptophyta > Magnoliopsida > Myrtales > Myrtaceae > Melaleuca > Melaleuca alternifolia. Next base: position 748,479 of record JAGKPW010002189.1, on the reverse strand, counting down.
CATCTAATACGGACTCAGCGATTGCTACATGTCATGCTTGGCATTCAGTGCTAGTATATGGCAATGTGTACTCAACTTTGCTGCAGGAATCAAAGTCCATCATAATTTCGTCCTTCCTTGAAACAGTTTGATTTAGTGCTATAAATGCTCAAAGAAAAAGTAAGGAATGTATTTCAAGACGTGTGGTATGAAAATAACTGCGGTTTTGAAGACAAGCTACAAAATGAGCCTTTTGTGTTAGGAATATGATAATTGGACAGTGTTCGGAAATAATTAAGTAAAACAAAATGCATTTTTGGAATGAAGCAAATGGGCAGCGTCCTTCAACAACAAAGGAAAAAACAAACCAAACCTAGATAGATTGTTGATCGATCGAAAAGCTTTAGTGTAGATTCGAGCCCAACGAATGCACGTTGTCTCCTTAAGACAATTTTGCCCCCTCAATGCGTATCAAGGTCACCAGACAAATGTCTCTTAGGATAGAACAAATCACTTTCTCTCTTGCGGTACTACAAAGAGAAAACTTCGAACTCAACTTGTGTTTTCTGAATATTCGCATGTATGACCCCCAACCTGAATGAATGGTGCCTATTCATGATATGAAACTATACGAACATGTATGAATGGTGCTTGTTGATTGATTGAATAGTCACCAAGACCCGATGAGAAAATTATTAAAAAAGAGTCACTTCGGGAGCCGAAAATAAACTAAGCTATGACAAGAGAAAAGGAATATTATATAATCAAACCCGGGCCCGGCCAGATCCCAGCCGAGCTGAGCCTAGCAGATGCGCGTGTAGTGGTCCTAGGCTTAACTTAGGTCCTCCCTCTTCCACCAAAGTGGGGTATCCCTTGGGGCTCACCCTCACTTTGTTGTCTTGTCTAATGTGTGACTCATCATCCCTCACTTCTCATTCACTTATTTTAGAGGACTTGGACGCTAAGTCCCCAACATTTTGTCCCTATGGTTTAGATATTTATTCTGTAGACATCATATATGAAGATGAAATATATTCAGCAAGTTCTTGTTTCATTTCTTAAACTGACTGGTAATCCATTTGAACCAATGATGCTGATCTCTAATCTCACTTCGTTTGATATCATGCTCCTCTTGCAAGAACATAAGTTGGAATTTAGTCATCACAAGTTTTTAACTTCAAGGGCAATGCTTAACATTATTGTTTGCCAATAGCATATATATGTCTCACTTTAAATTTCTTGCGAATTCAACTGGTGTTATTTGCTAGGAGTTGATGCCTCTAAAGCTAATGATTCGCAATAAAGGGTCTTCAATATGAATGTAACACACATTTTCGAGGCATGAATTGATAAAAGCCATATGGCCACCGCGGATCAATATAACCAAGATCAACTTTGTGCAAGCTCCTCTTGAACTCATGCTTTAGGTCATAAATGAGGACTATCAAAGGCATGGTAGTCACCTGAACTAGTAAAAATGTGTAACTTCAACCTTTAAAAAGAAAAAATTGAAACACAAACCCCAATCTGATCATTCGGGTTATATGCTATTTGACCTTAGGCCGAGTTGGGCGAAGCACATATGTGTAGTGCTTTCGGGTTAGGGCAAGTATCATGAAACCCAATTCGATCCGACCCATTGACACCCCTACCTCCAATCAACCTTTTGATGATGGGTTTTTCATATGAACACAATTAATTATTAGTTAAGTTTGGATGTGAAAGTAATCCATATTATTAGCGTTAGGTGATCCATTTCCTCAGTAACAAACCAATTTCATTTTTTCCTCCGCCGCTACTCATTTCTCCCACTTGACCACAGACTAGCATATTGTCTTTAAGGTTCAAGCCAAGATAGATAACTTGCTTGGTTTATTTGGAAAAAGATAGGTGCTTTACTATTTAAGAATCAAAGCGTCTCGGGTTCATTCTTATTAGGTGCAATCCTTCGAGCTAGACATGAACAACCAATTTCATACGAATCTTTTGATTTCAATGTGGAGTTGTAACTTTGTTTGGATGTAAGGTATACTAGGATCGACGCACGTTTAAGTAAATACGGCCATTGGCCAACCTAATGTTCCCGAGTGAAATCACATGTGAAGAAACACCTCATCAATTTTCTTTCTTTCTAACATTTCTTCAAACAAAGCTCGAATGAGATAGGCAAGGTTACGTGCAAACATGATTATGCAACTCATAGAAGCAAAACCCTTCTCGACAAGTCCTTGTCCTATATAGGGAAAGAGACGAAACGGTTTTTTCTCGACTCTAATAGCACTTCCAAATGCATGTCAAACCTCTATGGAGGTGCCACGATGAGCCTTTGTGTTACAGCTGTTGGGAAGTAAAAGGTGCAAAGCGAATCCAAGTGTCGTGAGCACAAGGCGGCACGATGCCCAGTGGGCTTAGGAAATCCAATCATGACTGCTTTCGATTGCCTTTTCGGTTGCTTTTCTTTTACTTTTGCTTGGCGTCATCGTGATCTGTATGCTAATGCAGAGTTGAATTTCTTACAGTTCTAATTGTCATGCACCAAAGGACTATTTACATACTCTCACATGGCTTTACCATCGGTCTACCATAATGTTGGCAATCCGGCTGGATTAGCCTGAGCACAGCATGGTTTCCTTGAAGTGCCGATCTCGGCTCGTACCCAGGGCGGGGTAAACCAAGCTGGGTCATTTGGCCAAAGCTCGTGCGTTTAATTTCTTTTCCCCTTGATGGGTTTGATAACGGTCTGCTCAAGATGACCTGAATTTAGACCCAGCCCGCGTCTATCTGTATCTCAAATGGGCAGTTACAAGAATACTAAATATACATTAGTGTTTGTAATGGAAGGTTTTTATGAGAGTAAAAAAGGAAAGATATGCTTACCTTTTGGAGTGAAGAGGAACACTTCTTGCTTGTGTTAGAAAAACGTAAAGTGAAAGAGGAAAACGTTCTCTCTCTCTAAAGTCTTTCTTGGAATTGAAATTCTCTCGGTCAGAGTTGGCATATAATATGTGGAACGAAAGGTACGATTTATGATCTTTATAGTGCCATGTGATTGTGCTTAATCAGTGATACAATGATTACGATCTAAGGCTATTATTCTATTTGCTTTCGTTGCGATCACTTTGAATATGTTTGAAGTTTCGGATCTATGTGATCCTACATTGGAATCAGAGCTATTAGCACTTGTTATCTTTTTTTTTTGTTCATGTTGATTACATATTGATTGTGGTTATTAAGTGTAATTCAGATTAGGGATTAATCATAAAAGTCAGTGAGCTTTTTTGCATTTCTAGAAATATACGTTTGGTAAAAGTAGAACGTTTTTGCATATACGTATAGTACTTGTCCATACGAGCGTTTTGACTAGTTGTACATAAAAAATGGAGGTTAGAAAGGTCGCCGGAGAGCCCGGAAGCCGGTGAGTAAGCTTGTCGTCCGCGGGGCTGACGTCAGCCCTACGCGGCTGTGGGTAAAGGCCCACGTGGGCCTGTGGGCTTTCATTTTATTTTTAGAAAAAAGGGCTTGAGGGCTTGCGGGCTTAGGGCCCGCGAGCCTTGGCACATGGCCAAAGCTCGCGAGCCCAAGGCCAGTGGGCCTAGGGCCCACGAGCCCAAGGGCTTGTGAGCCCAAGCCCCAAGGCTCGGTCAAATGGACCGAAGGCCATGGACCATGGTTCTCGGTCCAACGCGTTGACTCGGATTGTTGACCGTTCACCAGGACCGTTGACTTTTTAATTTTTTTTTTTGGATTTTTGTAATCCATGGTTGATTTGAGGACTTATGAAATTTGCTATGTGGATTTGTGAATTCCTGACGTTTTGCATATGTTGCAGGAATGATGGCAAATTATTGGAGAACATGTATTGTTGTGCGTACACATGCACAAAGGGAAAGGCTACATAGTTTTAAAGAGGTGTTGAGAAATTATCGTTGGTTAGAGGGTAGCATAGAAGATCACTTGATAGTGGTCAACGAAATGATACAAGAAGTTGTATTTAAAGGTGGTCAATGGTGAATGAGGATATCATGCAAGCGACTGCGCTACGTATGACACTTCCCTACATATGGCAAAGGGTCCTTGATAGGGTCAAGGAACGTGTCCAGGCATCGACCAATCACGGAAAATACTATAAGCTTGTTGTAGTTTTCATAAAGGAGTACTATAAAGTGGAAATGCAAAAGACAAAAATGTTAGGCATGAATACCACTTGGCGGAGATCAAATGCGCCTAGGAGAAAACCAAACCCAAAAGGGAATCTTGCTATTTTTCTCATGGTTGCCGAAAGTGGAAATAAAGATTTCCTCTGACCTCAAGAAATCATTGCCTAGAATTCGCAAGCTCATAATTAGGGATCCAACTTCAATTTAATTTGATGTATGACATAATTGTTCAATTTCTTTATGTTTGAATAATGTTTGTTTAAGATAATGGTATTTTATTTTTGAATATTACGTTGTTTAATTGTGGATTATAATTGTGTTATGGCACAATTGATTTGAATTATTTCTCTTAGTTATAAGTAACTAAATAGAACTAAGAACTTTACCTAGATAATTATATTAGTAATGATTTCAAATTAAGTCTTTGTTATGATGATTGGAGACAAGGCGTGTCCTTTCGAGTTTTGAACATAAGGTGAAATTATATATAATATAGTTAGCTAGTGTGAGGTAGTTGCATAAATAAAAAAATTGTGCTTAATATGTCAAATGAACTTTGTGTTCAGAAAAATGGCTTCAGCATCTAAGAATATTGTGGCTGAGCTTAACAAAGGAGAGAAACAGAACGGCGAGAATTATGAGATATGCAGCATGAAAATCCAGTATGCATTGAAAGAGCATGAGGCTTTGGAAGCTCTGAATATCACCATGGCAGAACCTGAGGACGGCGAAACGGCATAGCATCAAAGAAATAAAAGAAGCATTTGCTACATAGAAAAAAATGATTACATTGCACGTATCACTCTTTTAAGCAGCATAGAGAATGATTTCATGCTGGAGTTTAGGCATTTTAATAACGCCAAAGATATGTGGGCTACATTGGCAATAAGGTTTGGTCAGACAATGGTCACCAAACGTAGACATCTAACCATTAAGTTTGATTTAAGCAAAATGTCACCTGGTCAATCCATGAGACAGCGTTTAAGACGCATGTCAAACATGATAAGTGAGTTGAGAGATGCTGGCCACACGTTGACTGATGAGCAGCAAGTGTAGGTAGTTATTCATTCTCTCCCTCAGAGCTGGGAACATATGAAAGTCCACCTGACCTATAACGAAAGTATCAGGACTTTCGATGATGCTTTGGGCCACTTAAAGCTAGAAGAGAATCACCTCATGGTAGCTAGATTCGAATCAGACATATATTTTGTTGGTTCCAGCTCACATGGGGCTTTGGGTCTTAAGTGCAGGCATTAGGGTGGGTTTAAAAAGTGGCAAGGGAAGAGACCGAATCTGTCCAAGAGAAAGATGAGATAAAACCAACACATTAGAAGGCGAAGCGTCTCGTGAAGAAAAACATGTACAGTGAAATGTTTTAATAGTGACAAGAAGGGTCACTTCGCTCGCGACTACGCTGAGCCCAAGAAGGTAGAAACCCTAATTATACGTAAATGTGTCACTTGTGTATCTAGTTCTACTTTCTTAATTGAATCTTATTCTTTGTGGACTGTAGATTCGGGAGCCACAAACCATGTAGTGAAAGATAGAGATGCCTTCATGGAGTTCCAACAAGTCTCACAGGAAGCTAAGTACGTATATATATATATATATATATATAAGGAACAATTCAAGAGCTGAAGTGAATGTGTGTTATTTCTTATTCACGTCCCTTAAATCTTATGACGATGATGTGAATGTGTGGCATGCTAGGCTTAGTCATATTGGCCAACAACGAATGAACAAATTAGCCAAAGAGGACTTAAAATGTCAATTTGCTTGTTTGCGAGCATTGCTTGAGTGGAAAAACGACATGTAAGCCATTTGGAAAGGGAACTAAAGTTGATATTCCATTACAATAGATCCATTCAGACGTTTGTGGTCCAATGAATGTTAGAGCAAGGCATGGGGTTATTTATTTCATCACTTTTAGAGATGATCATACCCGATTCAGATATGTCTTCTTGATTGCCTATAAATCCGAAGCTTTTCATTGATTCGTGAAATTTTTGAATTTGGTTGAAAACCAATTAGACAATAAGGTAAAGGCATCAAAATCCGATCGAGGTAGAGAATACTTATCTGATGAGTTTAGAAAGTATTGTGATGAAAAATGAATAGAAAGACAGTTGTCTATTCCCTGTACTCCTCAACAGAACGGTGTTGCAGAAAGGAGAAACAGAACCCTATTAGAAATGGCTAGGTTTATGATGGCGCGGGCTAAGTTGCCTCTTACCTTTTGGGGTGATACATTGCTGACTGCGGCCTATATACTTAACCACGTGCCTTCTAAATCAGTTACAACCACTCCATATGAGTTATGGATAGGAAGAAAACCCGTCTTAAATTTTCTGAAATCGTGGGGTTGTGCTGCCCATATTCACGAGCTATATTATAAAGATGGCAAGTTGGGTCCCAAAGGTAAGAAGATCATTTTTATAAGTACTCGGAGCACTCAAAAGGATATGTGTTTATAGGTGAGCAAGAAAGTAGTAGTGTAACTGAAATTGAATCACAGGATGTCACATTCTTAGAGAATGAGTTTCCTAAAAAGGGCGAAATATGTGAAAATTATTCCATATTTGAAACCTTAGATATTGATGATAGAAACATGGGTACTATTCCAAGTGGGAGTGACATGAGCAGAAGGGAATAAGTTCCCGACCAGTCTCAAATAGAACCACTTGATAAGACAGTACCACTATCATCTGATCCGAGTAGGAACGACATAGTATTGAGGGAACCATCCCCAATACGACAAACGAATCGTCAAAGAGTTCCTTGTCGACGTTTTGACATTGGAAGGGAAGCTTTTATGGTTGCTCCACAAGAAGAGCCGAGGAATGTAAATGAGGCTCTAGAATGCCCTGATAAGGAAAAATGGATACAAGCAATGGAGGAAGAGATGAAGTCTATGAGATTAAATCAAGTGTGAGAATTGGTTGATCTTCCTAAGGGAAGAAAAGCTGTTGAGAACAAATGGCTTTTCAAGATAAAACGTATAGCTGATGGCTCAATTGAGAGGTATAAGGCTCGCCTTGTGGCGAAAGGGTTTACCCAACGGGAAGGAATTGATTATGATGAAACGTTTTATCCTATAGTGAGATTTAGCTCTATTCGCTTTATCTTAGCTATAGTGGTAAGTTTGAATCTCGAATTACATCAGATGGATGTAAAAATTGTTTTTCTCAATGGAGAATTAGAAGAAGAAATTTATACGAAACAACCTATTAGTTTCATATTAGAAGGCCAAAAACAAAAGCTACGTCGACTTCTGAGATAGATATATGGCTTTAAGCAGTCATTGAGATAGTGATATATACGTTTTCACAAAACTATAATAGCATATGATTTTACAATGATACATGAGGATCATTGTGTATATATTAAGAGATCCAAGGATCAGTTTGTGATCATATCATTATATATTGATGATATGTTGCTTGCTAGAAGCAATATGGAGTTTATCAAGACAATTAAGGATTGGTTATGTACCAATTTTGAAATAAAACATATGGGTGAGGCTGCATATATTCTTGGAGTTAAGATTTCAAAAGATCATTCAAAGAGATTGTTGTCTCTTTCACAAGAAACTTATATAAAAAAAGTTCTTGAACGATTCCGCATGTAAGAATGTAAACTTATTAATACTCCTATTGTAAAAGGTGTACAATTGAGCAAAAGACTTTGTCCTGAGACTTCTCAAGAGATGGAACAAATGAGCAAAGTTCTATATAGACCTGTTGTCAGTAGTTTAATGTACGCTATGACGTGTACAAGGCCCAACATATGTCATGTAATTGGAATGATAAGTAAATACCAACACAATCCAGGTCAAGCACATTAGACCGCAATCAAGAGGATTCTGAGATATTTGAAAGGTACTGCAAATTACTCGCTGTGCTATCAAGGGAGAGAGATCTGCACCTTGGAGGCCACAGTGATGTTAATTGGGGAGGAGATTTAGATGTAAGAATGTCTACTATCCGGATATGCATACTTACTGAATAATGGCGCCATATCATGGAGCAGTAAGAAGCAGACAAGCATAGCCTTGTCCACGATGGGGGCAGAATTTGCGTCTTCATCAGCAACAATACTTGAGGATGTTTAGCTGAAACGATTTGTGGATCATCTGGGTGCCACTAAGAGTGGTGCAGGACCATTATTGGTTAATTGTGATAGCCAAGCAGCAATTGCCTATGTTAAGGATCCCAAATTTCATACTAAAACCAAACACATAGATATCAAGTATAACTTTGTAAAAGACATGGTTGCACAAAGATTGTGAACATGCAGTACATGCCTACGCATAGAATAATAGCAAACCTTTGACAAAGCCAATGACTAGAGATGTTTTCAATGGTTATGTCTAGGGCTGCATAGATATTGATATACTAAATATGTATTTCCTGAGTTGTTTACAGTGATTAAAGACTTTATTTGTCTTCATTACTGATCTTTATGAGATTAGTACGATATTTATGCAAATTAACACTTTATGTGTTTTATTAACGCTTCATGTGTTATTGTAATACTTTGTGTGTTATAGAAAGTATGTCGGATAGATAAGAGATCGACTTACTCACATGGGTGATTGCCTCTATATATAGTATGTTGAATGGATATGAGACAATTTGAGCTTGTTATCTATGTGATAAATAAGAGCTCAAGCTTAAACAATTTAATGTCGTATTAACAAAAAAGTTAAGATGAGGTCATATTTTCGTTATGACTGAAAGTGAAATGGACCACATTTTTCATTTTATTTGTCTTTATGCTAGATAATGGAAGTTTAGAAAAGAGTAGAAAGTGAACTCGATTTTAGATATTATGTATGTCTAAAATAGAATCCGCACTGTATTACAAGAAAAAGACACTCTCCATGGAAAAGGAGAGAATGCCATAGTACGTTTTTCATATTACGTACGCATTAGACGACCAATAAGAATTGGCAAAAATTATGATCTCAACTTTTTTTGCCATGTGAGACTCTAAAGGAAATATGTTCCTCAAAAAGTCCCCTTATGACTCTTACTCATTCTCAAGATTTTTATTTGATGTTTGCTATCTTAGAGTGTTACCAATGGTAATGTGTGACTCGACCTAGTGGGGCATCTCTAGAAAAGCGAGTTGGACTAGAATTAAGAGTTTTGAGGAAATAGGAAGATCAACTTAGTGTCGTATTATAGCATTGTGTTCACCGACCGGTCAGTTATGGTTGATGAGTTTAATCACGATTGTGAATGTAATACATTAGTTAAATGAGATCGAGAGAAATGTAAATGCGATTGTTTGATCTAGGGTACTGCATACTATATCTACTCAATGCCCGATTTCTGAGCGGCCATATACTCCCGACGGATGTATAGCAATGAGCTCTCAGAGTATGCTGGTCGCACAGATTATATGTCAATATGAATTTGCCGAGAGGGGAATGATACATTCAGCCCTTCGTGAGCGAGTGGGAGATAATGGGTTTAATAAAGGTCCGCCCAATATGAGTTGAATCTAGACCCGGCCCGCGTCTGTCAATATCTCAAATGGGCAATTACAAGAATACTAAATATACATTAGTGTTTGTAACAAAAGGTTTTTATGAGAGTAAAAAAGGAAAGATACGCTTACCTTTTTTAGTGAAGAGGGACGCTTCTTGCTTGTATGAGAAAAACGTAAAGTGAAAGAGGAAAACGCTCTCTCTCTGAAGTATCTCTTGGAAATGGAATTCTCTCGGTCAGACTCGACATATAATCTATGATACAATGATTACGATCTAGGGCTATTATTCTATTCGCTTTCATTGCGATCGCTTTGAATATGTTTGAAGTTTTCGGATCTATGTGATCCTACACCCCTTTGTGGCTTTTTTGAATATCTATCTCTTTCGACCTTGAGCCCTTTGTATATGCTATCAGTTACCCAATCACTACTTGGTGAGTTGCCATTGTCAGGTATCTTTTTAGGACACAATGACCCTTGATTTGGCACGAATTTGAGAGCTCGGCCGGGCACGACATGGTTTGGTCTTGCACAAACACGTCTTGCTTGGCAAATGATCTATGCCTAGTGATGTGTGCAAGGTTGCATCGAGCTCAGATTAGGTTGGATTGAGCCTTTTGCCACCAAACAATTTCCAAAGCTATGTTCTCAAATTTCAATTGTAATATAATATATAATTTCTTGGGGATTATTAAATATTTTGGAAAATTTAATCATTATTGTTAGGGAAATTGTCATTTAAGGTGCAGCAATTTTCTAAAAAAGGATAACTAAAAATGAACTTTGTTTTAAATAAGGGTCCAAAATGGCCAATTAGTTTCAAATAAGGATTCAAACTCATAAGCATATCAATTTTATTCTTAAAAATGATCTGAACTCACTAGCAATCCAAATTTTTATCGATGGGCTACTAGAGCATGGACAATATCATCCCTATAACTTTGCTTTTATTTATCTCTTTATTATTCTTCTTTTTTCTTTTTTCTTTTAAATTTATTTCTTCTTCTTTAGGCTTCTCTTCTCAAACGAGTCAAGGGTGGTCACCAATGAAGGAGATGGAGTTGATTTTACCATTGCAAAGCTTTATCCCCCTATTTAATTCATTTTGTCAATGTTTTGTTTTTGGTAAAGGGTAAATGTTGTATTGGCTTTTACCAAATGTAGCTTTACATGAAGAGATAACTCGGCACCACAAAAAAGAAAAGTGGGTAAGATAAGAACATCTTTTTTTGTCAATGTTTCGAACTACAAACACCAAATCCTAGGCATGTTGATGGCAGTTGGGATTTGTCCCTTCGAATTCGATTATTCTCCAACAAGGTGAAGAAATCAAAGAGCAATAACTGAGGAAGACAACCCCTTTTGCTTTTTTGTTCTTGAAGCCTTTGTTCCCTTGATTTCTGGATAATCCCCAACTAGGGGTGTGCATGGTTCAGGGCAATTCAGTTCTTCTCTAGAATCAGAAACTAGACCGATGGAACTGATCCCCGATCTCTAGAACCGAAGATTGGGGACCAGACTGCCTACTCTTGGGCCGGTTCCTAGAAAATCTAATGAGACCGGTACGGAATAGGGAAAATTCTAAAAAAAGTTAAATTTCTTTACTTTAAAAAAAATATTTGGGTAAAGTTGAGTGAAGATTAAAATTACATAAATTTAAATCGATTTCTTTTTACTAAAATATAAAAGAAAAATTATTGGTTCGGTCTGGTTGGAACTGCCCAGACACCGGTTCCACTAATCGGAACAGTCCCGCTTCGGGCGGTCCAAGTTGCTTACCCTACCCTTAACAGCCAAAATTGAACCCACATATGGGCAAATCCAATACACGAAAAACTGTTTTCTTGTGTCGTGCTAGAAGTTCACGTACACCCACACAAATGCATCGTCGGGTTCATTGCCAGCCTGATGTAGTCCAACTCGACCACCAACAACCTTGTTGTTGCCATCACTAGCAGCCACATCAACGAGCTCCTTCGCTCGTTTGATCAATATCACCTGGGACTAATGTTGAATGTTATCACGCTCTCGTCGATGGCGTTTGTGTGCTCCTCCCCCTTCGACATCAGCTGTAGATGTTGTTTGAGCTGGTCACACTATTGCTGGCTCGGATAGAGAAGGAATTGATAAACCTTTGTCGAACGACAATGGTGATGGAGTTGTTATCGAGGGTAATGGAAGACGAGGCTGAAGGTGTCGATGGCGAGGTCAGTAGTGAGAGAGAGAGGGGGGGGACGTCAGCAGAGGCAATATGTAGAAGATGGAGGCTAGGAGTAGATGAAGAAAGGAAGAAAATGAAGGAAGAAAAGAAAACCAAAGGAAATTAGAAAAAATTATTAAAAAAGAAAATAGAAGAAATATTACAATAGAAAAAACAATCCTTGGTCTATAGTCAATTGCCAGCTAGACTTAATCGATTAGTGAGTTGAATTTTTCCTAATTATTATTATAAAAATGTTGGAAATATGGAATTAATTGATGGGTGAATGAGAAATTATTTCTCAAAGAATATCCTTAAGTTGGAAGTGGGAAATGGAGAAACACTAGTCCCACATTGGAAAAGAAGAAGGCTTTAAAGTGCTTTATAAGTGATACACTCATTTAGAGTGGTAACGTTAAAAGCACGAGCACTACGCCCACGCGCATGCTTAGGAGAGGGGGGTGCAAATTTGGTTCCCGACGAACCTGAAATTGGGAGTAAGCATGCGACCCGCTTACATGAATGCAACCCCAAAAAGTGGGTTGAGCAACAAACCACTTTTTGCCTTATGGATTAACATTTTCTAACTCAAAGCTGTGGGTTAATTTTCTTATAATGATGGCCAGACCGTCAGAGTCTGGAGACCGTCTGAGTCTAAGACCTTTAGCTTCATTGTGTACAGGAGGGGGCGAATCTATTTTAAGGAAACTGTGTTGAACACATGCCTCGGTGTCCTATTTCCTTTCACTCTTATTGTTGTATCTTTCTGTAATATATATATATATATTTATATATACCTTGTTTGAGTGTTATTGATGCTATTTTGAATTGTGTACCTCTAGTATTCTCAAAGTAGATTTGGAGATTTGTGCAAATCCTCCAATAATCTTAAAACATATTATCGTCAACAATTCAAATGGCTACTGAAAAAGCTGTGGTTGATGTTGTTGCTGCCTGCATCACTAAAGAAGCTGCCCCTATTGCTGTCCAATTATATGGATCATTCGAGGCCCTTACTGCAGTTTTTGTCCACCTTGGTGAGAAATCTGAAAAGTTCAACAGATCGAATTTCAAAAGGTGACAACAAAAGATGTTGTTTTACCTAATAACATTGAATCTTGCGAGGTTCTTGATTGAGGAAGCTCCCGTGCTATCCGATGGAGAAACGGATAAGCAAGCTTTCAACGCAGTTGAAGCTTGGAAGCATTCTAACTTCCTGTGTAGGAATTATGTCATGAATGGCTTACATGATTCATTGTACAACCTTGCTGCAGTTTCTGTCCACCATGGTGAGAAACCTAAAAAGTTCAATGGATCGAATTTCAAAAGGTGACAACAAAAGATGTTGTTTTACCTAACAACGTTGAATCTTGTGAGATTCTTAACCGAGGAAGCTCCTGAAGCTCCCGTGCTATCCAATGGAAAAATGGATAAGCAAGCTTTCAACGCGTTTGAAACTTGGAAGTATTCTGACTTCTTGTGTTTGGATTATGTGTACTGTGAAAAACAGACAGCTAAAGAACTGTGAGAATCTCTTGATCGGAAATATAAAACAGATAATGCTGGAGCAAAAAAAAATTTTGTTGGTCGATTCCTTGATTATAAGATGGTCGATTCCAAGACTATGATCAGTCAAGTGCAAGAAATTTCAGGCTGAAGGAATCATCTTGAGTGAAACCTTCCAAGTGGCTGCTATTATTAAGAAGTTGCCTCCTGTGTGGAAGGATTTCAAGAACTACCTTAAGCATAAGTAAAAGGAAATGAACATTGAAGAGCTAATTGTTAGACTTTGAATTGAAAAAGACAACATAAGCTCTAAAGGCAAATGGTTCAATCTAGCTGCAGCAAAGGCAAATGTTGTGGAGCATAGGACCAAACAAGAAGGTTGCCAAGCCAAAGCTGGGACCGAAGAGAGGTGTTTCCAAGAACAAGTTTCAAGGAAAATGCTTCAATTGTGGCAAGATGGGGCATAGATTTGTTGAATGCGGACTTCCAAAGAAAAGAAATCATGAAACAAATATGGTGAATGACATATGGGTCAATCATAAATCTTTTTACGATGATTTCTGAAGTGAATTCTGTTGGATCTAATCCGAAAGAATGGTGGATTGACACTAGTGCCACCAGACACGTATGCTCCAACATGGATATATTCACAAAGTTTGAACCAATTCATGGAGAAAAAGTTTTCATGGGAAACTCTGCTACGTCTATGGTTGAAGGCCAAGGGATTGTGTTGCTGAAGATGACTTTAAGGAAAGAGCTAACTTTGAACAATGTGCTATATATGCCAGAAATCCGAAAGAACCTACTTTATGGGTCTCTATTGAACAAGCATGGGTTTTGTATGGTGTTTGAGTCAGACAAAGTTATTTTGTCCAAATTCGGAATGTATGTGGGGAGTGGATATGTATATGATGAGCTTTTTAAGCTCTGATGGATCTAGCGCGATCACTTAGAGGGGGGAATAGGTGATTTTAAAATCTTTTGCGGAAGTATGTAAAACACAGCGTGTGAAGCGTGGTATGTGAGTGATATATGAAGAACAGTAAGCACACACAGAGAGTTAAGAGAGAAGATCAAGACACAAGGTTTATAGTGGTTCGGCTTATCTCAAGTCCATGTCCACTCTCTCGAGCTGACAGCCTATCGGCTGTATTCCACTATGAATCAAAAGAGTTATAAATCAGTTCTAAGACTTCACGAAGTCTTATGCTCTCACAGCAAGTATATGTAACACTCTTTTGTTTACAATAGGCGCACAGTAAATGGACAACTCTAAACTTTGGAATTATACTCTCATCAACTTCTTCGTCTCTTCTTTAACAGCTTGAAATATCTCCATTAAATACTCTTTCATGCCAATACGATCGTTGGCACCTTCCAAAGGAATTCTTCCAATCGACCCGTTGGACAGAATCAATCGGGAAGATATCAATCAATTTTCAGATCGTGTTAAGAGTCTGTTAATTCTGGTCGCCCATACAATCAGGATCTTGGTTTCCATAAGTGAATACTTGCCATAATTACCCGATCTTCAGAAAATCCAATATGCCAATAATAAACTTCATATTCTTGGAAGTAATCAATCTTGTCGATCCACATATATGATGTCTGAAATCCACGAGCATCAAAGTCATAAGAATATTCTCTTACTCAAACAGTCGTCATAATTCCGACTTTCCATATTTTTCCAAATCTGACTTCCAGATGATATGTGTCTGATACCTTCAGATCTTAAAGACCTGACTACCTTCAGATGTTAAAAATTTGAGAACCTTCAGACTATCCAAGTCTGACATCTCTCCACATGATAAAGATCTGGCGACTTCTAGATTATACAAGATTTGCCAATTTTCCAGATGATAAAAATCTGGCCACGACTAAAACACTTGACTCCAAGTCAAATCACAGAGTTTCGTCCTTTTGTCATAGAGTTTTGTCATCTTCAAAATCATCGATAGATCTTCCTCTAACAATCTCCCCCTTTTTAATGATGACAAAACGATCCTGCAAATTTTAGATTGTATCTCCTGTAACATAACACTTCAACAATATATAATAACATTTAATCGTCTGAAATCCGCTCTTTGTCATCTTCAAAATCACAACAAACCTTTTTGATGATGACAAAACCTTCATGCAGATTTTTGAGATATATTCTGTAATACAAAACATTAGCCATATGTGATATCTCTTAAGTGAGATAAAACTCTCCTGCATAATTGAGATTATAATTCCTACAACATATCACATTAGCAGTATAAAGAATTTCTTAATCGAATTTGCAATCTGTATCCACAAGACAAAAGTTAGTCTTGACAAATCATGATTAAACTTTAGAGAATTAACATCTCAATCAATCATTCAATCAACATCTCAATTCATCCAGTCAATAGTTCAAGCAATCCAAACAAACTAAGCTCATCAAACTTAAACTCATAAAAAAAAATTGATAAACCAAAGAGAGTTAAAAACAAAATCTGCACTTTGTCCCACTTTTTGTCATAATAAAAAAATTTAAGATGGAGGGGGAACTCGAAAATTTCATCGAAGAAGACATTATGGCTTCGAAGAAATCTTCGTTGTTCGAGCAAGAAAGTTGAAAACTTTGAAGAGAATGCTTGAGAGAAAAACGAAGCTCAAGGGTTTCAAAGTTAAAGATGGAATGTAAACAAAGAGATAATCAAACAGTTTTAAGAGAAAGTCCTTTCTGAAATTTCAAAAAGAGATTAAAACCAGAAAGTAAAACTTTCTAAAAACAATGGTTCAAATAATATTCAAACAATCAAGCAAAGATTCAAACAATATTCTGACAAGTAAATAAAGCAAGTAATATCTCAGATCATATATTAGGCAAGCGACGTTTTCGGAAACGTTCCTTAACTTGCTTAAAATATAATGCCATAATATGAGTTACCTTAAACGTTGTATTGTTTGAGATGTTGTGATGTCCAAGACATTGTCGAGTTTGGTCATCTCGAACTGAGTCAGAGCCCAAGCTTGCTTTTAATTCAAAATCAGAATGTGCCATCATACATATATCTACATACTCGTCATCACTGTCTTTAAACTCTTTTGGATCTTCTTCATTGATTTTTTCAACTTCATACGATTGAAGAGTTCCGATAAGTTCATCAATAGAGAGATGCTTAATCCTCTGTGTTTCTCTAATAGAAATCTTCACGTGATTCCACTCATTGGATAATCCACGTAATAGCTTGTTGACCTTCATAGGTCCAGAGATAGGATGGCCTTGACATGCTAGTCCGTTTACTATTTCAGTCAATCGGCTGAACATGTTAGAGATGTTCTCTCCATGTTCAATCTTGAATGCTTCATATTGACCGAGAAGAATGTTGATCTTTGTCTCCTTTACACGATCGATTCCTTCATATGTGACATTCAATGTGTCCCATATTTCCTTCGTTGTTTCACATAAACAAATACGATTATACTAAGTAGAAGATAAAGCACAGTATAAAATATAAATAGCTTTAACATCAAAATGTTGTCTTATGATGAAATCAGCTTGTGTCATTTCTCCGACTTCTACAGCGTTTCTCTCTGAATTTAATGCAGCTTTAGGATTTATCCCTCTGTCAACCACATCCCATACCAAAAGATCTGTTGATCTTAGGAATGCCTTCATATAGCTCTTCCAAACATTGTAATCAAACCCGTCAAAGTAAGGAGGTCTGGGGGTGCTATATCTTCGTACCAAACCTGGAGCAAAAGCACTAGACATAGATCTTTAGCTTAGAAGTAAAACACTTCAAAAACAAGCACGAGGCTCTGATACCAATTGATGGATCTAGTGCGATCACCTAGAGGGGGGTAAATAGGTGATTTTAATTTTTTTTGCGGAAGTATGTAAAACACAGCGTGTGAAGCGTGGTATGTGAGTGATATATGAAGAACAATAAGCACATACAGAGAGTTAAGAGAGAAGATCAAGACACAAGGTTTATAGTGGTTC
This sequence comes from Melaleuca alternifolia, assembly GCA_019926035.1. Lineage (NCBI taxonomy): Eukaryota > Viridiplantae > Streptophyta > Magnoliopsida > Myrtales > Myrtaceae > Melaleuca > Melaleuca alternifolia. The sequence goes on along the minus strand of JAGKPW010002189.1, from coordinate 731,168 downwards.
GGCTTATCTCAAGCCTACGCCCACTCTCTCGGGCTGACAGCCTATCGGCTGGATTCCACTATGAATCAAAAGAGTTACAAATCAGTTCTAAGACTTCACGAAGTCTTATGCTCTCATAGCAAGTATATGTAACACTCTTTTGTTTACAATAGGCGCACAATAAATGGACAGCTCTAAACTTTGGAATTATACTCTCATCAGCTTCTTCGTCTCTTCTTTAACAGCTTGAAATATCTCCATTAAATACTCATTCATGCCAATACGACCGTTGGCACCTTCCAAAGGAATTCTTCCAATCGACCCGTTGGACAAAATCAATCAGGAAGATATCAAGCAATCTTCAGATCGTGTTAAGAGTCCATCAATCCTGGTCGCCCATACAATCAGGATCATGGTTTCCATAAGTGAATACTTGCCACAATTACCCAATTTTCAGAGAATCCAATATGCCAATAATAAACTTCATATTCTTGGAAGTAATCAATCTTGTCGATCCACATATATGCTGTTTGAAATCCACGAGTATCAAAGTCGTAAGAATATTCTCTTACTCAAATCGTCGTCATAATTTCGACTTCCCATATTTTACCAAATTTGACTTCCAGATGATACGTGTCTGATACCTTCAGATCTTAAAGATTTGACTACCTTCGGATGTTAAAGATCTGAGAACCTTCAGACTATCCAAGTCTGACATCTCTCCAGATGATAAAGATCTGGCAACTTCCAGATCATACAAGATCTGCCCATTTTCCAGATGATAAAAATATGGCCACGACTAAAACACTTGACTCCAAGTCAAATCACAGAGTTTCGTCCTTTTGTCATAGAGTTTTGTTATCTTCAAAATCATCGATAGATCTTCCTCTAACAAGCTCAATGTAATGGAAATGATGAATAAAGACAAGAAGTCTTTTGTTTATTTGCTTGAGTCTTCCAATTTATGGCATGGTAGACTTGGTCACTCTAATTTTGATGCATTGCGTAGACTAATTGATTTGGAACATATATCATCATTCCAAATTGATTCAAAACACAAGTGTGAAATTTGTGATGAGGCAAAATTAACGAGGTCATCGTTTCAAACAATTGAAAGAAACACTAAACCTCTTGAATTAATTCATAGTGACATTTGATATTTGAAATTCATACAAACGAGAGGTGGTAATAAATATTTTATTACCTTTATTGATGATAGCATGAAGTACTGCTATCTGTATTTGCTTAAAAGCAAAAGAGAAGCCTTAGAGAAATTTGTTCTTTATAAGAATGAAGTTGAAAATTAACTCAATTGGTAAATTAAGAGATTGAGAAGTGATAGATGTGGTGAGTATGAAGCATCATTTGGTGAATTCTGCGAACGATACGGAATTGTGCATGAAGTAACTGCACCGTACTCTCCTTAATCAAATGGTGTTGTGGAACGTAAAAATAGCACATTGAAAGAGATGATGAATGCGATATTACTAAGTTAAGGCTTTCCCCAAAACATGTGGGGAGAAGCTATTTTGTCAAGTAATTACCTTTTAGATAAGGTACCTCTAAAGAAAGAGGTTAAAACCCCTTATGAACTATGGAAAGGTAGGACACTATCCTATGAACACTTGCGAATGTGGGGGTGTCTTGCAAAAGTAGCAATTCCAACACTAAAGAAGATAAAAATAGGTCCTAAAATGGTGGATTGTATCTTTATAGGCTATACATCTAACAGTAATGCATATCAATTTCTTATACATAAATCTCAAATCCCAGATATACACAAGAATACAATCATGGAATCGAAGAATGCGTCATTCTTCCAAGATGTATTTCCATGTAAATCCAATGATGGATCTAGTTCGTCTGAATGAACGAATGGAATTATGAATAATTCGGATCATGAAGGTCATGAGACCAGATTGAGTCTAAAGACGATCAGACTTTACGATCTGAGTCTAAAGATGATCAGACTTTACGATATGAGTTTGGAGACGGTCAAATTCTGAAGACGATTAGACGGACTGAGTCTGAGGACAATCAGACTTTACGATCTGAGTCTGGAGGCGGTCAAAGTCTAAAGACAATCAGACGTTCTGAGTTTGAATACGATGATCATGAACTAGAATTGAGACGAAGTAAACTAATAAGAGTGGAAAAATCCTTTGGGAATGACTTTCTAACTTATTTGTTAGAAAAATAAATCACTAAATTATACATAATTAGTGACTTCTTCTAAGGACTTCTATGGAAAGAGCAATAAAAAGTGAAATGGATTCTCTTTTGCAGAATCACACTTGGGAGCTAGTAGATTTTCCTCCAGGTTGTAAACCTTTAAGGTCCAAATGGATCTTTAAAAGGAAGATGAACGCTAATGGCTCTATTGATAAGTACAAAGCCAGACTTATAATCAAATGATACAAGTAACGAAAATGTTTAGATTACTTTGACACATATTCTCCTATGACAAGAATAAACTCCATAAGGATGATACTTGCAATAACTGCATTGCGAAATCTAAAAGTACATCAAATGGATGTGAAACAACTTTCTTAAATGGTGATTTGGATGAAAAAATTTATATGGAGCAACCTAAGGGTTTTATAGTTCCACGACAAGAAAGGAAAGTTTGTAAATTGATGAAATCATTGTATGGCCTAAAACAAGCGCCGAAGTAGTAGCATGAAAACTTTGATAATACAATGATTACCAATAGCTTTAAAATCAATGGATCTGATAAATGTGTATACTTCAAAGAGACAGAAGATAGCATACTAATTGTTAGTAGTGATGATAAGATGGTCAAATCTACCAAGAGTATGTTGAATTCAAAATTTGATATGAAAGATATGGGACATGTTGATGCAGTTTTAGGAATAAGACCACAAGAATGTCAGATGGTCTTATTTTAGACCAGTCACACTATGTAGACAAGATTCTTGAAAAATTCAACATGAATAACTCTGGTATTACTAGAGCACCTCTAGACAATAGTCTTCATTTGTCTAAGAACAGAGTAGATGGTGTTTCTCAAGTAGAATACTCGAGAGTTATTGGAAGTCTGATGTACTTATTGGGTTGCATTAGACCAGATATTGCTTATACGGTTAGCAAATTGAGTATATATATGAACAATCTGAATGTTGACCATTGGAAAGCAATAGTAAGAGTACTAAGGTACTTACGATACACTCGGAATTATGGTTTGCATTATATCAGATACCCAGGTGTTCTGGAAGAATAGAGTGATGGAAACTGGATATCTAATGTAAAAGACTCTAAATCTATAAGTGGATATATATTCACGCTAGCAGGTGCAGCCGTATCTTGAAAATCGTATAAATAGATGTCATAGCCAGATCTACAATGGAATCCGAATTTATAGCTTTTGATAAATGTGAAGAGAGGCTGAATGGCTACGCCATTGCTTATAGGATATTACAAAATGGGAAAAACATGTGCCACCAATCTATATACATTGTGATAGTCAATTTGCGATTGGAAGAGCACAGAGTAATATATATATATATATATAATGGTAAGTCTAGACATAAACGTCATACACATAAAACCATTAGACAACTACTTTCAACTGGAATTATCTCTATTGACTACGTATGGTTAAAGGATAATATTGCGGATCCGCTATCCAAAGGGTTAAATAGATAGTTAGTTGGGAAGTTGACAAGAGGAATGAAACTTAAGCTCAGAGAGGAATGAGGACCATGGAGGAAAACCCAACCTAACTAACTAGAGATCCCAAAATCTAGGTTCAAAGGGACAATCTACTATACAGACTCAATGAGGTCACTGTGGGGGATATCCCTCAACCCATTCCTATGTTCAAAGTGACTATGTACGGAAAAATGTTAGCAATTTTGCTTTAATGAAAATAAAGTGGAGCAAATGAATTGCTCAAGACTTTAGAAATTACTTATGTGAGAGTGAAGTGGGGCTACTTCAAAGGAGAATTTGGGGGCTAAATTCTTCCTAAACTCTTGCAGAACTAGGACGATGTTTAGGGCCAAACGAACATAGTCATGAGAATTAAATAAACAATTGAATTTTGTGTGAAGTGTATGGCTCTTTATATAAGAAAGCAGGACAGTTCAAGGACATCGTGTCTACTGGACAGCTAATAAAGTAAGTATACTTTCACAAGAAAGGGAGACTCCTACCTATCCTATACAAGTTTTGGATGCTAAGCTCTATTACAGAGTCAAAGTTAAAACAATTTTTATTCATGTGGGGATTGTTGGAAATATGGAATTAATTGATGGGTGAATGAGAAATTGTTTCTCAAAGAATACCCTTGAGTTGGAAGTGGGAAGTGGAGAACATTAAGGTGTTTTATAAGTTATTACACTCCTTTAGAGTGGTAACGTTAAAGGCACGAGCACTATGCCTCTAGTGCACATGCAGGGGGTGCAAATTTGCTTCCCGACGAACTTGAACTTGGACGTGAGCGTGCGACCTGTGTACACGAACGCAACCCCGGAAAGTGGGCTTAGCGACAAGCCACTTTTTGCCTTATGGATTAACGTTTTCTAAAGCTATGAGTTAATTGTCTTATAATGACGGCCAGACTGTCAAAGTCTAAAACCTTCAGAGTGTGGATACGGCCAAACACAGTTTGAGTCTGAAGATGTTAGACTCAGCGACAAAGTCTGGATACCGCCAGACTCAGTTTTAATGATGGTTTTAATCCGCCATTTTGTAACTGCAGGTTATAGAGTTATGTTGTAATGGTTGATTTAATAAGCAATTATGGTTATAACGGTGGATTTAAATTGGCAATTATACCTGAAACGCTTGTAACGGCAGATTTAATACCGTAACATCCGATTTAATTCGGTAACGGTAAAGTTATTTCCGAAACGTTTCCCCATTTATTTTTATGATCTCTTTCATTCCTTTTTGCCCGGGTAGACACTAATTTTCGAATGCTTTTAGACATTACATTGTTCTCGAAAGTATTGCATTGCATTGTTTTAGAGAGTGTTCAACAAAGACGTTATTCTGGTTCACCAAAAGCTCTGAAGTATTGTTCTTCGTTGCTACCAACCGCTGTCCTGGGAAACAGACCTCTAGCAATCTCACGTGTATTGGAAGAGACAAAACTTCATTGTGTATTGAAGGGGGTAAATATATTTTAAGGAAACTGTGTTGAACACATGCCTCGATTTCTCCTTCTTTTTTTTTTTACTCTTGTTATTGTATCTTTTTGTAATACATATATATCTTGTTCGAGTGTATTGATGTCATTTTGAATTGTGTACCTCAAGTAATCTCAAAGCAAATTTGGAGATTGGTGCAAATCCTCCAACAACAAAACCACATGAGCATTCTGAGTATAGCGACTAGAATTTGATTGAAATGGTTGTCACACAAGAGGGCCATGTATACAAAGGCGGCATATAAAATGGCCAATACCACATCCTCATATTCGCTCGGTTCAGTGCCACGGTGGGGAATGTGGCGGAGTCAAAGGATGAACAGGCTCAACTCTGGCGCCGCCATTGGCCATCCACCGTATAGCAGTGGGGGTTACTATCATTGACATCCCCGACATCCTGTTTTAGGGGGAAATACCCGAAATCAAAATGAAGGAGGCGAAGTAGTCCTCGTGGCTGCAAAAGGCCATAGAGGAGGAGGCGCTCCCGCAGAACGCGTGAATCGAGTAGATACGAGTCACGACCAGCCACCTCAATGATGCGACTGTCACGCGGAGGACTGCGAAGACGGGCACAATGATCTCCATCGGGCAGTCGCAACGTAGGACGGCCAAGGAAAGATTTTTGAAGGTTCGTCGAGGTGGAGCGATGGCACGAGGGGAGAAAAGACGATGGCAATGTAGACACCCGCGTAACAAAAGATGAGGGAAGGGTCGACGGCGATCTGCGACAGGAGAGGAAGAGGACGCAAGGGAGAAGTTTCAAGAAAACCTTTCTTTACTTAATTCCTTTTTTCCTTTTTTACATTTTATGCGTTATTGTCATGATGAATTATTCTCTCATAACCTACTCTTATTTGATGCATCTAATCATTCTTTATAATACATTAAAGGCGACATGGAATTCTGCATTTTTTCTTTATTATTCCATCTTGATTGATACTCTCTTTTTCGCTCACAAATAATTACAGCGAGAGTTGAATCGTGAATGAATAAGGTGAATACTTTTTATATCTTATCTCAAAGTCACACATTTCATTTCCAATTAATTGTTAGCCGTTAATCCTATTTTTTTTATTAAATCATTTAAAGGGGATATATCTGGATTATTCAAAAAACAACCTAATCAATCACGGGGGAAAATGTCATTCTTCATTTGTTAATACATCATATCCCTAAAGGTAAACATATCATCAATTTATGATTACTTTGTTCCGTGTGCTACACTAAATTTCATATGAGATTGTTATGATGTATGTATTTAGATTATGTTTTAATTAACAATCGTAACAAATGTTATTTAGTACAATCTTATCTTAAAGTCAACTCAATAAGATTATAACACGATTTACTTTAACAAAATTATACTACGGCAAAGTGCATATGAGTATTAATTTAATAAGATAATAAGGGTATAACTTTCCAAAAGAATAATAAAGATTGAAATTGAACTTTTTAAGAAAATCAAAAAGTGGCTTGATTATAATTCAATATCGTGGTGTGAAATTGTAATTAAGTGAAAATCAAAAGTAAAAAGACTGGCTTGATTATGATTTCATGGGGGAAAAACAGAACGAATAAAAACATACATCACGTGACATGCATGCTGCCTGTGCAGTTCCAGTTTATTATCGGCAGCGCATATAAACTTCAGAGCAAACAGCGACAATCTCCACCTTCGCCTTTCATCTTTCACCGGCGTCACTCGACGGCGAATCCGCTCGCCGGAATATAAGCGCAATCAGGGTCGGCTCCGGCGGCGCAGTGCCGGACCTCTTGCTGACTCCGAGAAGTTAGGGTTTTCAGTTCTTCGAAGGCAGCGGCTCAGGGACTCTAATCGACGAGACTCCCCGGGTAGAGGTTGCGTGCGTGGCGATGGAGGGAGCCCTAGCGAGCGCTTCTTCAATCGGAGACCAGAGGCAGAGGATTGAACAGTACAAGCACATTCTGGCCTCCGTCCTCTCCTCCAACGACATCGCTCAGGCTAGGAAGTTCATCGATCACAGTTAGGAACATCCTTTCACCCCCACGAATTTCATAGCATCTCGTTCCCGCTCGTTCGAAGTGTTCTCTTGCTAGTATCTAAAACTGATTCGCTAGTGCTGTTCTTGTTTGTTTTTTTGGGGGAACTTTCAGTGCTTTCCGATGACGTCCCGCTCGTGGTCTCGCGGCAGCTGTTGCAGAACTTCGCGCAGGAATTGGGGGTTCTCTCGCCGGAGACGCAAAAGGAGATTGCACATTACACCCTCGCCCAAATACAGCCTAGAGTCGTTTCGTTTGAAGAGCAGGTTGAGTTTTTATTATTCACTCTCTTATTCAGCTCCCTGAAAAGCACGGTTGTTGAGCAAACTTGACGCTAGAGTTGTTTGTTCTCATTGATTACGACTTAATAAATACTACACCGTGATCAATTGTTTAAGATAGATCAATCAATTTCGCACAGCACCTCTGAGCATTTATATTGGAGTAGAAGGTGAGGGACTCCTTCCCATCCAATTTTACGATGGTGGTACTTTAATCAGTGTCTATTGGGAGTGGGATGTATCTAATCCAAGAGCTAGTTTTGTGGGTGGGGTTAAAGTTCTCGTGCTTAAATTGTAATATATTGAAGCTGTTGATAGTTGATAGTTACTCCTATCTGAGTGGCAGGTACTAATAATTAGAGAGAAACTTGCAGAATTATATGAATCAGAGCAACAATGGTCAAAAGCAGCTCAAATGCTTAGTGGCATTGATCTAGACTCAGCAATGAGGTATCGGTGCGAGTTTAATCTTCACTTTCATGCATTTAGCTCATGACATATTGGTAATATCGTCTCCCCGCAATAGTTATTGGCTTTTGCGATTTTACATTTGAATTTGGTCTGATGTCTTGAGTTGACATGAATCATGTCTTATGTCATCAGGATGATAGATGATACTTTCAGATTGTCAAAATGTGTCCAAATTGCTCGCCTATACCTTGAGGTAAGGACCTTTTCTTACAATAACTTTTTTCTGAAGTAAGGGTGGTCAACTCGTGATGCCTATGAACCAACAAACTTTGAAATACTAGGGCTGGTAATGGAAAATGTTTCTGTAAAAATGGAAATGAAAACACCTTTCGTTTTCATTTTCAAATTTTTTCGAAACATGTTTGGTATGTGATATGTGAAAAAGAGAATTTTCTTTCACAATGAAAATTATGCAAACATGTCTGGTTGTGTTAGTTTGCAATTGAAATGAATTTGAGAAATGACAATGTCCACATCTATCCCCTCATATGGTATATTATATCAAATACTCGACAACTCCATCATATACACCTCAGTTCAACAAGAAGTATTAAGAAGTCCAATCCTGACTCATTACCAAAGTCTTCCAGTACTCGAATGAAACCCTCTCTTAATTCATCTTGTGAAGACCACTGGAAGAACGGCAAATGAATTTTAGATTGTGATACCGTGCTTCATGTTCTATTGTCGATGACTGGCCAAGTTATCAGGCAAGCCAGTTGTGATCTCAAATATCAAATTCCAGTACATAATCCTATATCAAATCCCAGAGAATCCTGCAAAGCATCACTGGTAGCACCTCCAAAACTCAATCTGTTTCTCACCTCTCAAGACAGTAGCAGACTCAAGCGATTGTGTGTATACTGATTGTTGGTAGATACTCCTCAATCCAGTTCTGTGAAGTGTAAAACTTAAGGGAGTTTCGGCCACCCTCAATTGACTAATCCTACACTCGATTGAAGCTGGATTTTTTTTTTTCCGGTGTAATCTTCACTGAAGATGAAGAAGGAATAATGTGCTTCGTTGTTTCCTGCCTACAAAAGTGAAAACACAGGAAAAAGAGAGTGACCTCATTTTGTTGTTTTCAGTCTTGTAGCAAAAGATTGGAAAGCACTTATCTGTGCTTTCGTTGAACATTAGTTTCCAATATCATGCCAAACATTTCAGCTCATTTTTCATCATGAAACTGGTTATGAAATTTTGGGAATTCTCCATGAACCAAACAGCCCTGTTACTTTCTGGAGTTACTTTATTCATTATGTCATAGCCTTCTGGCACATTGCTTGTAGCTGTTACTGTGTTGGTTGGGATTGAACACGTCACTTGACTTCTGCACACTTTGTCTCTGGGCTATCTTTGCAATCTCTAATCACTGATCTTGAATTCTTGGTATGTATAGCAACTGCTATGTTCTATTTCTTGTTTGTTTCAGGATGACGATGCCACAAATGCAGAAGCCTTCATTAATAAGGCTTCGTTCCTAGTTAGCAATAGTCAGCATGAAGTTTTGAATTTACAATACAAGGTTTGCCCCTGCTTGATGTGTAACAGCAAGGAAAACTATTTTAAGCTAGCTTTTGTCAAATTCATTGTTGACTTGTTATGATTTTCTCCTTATCAGGTTTGTTATGCAAGGATTTTAGATTTGAAGAGAAAGTTCTTAGAAGCCGCACTGCGGTATTACGATATATCTCAGATTGAGAAGCGACAGATAGGAGATGAGTATGTACAGTGAGCAGTCTGCTCTTTTGTCTATAATGATTTGTTTGAGGTCTATTAAGATGTCATGATCGGATTGAATTCCTTTGTTGGTGGAAACTGTCTGCTTTCAGTCTTATTTTTGGCCATAGATAACGCATATTGTACGCATATGCTGTTGTCTGCCAAGCATTGCAAACCCCTATGTTTTTGGATGTCATTTAGTCAAATCCTGTACGTAGACAGAGTCTTTAGAACTTTTTCAGTAGTTTGCTATCATTTGAAGGCCCAAGCATGAAAAATCTAAAGCATTTCTCCTTGAGCTTTCTAGTTGGTAATAGTTTCTGAAGACCCTTATCAGATATTTCATGTAACTCAATACTCATTTTTCTAGCGAAGACACTGGTTTTGGTGAAACATTATGTATTGATATTCGGCACTCTTAGATTATCTTGTAGTCTTCCCCTTACCCTAGACTTTTCCTAAATTGACAGTAAAAAGTTGGGACCTTACAAGCTAAAAGGAGTGGGATAGGCTGGAAGGTATGTTAGAAATTAAAATTAAGACAACGAAATTGGTAAGTCACAGGCAACATCTGATTGTTGCCATTGCAAAAAACTTAAATTTGGTGAAGATTCGACATTACTTTGTGCTGAAAAAACTTTCCTCTATAAGTTGTCTGGTCTTTTTTCTCTTCATGGTTCTCTCTTTCTCTCGCTCAGTTTTGGGGGGGGGGGGGGGGGGGGGGGGGGAGTGTCGTCTGACATGTAATCACTTTTATTCTAAGTTCATTCTAGTATGAGAAACCTAAATGTGGCCATGATTCTTCTGGATAGAGGAGCCTTTGGGTTGATGTCACTAGAAGTTTTTGACATGAGAAAATAGGTGTCTTCCTGAGTGCAATATGCACACACGTGAATGTTACTTGTGACTTAATAGGTATGGTCTTTTCCTTAATGACTGGGCTCAGCAGTAACAGTGTTGGATTAGAAGTTGGGTGTCACCATGTATTAGTTCTGAAACATGGTTGACTATCCATTTCCCCATCTTTTATAAGGGTGTTACAAAAAGCTATTGTGTCCCATTAAAGTTAGCAAATGGCATTCATCCCTCATGTTTCATGTGGCTTAAAAGGGGATTAGACAAATGAAATGCTCTTGTTTCATGATGCCTTACAAAGGAAAGCATGCAAGTCATCTTGGCGAACTTTGCTGGCTTTACAATCAATTTGTAATTATTTTGCATGATGATACTGATTATCAACTTGCTTTAATTGTTTTGTCATATTACTCTACTGTCTGTAGACCGTTTACTTGCAAAACAAATTGTTGTCTTGATTTCCTGCCTAAGGTTTTTTCAAATAATAGATGGACAATTTTCTTGTTTGTTAGGAAATAGATGGACATTTTTAATAGTCGTTCTTAATGCTTTTTGATATTTTCATTGCAGAGAAATTGATGAGGAGGCATTGGAGCAAGCCTTAGCAGCTGCTGTGACCTGTACGATTTTGGCTGCTGCTGGTCCACAACGGTCTCGTGTTCTTGCCACTCTGTACAAAGTAATCTCTTCCTTCAAGAATTGGGAATATTACTTTTTACTTTAATCTACAAATAACGTTTTTATCTGGTTGTTGGTCAGGATGAAAGATGCTCTAAGTTGAAAATATATCCGATACTGCAAAAGGTGCCCCCTGCTTCAAACTTTACCAAACTTCAACTTCTGAGTTGACTGCAGCTTCATTTGGTTCAGAAGTCCATGTGATTCATAAACATATAAACTGTTAATTAAACAGGTCTACTTGGAGAGAATCCTAAGAAAACCGGAGATAGATGCTTTTGCTGAAGAACTAAAAGCACATCAGGTTACTGGCTTATGCTTCCATTTGATATTTGGTGCCATATGGTGCATTGTTTCTTTATTTATTGAAATGTAAATTCTACAGAAAGCACTTCTGCCAGACAATTTTACTGTGCTGGATCGGGCCATGATTGAGCATAACCTTTTGAGTGCAAGTAAACTGTATAAAAATATAAGGTTCGAAAGGCCCTCCTCTTTGCTAGCCTACTTTTTAAGTTTCTGTTGCCACAAGGCCAAATCTAATATTTCATTGTCACAATCCCATGGCATAGCTTTGATGAGCTCGGAACTTTGTTGGGCATTCCTCCTCATAAGGTAGGTCTGCTACTATTTCAGAATTCTTTTGGTACACTTGATACTGTGAAATGAGCTTCTCCCAACAATGGTACTTCCACTATTTTAGCCATATGAGCCTTGTGCAGATGCTGAAAACTGATAGTGAATGGGATCGCGTTCTCCCTCACCACCCCCACTCTTTGCCCCCACCCAATCCCCCATAAAAGGAAAAGAAAGAAAGAAAAGCATTTGCATGCACAAATATTGTTGGCATGTTGCTATAACCTTAATTATTTTCTGTTTTATTTTGTGAGATAGATGAGTTAGAATGCTGGCATTCATTGGTATTTACTGCAGCATACGCAAACTGTAGTACCTGGATAGGCCTTCCTTCCCACGAACCCTTTGTTATCTTTATTCGTTTTTGAAAGAGAGAAAAGAACTCCTTTGTTAACCGGCTCACAGGCACATGCACCCTTGCAGCTGGGCTGTCTGATCTACCTTGATTGGGTTTCTTTATGAATGAGAGTCGGGCATTTTGCATGCAGGCTGAAAAGATAGCCTCAAGAATGATTTACGAGGATAGGATGAAAGGATCAATTGATCAGGTAGGATATTCTATATGGAAAAATATCATGTTCCCGACTATATATTTTGTGTAAGCTCCTCTCAGCATTTGTTTCTGGAGACCTAACTTGGAAGTTCTTTAGGTGGAAGCTGTCATCCATTTTGAGGATGACACTGAGGAGCTTGAACAATGGGATCAACAGGTGATTTTGTTCCCCTTTCTTCTGTAGTCGCCACCGAGTTTCAATCAGCAATATTTCACACTTTGTCCTATTGCTGCATGTGACGTTCAGCAAACGAATACAAGCTTTTAGTTATCAGCTTCTTTGATGCGCTTATGGTTTTTTCTGTTATTCTCCGTGTTAAAATCTAAAAGTGATGTTCTCAGTTCATACTGACCAGTGTATTTCATGTTCATGCGGTTGCAGATAGTTGGAGTATGTCAAGCTCTTAATGATATTCTTGATGGCATGGCAAAGAAAGGCCTGCCAGTGCCAGTATGATGAAGGTGGCTTGCGCTTTTGGCTGCAGGTATAATGCAAGTGACTTGGGAAGATGTCATTTTGTTTGTGTTTTACATGTAATGATCCCTAAGCTAGCCAAAGTAAAAATCATCTTCAAAGAGCATAGTGATCTTTTTGAAGTTCAGTATAGAATATGGCCATGATTTGATTTTTCTCTCCCGTTTTAAAAGTACTGCTTCCTTTCAGTTTTATGTTATTTTCTCACTCATCTTCATCTCTAGATTCAAGTAGACAGATATTACATAATGAAAATCAGCTGCCTGAGCTCATGATAAGAGCTCGTATATTTTTACCTGTTTGGTATCTTTATCAGTGTTATGGGGGTTGCATTGAAACTTGATAACCTCGAATGAAGCGTTAACTCGTCCTCAAGATATGCATCATCTGTACGAATTTTGAGGAAGGCGGGAGGGGTGCTTTGGATCACTTGTTCTTGCTTTTGAGCCACCTAGGGCGCGTTTGGTAACCATTCTCGTCCCAGAAACAATTTTTTTAAATGAATTTATTTTAGAAATGGTTCTCGGATGAGTTTTTGGGAAGAGAATCGTGTTTGGTTAATGTACAAAATTCATGTCCTTGAAATAAATAAATAAAAGAACATAAATGTATTTAGTAGTTGTACAAAATTTCTGTCTTTGGAATAGAAAAAGAAAAGAAATGCGAGACAAGGGTGACCAGCTGTCGACAGCAACCAGCGGCGACTGCCGACTGTCACGGCAAAACAAAAGAAAAAAAATTAGTTTATTTCTCCTTTCTCGTACTGTTCATTATCGTCTCAGAAATAGAAAAAAAAATTGTTTCAATTTCTCATTCAAAATTCATTATGGCCATTTTTTATCCCATGAACAGAAATCTTAAGGGCATTTGCCAAATAAGTTTCTTGTTCTAAACTCGTCCGGGGACGAGAAACTAGAAATGAAAATGGTTACCAAACGCGCTCAAAATCTACGCTCATATTGCACTGAAACAGAAACCAAGATTCATGTAGTAGGTTACAATGGGCCTTCTCAAACACAAGTGAAGGTTGATAATGTTAGGTCATATATTCCTCGGTAATGGGCGATTATCCAAATGAAGTTTTAACCGTCATCTCTGAACTGACATTCATAACCAACTTAATAATCCCCTTCCTCCACCAGATCCCGGAGTCTATTGGACATTAATCTACTGGCAGGGGTTATGGGATTGGTGGCCCGCAGCAGAAACCCAACAAAATGAAATGAAAGACACCATACCATCACACGAGGTTAAAAACTTTAGACTCGAGGAAACGGGGGAGGTGACTTTGGATGTGTCCAAAGTAGGTTCGATGTAGCTTTTAGTCCTTTGTTATTCACTGTGCTAGAGGCTTGTCACAGCCTCCAGGAACATTGTGAGGGTCTGATGACCTCCTCTGTGCTTTAGGTGAGGATCATCAGGCCTCACGTTCGCTTGTGCTGTGCTCACCCACACAGTTGGCCCTTGACCCTCACCCTTGGGCAACGCAAGTGCGCTCGGTGCCAAAATCCATAATTTGATAGTGTCATATACTAACCAATTCACCCAAACATGAGACTCGACTATTATGCACCTAACCCTAAGGATTGCTGGTTACTGGTGTGATTAGAAATTGCTTTATGATCAAAAGTAATATATGCATGAGCAAGCCTTAGCAGCTGCTGTGACCTGTACGATTTTGGTCCACAACGGTCTCGTGTTTTTGCCGCTCCGCACAAATTGATCCGTTCCTTATAGAATTGTGGAAAACGAGATTATTTGAGTGGATAACTATTTCCCTGCAGTGATCTCTAGCTAATTCTAGTGGTGGCAACGCGGACAGGGATCCCTGTATTTTTCATGATGTCCCTTTTTAGTGAGATCCGAATCCCTCCAAAAACAAGGAGGTTTTGAATGGACGGTTACTGTCCATCCATTTTCTTCTACCGATGTGTTCATTAGGCTATTCTTTTCTCTAGTAACCCACTAAATCAGTTCACTTCTTTCCAAATCACCCCAATGAATCACACTGTTCAAGTATGACATTTCATATATAAACCAAAATGGAGTCTGCGATGAAACATTTAACTCTTCCACCAGACGGGGAAAGAAACATTCCAGAAAGATGGCTTTAGGCTCAAAGCAACTTCACTACCACTGCATTCGTACGAGAGATTCTTCTTTGCTCCGTTATTTTGCTTTGTGTGTCAAGAGTAACAAAATCACAGCAACTGATGGTCCAGGCAGCTTCTCTTGGCTCAAATGTTCGATCCCGATAGGATGATGAGAGAAACACGACTCTCCAAGAAAGTATTCGACCTGTGTTTATATATCAGTTATTATCATCCCCAGCTTGGCTGTTTACAAATAAGCTATCCCTTCTTTTCGCAAAACCAGAAGACTCCATGGAAGACCCTCTATATTTTAGCTCCGAAGATGTCCTGTAGTTTGGATCAACAGGAGGTCGAGAGTTGTGGTCGGCCGAACTCGGTCTAAATGAACTGGTCGCTCCGGAAGGATACCGTGAAGGAGAACCATATCTTCGCCCCGGCCTCAGCCCACTACTTCGCAGATCCATTAGTTCGCTTCTGGAGGAAGACTCGCCATAAGACCGATCCCCAGAAGCAGCTCCTAACGGAGCACCAGTTGTGGCAGATGTGGAGCTAAAAGGGTCGTCGGGTCCCCATGATGTGAGCGCCTCCTTTTTCTTGGCAAAGAAATGCCATGCTCCAAACAAGAAGAGTATGAAGAACAGAACAGGACTCGTCCACAACATCGTATTGAACTCGCCCTTGAAAACTGGAAGATTAGAGCGGTACATCCCAACAAAGCCACTGCCAAGTCCAAGAACAACCAGCTTTTCCCGATCGCAAGCAACCAAAGGTTGTGTTGGTTTCCTTGCATCATCTACATCGTCTATTGGGTGATTCAAGAAAGAAGATCTTATCTCGTCTAGGTAAGCGGAGAAAAGAAGCCGAGGCACACCGACTCTAACAAAATGGTGGGATGATACATTGTAGACAAAAACTCTCTCTCGGCTAACGACGAGCAAGTAACCCTTAATTGTCTCTAAAGCAAGAGGCTCTTCCATCTCAAACTTCTTCTTGTATCTGACCCGGCATTTGAAGTTCATGACATCTCCCAACAGCGAAACGTGAATGAGATCACCCTCTGACGTATATCCATATGCTTTAGACCGCTCGGTAGCATCGAAAACATAGGACCTCGCTAGTGAATGATTCAATCCTTCACATTCAGATTCTCGGAGCTTCATGCTCCTCAAATCCAATGACCCAGCCCCTCTCTCGGTTAAAAAGAGAAGCCTCTGCTTCAAAAACGCAAGCGGCCTACTGGAAGGCATCACAGAACCATATGCCGTCCCATCTTCTTTGAGTACATTAATCCTACCACTAATATCCGTTGAAATAATATATCTCATCCTCCCAACGTGATGTACTTCCAATATGGTAATCGCTGATCCCTCATCCTCAGAATTTCCATTCAAAGCGAATTTACCCACCGTCTTCATAAAAAGCGAGCTCCATTCTTCACCATTCGATCCCTCCCATACCTTATGCACCAAGATCGCACCACTCCGATGCCCCGTCACCAGGACGCTCTCATTCTTATAAACCGACATATACGACACCATGGCCGTGACTGGCGATATCAACATCGTGTCGAACTCAACCAGAACATCCCCATTTCTCAAGATCACGTAGACCCTCCCCCTCTCATCTCCAACCGCAACATACTTGCAAAGCCCTTCATAATCCCGATAGGGCAAGACATTGATGCATGTAGCGTCGAGATCCAATTTCACCGCAGACGCAAACTGGAATCTCTCAGACCAGAAAGGACTATACTTAGTAACAGAACCCCGCCTCCCTCTCTCCCCATCTCGAGCATTTCTCCCGAGACCATCCTTTTCTTCAACTTCCTCACTAGCCTTCTTAGCACTATAGCCCCCCTTTTCAACACTATCCTTATTGGACAGCTTCGGACTCTCCGAAACATCACCCGCCGTCACCGAAGCTCGCGATTCTAATCTAGACACTACCTCGCTAAGATTCCTCACTAATTCCTCAAGCCTCCGCAACAAAAGATGCTCTCCACGGCGCAAATCGGCACCTTCAGCATCGACCGCGGCATGGTTCACCTGCTCGTGCTCGTCCGGAGCACGGCCATGATCAAAGCTCGCGAACACCCAAAGCCCAGGCACACAAGACAGCACAAGAAGCAGACAGAGCAAAGGGAACTTGCCGTTATCTCGATTCCCCATCGCAGAAAGAAACGAATCGATGCCGACCCGGTTGCAAAGATTCAGTTTTTCGCCATTGCCGGACCCGGCGGAGTTGCAGATCCTCGCGAATCCGGCGAGAGCTCGATGCGTCCGCAGTGGAAGGAGCAACAGCGTTTTCCTCTTTGGGATGTGGGGATGGAGATGGAGCTGAAGCCTCCTCTGAGCTTTTCTTGACTTTGGGACTGAGCCTGAGTTTTTTAGGGCAAGGATTCGATTTTCCAGGCGAAAAGTGCTTCGTGGATTTTTAACTTTCTTGCGGGTTCAGAGGGAGGGAGGGGGGGAAATTTATCGGGTCAATGTCGGAATTACATTGGGTTTTATTTTTCGTGGGGGAGGCGACGAGATAATTCAAAGCTCTTTGGGAAATGGGAAATGGGAAATGGAAAAAAGAAAAGAAAATTATTTGTCCTTTACCTCAATAACTTTGTCATTGAGCCATTTTCCAGCCATCTAAATTTGGCTTAATGACTTATCGAAATTGAGTATGGTTATTTGATACGGCATACAATACAAATATGTGAATGAAAACGAAACGACTGGCGATTTTTTTATAGTCTTTTTGAGAAATTTATAAGAATTAAAATTGTTGTGGCAAGTTATCTCGGTATAATCTACTTGTAGTTGATCGAACTTTAATTTTAGAAATGTGGGAGTTGTAATATTAGGTTATTGGATCACCTAAATTAACATTATTGAAAATGAGATTGAGAAAAATACGGGCATTTTCCGGATTACCCTACAAAAGAATCATAGAATTTCCATATACATGTTAGGCAAAAGAACTAAAGAGTTACTACAACTTTTGAAAATCTCTCTGTGATCGGTGACAATATCGTAAATGTACAATATAAAAATGTTCCAGCAGATAATACATGGCATTATGGAGTAAAACGACTCGATTTGTGTATTTAGATTTTGGCATAAACAATAATGGTTTTCTAGGCTATGTTATTAAGTATAGTCATTTATAACTTTAAAAGACTCACAATGTTTGATGCTTTTAAAAGAATTTTTTAATGCAAAAAGCTGGTACGTAGTATGAACTGCTATTTCATAAACATATTGCATAGATTTCAATTTAATCAAAAATATATTAATTGATCAGATATAATTTTAAATATTTGTGTAAAATTTCATGGTAGTTCTTACGATCAATTGTTGCGTGAAAATTGATGACATATGATTTTTTACATGGTATGATTAACAATGTGGACAAATTTACTCAAAATAATAGCATTTTGGTTCATTTCTATTTTTTTCCCAACTTTTCTTCTCCTTTCCTTTTCTCTCCTTTTGTTACTCTTCATCATCATGTTTTTTTCGCAATGGTCATCAACCTCTAAAACAATCTCTAGACCATCGTGACTTCTTTGATGGCTTCCTTGCCCCTCTCATCGGCCTCCACCACATCTAGAACCTATCTATGAAAGCTACGTATATCGGAAAGCCAATTGTTAGTGTGATCATTGAATTTTTCAACCTTTCGCATCAATTTTTTTTCGATAGTTTCCAATTACATCATCACAGATGGTTAAAGACAAAAAAAAAATTATCTTCTTTCTAAATAGAAAAAGTGGTACGTTAGCCCCAAAAATCAAAAGGGAAGGCTTATTATATGATCTCCATCTCTCCATTGTTACCATGTTTTTATTTTCTTCTCTGTCACCCTCATGTCCCTCCTATGTAAGCCTCTTCGTTCCTTTTCCTTTCATGAAATACAATTATTTGGACAGCATTAGACATTTTTTTAGTCTATCTTTAAATTAGTAAATTGCTTGTAGTTCTTCTTAAATTTTTTTTCCTTGGCGTTGCTTATGTCTTAAATGGTGGCTCTCGTTGACCTTTCTGTAATTCGGGTAACCAAAGAATCTAACCACAAAATTCGCTCAAAACTAATCAAGACCGTAGGAACGGTGAAAGGATTTAATCGTGAAAGCTTACAATAGATAATACAAATATGTGAACTAAAACGACCCAACTGACGATTTTCTAAAGTCCTTTGAGAAATTTATAAGAAATTAAAATTGTTATGGCCTTATATCTCAGTATAATCTGCTCGTAATTGATCAAGCGTTAATTTTAGAAACATGGGAGTTGTAATATTGTGTCACTGGTCCACCTAAATTAACATTATTGAAAATGAGATTGAAAAAATACTGGCAGTTTCCAGATTACCCTACAAAGAATCATATAAATTTCCATATATATGTTAGCTTGAGGAAGAGTTAAAAGAGTTACTACAACTTTTGAAAATTTTTCTGTGACCGGTGACAATATCGTAAATGTACAATATAAAAATATTCCGGCAAATAATACATGGCATTATGTAGTAAAATGACTCAATTTGTTTTTTTAGATTTTGGCATAAACGATAAATCATTTTCTAGGCTATGCTATTAAGTATAGTCATTAATAACTTTAAGAGATTCACAATATTTGATGCTTATAAAAGAGTGTTTAATGCAAAGAGCTGACATGTAGTATGAATTACTATTTCATAAACATATTGTATAGATTTCAATTTAATCCGAAATATATTAATTGATCCAATATAATTTTAAACATTTGTGTAAAATTTCATTGTAGTTCTTACGGTCAATTGTGGTGTAAAACTTGATGACATACAGTCTCCTACATGGCATGATTAGTGATGTGGATAAATTTACTTAAAATAATAATATTTTCCTTAATTTCTATTTTTTCCCAACCTTTATTCTCCTTTCCTTTTCTCTTCTTTTGTTACTTTCATCATCATTTTTCCACAATGACCATTAACCTTTGAAACAATCTCTAGACCATCGCGACCTCTTCGATGGTTTCCTTGCCTCCTTTATCGCCCTCCATCACATCCGGAACCTATTTATGAAAGGTACGTATATCAGAAAGCCAGTTGTTAATGTGATCATTGAAGATTTCAACCTTTCATATCAATCTTTTTTCGATAGTTTCCAGCGATGTCATTGGTTAAGACAAAAATTTCTCCCTTCTTTCTAAATAGAAAAAGTGGTACGTTACCCCCAAAAATCAAAAGGGAAGGGTTATTATATGAATTTTATCTCCATCTCTCCATCTGTTACCATGTTTTTTTTTCCTTCTCTGTCACCCTCATGTCCCTCCTATGCAAGCCTCTTCATTCATTTTCTTTGCATGAAATAGAATTATTTGGACAACATTAGACTTTTTTTAATCTTTCTTTTAATTAGTAAATTGCTTGTAATTATTCTTAGTTTTTCTTTTCTTTTCGTTGCTAATGTCCTAAATGGTGGCATTTGTTGACCTTTCTATAATTCAGGTACCCAAAAAATTTGACCATAAAAATCTCTCAAAACTGATCGAGATCGTAGGAACGGCGAAAGGATACAATCATGAAAGCTTACAATATACATCTCCTTACATCTAGGCTTCCATCCACATCCTTCCTTGAAGGTAAATAAAAAATAAAAAAATTACCATGCGATTTAAGGCTACACAATTGTGTAAAGATAATAACATAAATGGTCCATGAATTTTGACTCAATATGCAATGCAGTTCCTAAAATTTTGCTAAATATGCAATATGATCTCTAAAGTTTTAATTTGTTCATTATAGTCCCTAAACTTTTGATACATATTCAAATTAATTCATGGACTATTCAAAAATATTCAATGTGATCTATAATCAAAAAATTAATAGATATATAATATATAATATTTTGTTTGAACATGTACAAAGAGTCCTTTGACCACAAGTCCAATAAGAATTCATACGGCTCAAAGAAACATATATGCTATCCCAAGAACGACATGGCTCACGTAAGCCTTGCATATAGAATGAGACTACCTTTTAGTTTCCTTGAAGCCTTGAATCTGAACATTTAACTTGGTTCAGATTTTCTTATCCACATGATCCACAACGTAGCGTGGCAAGTGGAGAGCATACTCAATCATATCACCTTACCGAGCTAACAACAAGATCCTAATCAGAAGAGATCATCCTAGAGGAAGAATGAGAGAATTTAAAAGATCATGAGGGTACTCACAACACGATTTTATTTCTGGAGGAGCAAAGTCTTGCCCTTCTCCTTCACAATACATGGTCTTTTATAGGCATACAACAAGGGATATCAATAATTTGGCACGTCCCAATAATACACACGTGCACCAATAATAGACACATGCACCAATAATACATACGTGCACCAACAATAGACACGTGCACCAATAATACACACGTACACCAATAATACATACAGACATCAATAATACACATGTGCACCAACATCTATAAATAGACAACTGATGACCATTTTCAAAGATCGGCAAGATCACTCTCTAACAAGCTGCTTGGTGATGATGGAATGTCTTCAGCATTGTGTCTTTCATACTTTTCCAGGTGTCTTGCTTTTTTTATTTGTCTGGCCAATTCTATATTTTCAAAATTATCCTAAGTGACTTTCACCTTCTTTTTTCCTTGGTGCATGGGAAAGCTGGGGCCAGGTATATTGTCACCTTCATCCGAGCTGTATTTGTCTTTTTGCTGTCTATAACTCCGAACAAGCTCATCAATTTCCCATTGAGACAAAGGTTGTTCAGTACTTGGGATTCCGACATTGATGAAGATGGAACATCTATAAAGTTCTAAGGCATTTGTGGCTGAGGCCAATGGGACCAGTCCTGGAAAGTAGTGGATACTAGCTCTAGCTCTGTAAACGAGGGATTTGGGTCTTGGGCCAAGGGTCCACCCCAAGACTCTTGTGTCATTACGTTGGCATTTTCTTCACTTTCATCTTCTGAAAGATCATCTCCATGGTACTTCCTAAGGGCTTGTCTTATTTGGCAGCATGCATAAGGAAATTCTCACTCAGAATGGTACCATATAGGTTTTCCACACGGTCATATATAAGGGGGAATGGATTTATTGTACTGACATAAGATTCTTTGGAGTTCCTGATGCTCTTGAGAAATTTGTCGGATTGGAGCATGGAGCGTCCTGTAGATCTCACTTATGCCCGGTTGAGGCATAAATGTAGAAACTCCTACTTGTGCCGGGGATTGGTGAAGTTCTCCACTTGGCCTTGAGAATGACCATGGCCTGTGAAACAAGACAATGGTGTACTATTCAGGATCAGGCCTGCATGATCTGAGCTCTGCTTGGAAATCTAACCGCCATGATCCCAATGGTTTAAACCAAAATAATAATTCTCCCTAATGCTCAAGATAATTTAGTTCTCGCCGGATAATCTTACTGATAATGCGAGGCATCTTAGCCGTAGAGAATTTTAGGGCTATGGTGTGCATGTTCAGTAAATACCACAAAAATCACTTGAGTTCTTCCGGAAATGGGTCATCAGGAGAGATCCTGAGAGGTTATATAAACGGATATTTAGGATGCAATCCAAAAGGTTTTAGATACTTGGAAAAAAACCTTCCGTTGATGTACCCAAAGCAACTCAGCTAGGCTATCTGAATAGATGTTGCCCTTAATCAAATTTGGAATCTCATGTGGATATTCCCTACTTGGCCATCTGGGCACACATGGGTTGAGCTTTCACTTGACCTCTTGACCAAGACACGTACATATTAATGGATGCTTGCATTGAGGTTGGTCTGGACAAGAAATCAGCAAGTACATTCTTCTTTTCTGCAATATGTTTGGTTTCAAAAGAATATTTTGAAAACCATTTTGCTCATCGAAGTAGTTAAGGATGGGGCACTGTTTTCTGTTTGAATTTTAACATCTGAGAGAATTAAGACATATCCATCTCTACTAAGAAATGATGACCAATAAGATGGTATTCAAATTTCTTAATTCCATTCTTAACGGCCAGAATTTCCTTAAAGGTAGAATGAAAATAGATTTCTGCTTGAGAAAATCTACCACTTTTATGTCCACAGATTCGTCTCTTACCATCTTCGCCTTCTTTAAGAAGAATTGCTGCCAAATACTTGTCATTGGCATCTGTTTGGAGGATTTTTTTTGCCATCACAAGGAATTTGCAAATGAGGCAGTGACTATAAATTTTTCTTGAACCATTGGACCGCCTTAGTCTGAGCGGGTCCCCAAGGAGGGAGTTCTTTCTTCAACATTTTCTGAAGAGGGTGTATATACCTGATAATTTTTTAAAAAAAATCTCTCAGGTAGTTGATAATTCCAAGGAACTGTTGAATTTGTTTATGAGAAAGGTTCTCATCAGGAAACTTGAGCAGTTCTTTGACAATTTGTTCACTTGGTTTGAAGGCTCCATCTTTGAGATCCATTCCAAAGAACTCGACTTCAGTTTGGGCAACCTTCATCTTCTTTTGGGATAACATGATCCCATTCTACTTGACAATATCAGTAAATTGAAACAACAACTTGCAATGAGAGGTTTCATCCGGGCTATAAAGTAGAATGTCATCAATGTAGACCAAAGCATTGTAACTGATGGTATGGAAAATCGGACACATAGCTTTCTGGAATATTGAAGGAGCCGTCTTCAATCTAAATGAAAGGACTTTCCATTGGAAGTGGTGGCATGAAATACAAAAGGCTTCTTATATCGATCTTCTGGATGGATTCCTAACTGCCAAAATCCCGCCTTCAAATCGAATTTGGAATAAATTTTGGCATTAGACAAACTGGAAAATAAAGTTTTCTTGTTTGGCAAAGGAAACTTGTCATCTTGAAGAAACTGGTTTAGGGGCTGATAATTGATGACTAGCTTTTTCTTTTCACGAACTTTTTTAGCACGTTTCTCCACATAAAAAGCTTTGCATGCCCATTGAGAGGTTGTATGCTCAATAAGACCTTGTTGGACAAGTTCTTCACATTCTTTCTTTGCCAACTGGAGATCCGTTGGATTCATTCTCATGTGACTTACCTTTGTAGGATTGATATCTTCGTTTTTCTTGAAAGGCAATTTGACAAAGAATGCTTCATTTTTCCATAAAGGATGTGAACATTTGGTGCTGAATTCCAAGTGATTTTCAGCACAAGAAGCAAGCAGAAGTTGGAGGATAGGATCAAGTTGTTCTGGCTGGATCAGATAAAGCCTTCTAGTTTCTACAAATTCATGAAACTGGGAATGGAATTTGAGACCATTAGGCATGATTCTGAGGGCAAGGAGCTTTGCCATGATGTCTCATCCAATGATAAGATCTCGATCAGGAAATGTTGATCCTAGAACTCTAGTAGTGATTGAACACTGAGGGAAAAACTGAATTTTGACAGGTTTGCTTCTTACCTGAGTGGTAAAGGTATTGCCGGAGGCTGATGTAAATTATCGGTTATGAGGTTTCCAATATTTTTCAGGAAGAAGTTTAGGGTCAATAATGGAAGAATCTACTCTTGTGTCTATAAGAGCAATGAGGGAAATGGGTTTTTAATGATGAGAGACAAAGATTTGTAGGGGGATATATGGTTTGAAGAAATAGGTCTTTCTTTGGACATTTGAATAGATGGAGAAGATGATGGAGATGATATAGAGTTTTCAAAGACGAATATACCTTCTTCTGGAGAATCCGAATCTGAACCTTCATATTCACTGGTGTTTGAGAAGGTTTGGATGGCACAGATAGTCTTCTCCGATGATTCGTCTTCTAATGAAAAAATGGATTCAAGATCATCATCTTCAAGGGATAATCCAGTCTTGTACTGAATAGAATCTACCAGGTTCATGCTTCTCTTTTTTTCCTGAGGACAAATTTTTGCAAAGTGTCCATTATTTCCGCAAATAAAGCATTGATCTTTCTTTTTTTCCTTTTTTCCCCTTGCCATTACCTTGGCGCCACTTGCTCTTCCGGAGAAACTCCCATTTGCCTTTCTTCTTTCGGTGTTCAAAGTACTTCTTGAAGTGTTTCGTCTTTTTGGTTGGACAATCACAAGAAGAATCTTTATGTCCGCATTTTATCTGGAGGCTTGATTTTTTACAAGCCTTGTCAAGTATTTTGTTATTCTCCATGAATTCTTTAAATGCTTTCTTGCGGAGACATAACTCATCTAGAGCTATGTGAATAGCTTGCTGGATTTCTCCGAGAGTGACTTTAGTTAATTTCTTCGCATGGGTTTGGAAGTATTTATCCACCATGCTGGAAATTTGCTGGGGAATGGATGATAGAAAGACTGGCTTCAACGCAGAGTCTCCTCCGAGGGCATAATATAGCTTCAACATTTCTTGAAAGTGTCTGTTGAGATCTTTTCTTTGATAAGAACAACACTTTCTTTCAAAAAATTCATTCCTTTTTTGCTCCAAAAGGTCTTCCAGTCGCCCAATAAACCAATGATGTAATATCCTGATGACATCATTCAATTCTTGGGAAAGGAAAGTATCTTGATCAACAGGAGAAAGAGCTAACCACCAGTCCAATAAACTTCCTGTGAATCTGGAGGTAAACTCAAGGAGTATGTGGAACTGATCATTGTTTGGATCAGTGGCCTTAACATTCATCCATGCATAGAATTCTTGTTGTTTATCATGCCACTTGTGATAAGGGATATCATTAAGTGTGAAGATAAGTCCACCAACGGATCTACTGGGCATGGATGTACTGTGGAAAGAGTTTTCTTCCAGTGTCTCAACATATGGTTCTGGTTCCATTGTAAGCACAGTTGGGACTTGTGCCCTTTTGTCTGGCAATTCCTCATGCGATTCTTCATCTAAAACCTTCCCTGTTGATAATGTTAGAGAATCATCTTCAAGTTCAATATTAGATGAAATTATGACCTGGGGTTCTTCACTGGCCATAATTATACTTGACCTAGCTTGGTCTCTAAGAAAAGATTCAAGAGGATTGGAGATCATGTGTAAAGCTTGACCAATAGGTGGATCAGAATCAGAGTCTGAAAGGTCAGGAGATTTTGATTTGTTGAGTTTGGATTTAGCCCGTTCAGCCAAGAATCTTTCTCGAATGGACTTTGCATCATTTTTTCGAGTCGAGGCAGGTTGTGATAGTCCAGAGAGGAGAGAAGAGATTGATGATGAGTTAGGACCTTTTGAGCTGAAGTCAAAAAGACTTGTTGAATAAAAAGATGGTTTAGCCCATGATGGGCCAAACAAGGGATCAACTGAAGAGGTAGGTGGCATGTCTTTGTTGGACTTAAGTTATTCGATTTGCTTTATAAGCTTCTTGATCTCTTTATTCTGGTCATCAAGATAGTGCTTGGGCCTTATGACTCCATTTTCCATATTTGATAATCTGGCTTCATAGTGCTGAAGAAGTTGGGCCTTAATTTCTGCGGTTTGGTCCACTCTTTGATGAACTCGATTAAGCCGAGTCTTAACTTCCCCGATCTCAGTTTTAACTTCAGCAACTTGGGTTTGCAAGGCAGTAAAACTACCGTGTTGTTCAGTCCTCAAGGTTTTAAGGGTTCTATTCTGAACTAGGGCATTTTCAGTTTGCCAGTTGAGAACACAGTCAGAAGGGGTTGGTTCCTTAACACTCCTACTCACACCAGCAGTAGTCAAGCTAGGTATCTTGGGCTGATGTTTATACCCAGTTGGGCTAGTAAATGGTTCCAATATGGGAAAATTAGCATCATTAAACATGAAAACACCGGATTGAGTGGCTGAAAATGTTTTGGCCGGTTTGCAAAACTAGCGGATATGGGGATCACTGTTTGGATGCTTTTTTACCCATTTGAGGATGGACTTATAACATGGTTTAAAAGGTGGATCTTTTGGGGATGGAGGGTATGGTGTTTGGCAGTCTGTTGGAGGAAGAGAGAGTTTTTTTGGAAGGAGATGTTCCATAAGAAACTATGAACTGACATTTACCTCCATCATCGCCAAGAGGGCCGACAGTGGGATCACCTTCAAGACATCTCTGATAGAGACTATCTTTAGGCTTTTTCTTCCTCTTCCGTGAAAACGGTCTATCATCTTCCTCATAATCATCGGGACTTAGCCAACTAGGGCACGTACAATCAGGGTCTTTGAAATAATGGATCAGCTTCCCTTCAAAGTCAAATGATTGAATTAACTCCTTTGGATCAGAAGAATTGCTATTCTCAAAAGAGTCAAAGGCACATGGTGTAAAGGTGAGAATGGTAGGGAAGATAGAACTTTCTGGCTTTTCATGGGAGTGATAAAAAGTGATGACTACAGAGCCATCCTTATTTTTTGTGAATTTTGACTCTGTAGCTTGGATCGGCATGGCATTCTTGTGGAGCTTTTCATAGTTAGTCACCCAAGTATCTAGGAGGAGTTTGACTAACTCAGATCTGGAAATCTGTCGAGGAACATGAATGCATGACGAGGTCTGATTGCTGTCCACCGTAATAAACAAAACATCTTCTGTTTGAGACAGCTTCAAGTCCAAAGCATGATTTTGGACTCTACACACCATTTGATAGTGTAAGGTGGCAGTAATAGAGTCTGGTGTCTAAGGAGCACCAGTTATTTGTAACTGAACCTTCAAGGCATTCAGCAAGCAAGGGTCGGAGAACGCCATGTTGAAGTTGGGGAATAGAGTGACAAACACCGTGCCAGCATTAAGAGTGATATCCACCGTTCCTATGCAAGCATGTTGGTACTCAAGGAATCGAGTATCAAGGAGGGCCATGCGGGCAACTACAGGAAGGTTTTTCTGCCATGAAAGGTTAAGGCAAGGCGTACTGCGCCAAAATGGAGATGAGTATAACCTTGAGATTGCCACTACTACACAAATTCAGGAGGAATTTGGAGAATCACAAAGTGCTCTTGCTGGGTAGCAGGAATGGGATGTTGGTCAAAGTGAGTGGATTGAACATATTCTTTAACATCTTTGGGAGTCTGGTGGATGAGTTTTTTGATAGAATAGATGGAGGAAAAGGACAATAGCTTGGCAAAGGCAGGGTAAGGGTTTGTTAATGGAAGTTGGGTACTAGAGATCTTGTCATCTTCACTGAGGTAAGTAACCTCGTAAAGATAATCAAGTTTGGAGGCATTGGACTTACGAAATGCAGGGAGATCTAATGAAAGAGGGGCATCAACTACTAAAGGTTGCGGGTTAGACATACTGGAAGTTGTTCCTCCTCTAGGAATGGATTCTCATCATAGAATATTGATCTTGACTCGGTCTGATGATAATGGCTTTGATACCATTAAATAGAAAGTTCAAGAACCACATTACACATTCAATTAAAATTCAAGCGCTGAATTGATCTAATAAAAAGTTTAGAAATCACATTATATATTTGATAAAAGTTCATAAATCGTTGTATCATTTTCCCTTGTGTAAAGCTGTAGCCAGCATCTTGTAAGCAAGAAGACTCTCGTGCGTCGCTTTCTTTCCATCGCTGGCTCTTTTCCCAGCAAAAGGAAGAAGCGCCAATCTCCATGGTCCTTCCATAGGCGCCGTGCTTGACCATAATAGCTACAAGCAATTTATATCCCAACATTGATGGCTTGACTTTCACCTAACAAATCTTAAATCAGATAAAAGCTTAAAAGCTTTCTTATCTTGTTCAAACGAAACCCATCCGTGAAT
Source organism: Melaleuca alternifolia (assembly GCA_019926035.1). Lineage (NCBI taxonomy): Eukaryota > Viridiplantae > Streptophyta > Magnoliopsida > Myrtales > Myrtaceae > Melaleuca > Melaleuca alternifolia. Next base: position 702,620 of record JAGKPW010002189.1, on the reverse strand, counting down.
TACAATTAGAAATGCATATAGTCGATCCTTTTACTCGGCTGACAATCTCGCAAGCCACTCAATGAATAGATTTCACATTTTTCAAGAATCCGAATGATACAAAAGAGAGGGAAAGTCAAACATATATATTAACCACCACAGCGCATCTATGGAGACCAGTGGAGGTCAGTGAGGGGGTGGTTCCAGAGATTGAACAAGAGGCAATGTGTCGATTGTCACATTAGCAATTTCAAACTTAAAAATTAGAGTTTTCTTCAAAATTTTTAGAAATACATTGAAACAATCAAAAGGTGTAAGACTAAATAAAATTTATATAATAGATTTAGGATTAATATAACAATTTTCCCGACAAAAATAAGTCAAAAGCAAAAGACAAGAAAGATCAATAAGTTTGGAATACCATAAGGTAAGGAATGTATACTTATAGCGAGAAAATGATATGCTGCATCTTCCAGACATATTGGAGCATCACAAGGGTGCTTTATAGAAACTTAGTCCTACCAAAGTCATATAAAATTCTTGTTAAGACACTTGAGATAATTCCTCGTCATAGAAATTTGTTCTATTTGCAAAAAAAAAAAAAAATTAATAAATGTGATAATTATCACATCCGTATTTTTCTTTCAGTGGTATCAAAGCATAACACATGCTCTTTACGGGAATTCCTTTTTTTGCATTATTCGTGTTGCTTTATTGCAGTTAGTCTAATATATTCATGGAGAAATGTTCTCCTGATTTGAGTATTTTTTTTTTTTGTATTAAGTGATAATATGGACAAAAATTTAAGGGATTGAGAATCAATGGTCAATTGGAGATAGCAAACCGCTCTAGCTATAATAAATCATATCTTACTGTCCTAGTGTCTATACATTGGATATAAAGATAGTAATGAGGAGCCAAATTCCCTTGCGATTTTACACTAACTTGAGTATGTAGATGGCAATGGGAGTTAATCCCATCATCCATCTATTGGATTAAGTTAATTATATGTTCCCTCCTTACTTTCAGCATATGATACATATGAAGCGTGCGAGATGGAGAATATTTTACAAAAATAACTCTAGAGATCTCCAGTCAATTGATTATAGTAACTGAAAATGCAATTTTTGGTGCGTTAGTTTCACAGAAAATAATTGTTTATATCACTCGACAGACATAGTTACTAAAAAGATTTTTATCATCAACAAAAGATAATGTTTAAAGATTTTCGTGAACGGGTGAAAATTTATTCATCATTTGTAAGAGATTCAAATGATTCTTCCTAAGAAAATATTTCTCAGATAATTTATTTTTCGTGTTACAAGTGAACGACAAATTGACACGTTTAGAAAGAGAAGCAATCCTAAGAGCCCGCTGCTAGAGCTTCAGATGATGTTCGTGAATTCCCACAACAAATGGCAGTATCATGATTCTTTGGCCGAAGTTTACACGTCAGCCTCACTCGAGGACATACTTTAGAGGCAACTCGAGACCGCTTCGGAACATCCATGGACGGCCGGTTTAAAGACGGTGTTTGGGAGACAAAACGGCACTGCGAGATTCACTGCGGCGAAAGGGCTCATGTCCACGAGGGCACCACTTAATAACCATGTCGTGGAACTGATTGGCGACACTAGTGGATTGGAAACCCTTGAATTTGAGATGGACAATGATACTAAGATGTTACAATGTCCTCGCTACCAGATTCTTACATTCAGCTTGTAATGAATTTGACATGAACAATCTGGCAGTACGAGCAGGGAAAGAACAAGTAGCACTACCAATTCCACGCACTGACTGCTACGTCCGTACTCTGCTGCTTTTTGACTTAGTTCCCAATCTGAATGCCGCAAACATAGATTCAGTTTGGCCAACAATAGTTTCCCGAGCACACTGGTCAGAGTGCACAGACGAACGCCTCAGAATATCATGTAGTGTCGTGGTTGAGCTTACTCCATCCACACTTTCTGTTGTTTGGGTGCTACACTTTGACTGCGAGCTGCTAAACTTGGCCACTGAAGTTCTCGTTGGTCGACTCTCCTTATGAACCTGCATTAGCATTGATAATCAGAAGTTTCATATTACTACCATCATGCTGCAGAATTATACTGAGTGATTACTGTTCTTTCTCAAAGTCCACTTAGCTACAACTAGGATTGTCCAAGTATTGTAGGCCTTAGAAGTACTCATCAGTAATCTTCTTTAATAATACTGCCAAATCTTACCATATCTGAGGAGTCCTCTAATGCTGATATGGTGCTCTTGCTATTGCTGTCGTCCCTTCCAAAGATAAATGTCCGGACGGTGCTTGTCTTATGATTCTTTGATGATGGCAGAAGATTGGAACCTCGACCTAGAAAAGATGGCTGCTGCATTTCCCAACATAAGAGAATAAGAAAACTGAATGCAAACTATTGTTGCGTGGAATTTACTTAGTTTGATTGGTAATTAGCAAGAACATTGAATCGTAACAAATGGAATCAAGGACATCTTGATTTATAATGAACATAAACTTGCATGTTAGTTGCCATCCACTCAAGTTCAATATATCCGACAGGATGCTGAGCAAAAGCAAAAAGATAATATATGATCATACAGCTCTTGAAAATATGATGATAGTAAAAGATATGAAGGTAGAGAAGACATTCTGGGTCTTCTGCAATATAATCAACTCCTACCATCTGTGCAATTTTCCAGAAGTGGAAAACAACTACCTAGATATTTGTTTTATCGAGGTATAGGATATCCCAGTGTGTGCTGATCAAATTACAAGTGGTGTTGGTAAAACTTCAACAAAGGTAGCGGAACTTCCAGGACCAACTAGGGGAGTTATGGTACATTTTGGAATGTAAGAAGGGTCCACTATCCAAGTTCTCACCAAGCGACCGGGTTATCAAAGTCAAGGAAAAGAACTTGCTCCCACCATACCACTATTTAATAAGTGTCAAGTAATTACACAAAGTCCATATGGACAGATAATATTACCTTTAGAATGCCAACTGTTTTGCCTCGTGCAAGTGATGCATCAGATCGGGCTGCAGAAGAACATATTAGTATAAATAGTCTGCATGGCCTAAACGTTTCCTGCTAATGCACTTAAAACACCAATTACGAGATAATGCAGATCTTACATGACGTTTTTGGTTTCTTCTTACTGTCAGGGGTCATATTGAGCTTCTTTATGCGATGAAATACTTCTCTGGAGCTTTCATCATCTGCTGGCGACACAAGAGGAGCATGTGCTTCCTGTCAAATATGGTAAAATTTCAGAGCCTGATTTCAAACATTATTAGTTCCGGAACGACAAAATCACTTGAAATTGATGCGCATCTTATAATATGAAATTGAAGTTATAAATGCATCTCTTTAACTGCAAGGACTCACAGTTCTTCTGAATAGGGATTGTTTGGCCAACCGGGTCTCAAATTCTTCATCATCAGAAGACACATAAGTATCATCTTTATCAGTAAACACTTCTGTAATCATCTGCTTTGCTTTACGTAAATTCATTCGTGCAGTACTCGCTGGAGCTAAATCTTCCGCGTTATCATCCCCAAACTCTTCATCTTCTTCACCTTCTACATCTTTCTCATCTCCTTCCAGATCAAGCAGTGACGTTTCTCTCTGTTTCAGACCACAATTTAGTCTTTGCATCAGATTTTCTGTCCCAGCAGCATCCTGCCGCTCAAGCCACTCCTGGTGAAGCTGATTGCGTCTTTCATTATCTATAGGTTTTTCTTTGTAGTCAACTGCTATCATTTCATTAAGTTCCTCAGCATCTTCAATATCCTCTTCTTCATTGTCTTGGAAATGGAGTAGATCATTATCACTGTCATCTTCTTCCTCAGCTTCCTCATCAATAAAATCTTTGACTGGATCTCCTTTTGGAGATAAAGACAAATCAACTGATCGGTGCATGTGAGGATCAACATTTTCCTTGTCATTATCCTCCTCATCAGACCTTGAAGGAGGTGAATGGAATCGTTAGGTTGTTCCATAGATATATGAAGATGGATCGCCAGAAACCAGAATCACTTGTTCCAAAACAGATTAAAAATAACACAGCAACAATTACCTAGATCATCATGGTAGTGCATGCAGTAAAGAAAGGGACATGTTTTCTAGTGGTATGCAATGCGGTTCATAGCATAAACAATGGCTTAATCAGTTCACAGCTCTAGATTAGGTGCTCATTATAATGCAATAATGAAGTATAATTTGATAATGCAATAAAAAAACATTTATGTTTGCACATTGTTCATGATTCCAAAGTCTGAATATGGTCAAGGATTGTTCAATAATTATCAAGAATAAAACAGCACTGAAAATTTTGTTGATACTTAATAGTTGGTCAGATGGTGTACCTAAATAGCAGTTTATAAGGCACTAAAGCATTGCCTATGATATTTTTCACAACTCTATTCATCGCCTCCACCTTAGTCTTATGCTTCCGTATTCTACTTATGCTGCCTAGATGAAGAGTTCAACTAGAATACAAATTGCACATTAGGCAATTTATCATTGTTCAAGTATATGAAGCCAGCAACAAATTTAGTATCCCAAAATAGGGGAAGTGTTAATTGTGCAGTGTATTTAAACTGACTCTCACAAATAAAGGGAGAAGTAGATTGCAAAGAGAAAGCGGCATGAAGATTCTCATTAGTCGAAGCATGGCCAAGGCAACCATTAAATTGGAGAACACAAGACTTACATGTCATCTTGAGGAGCAGAATCAAACTTCAAATTCATTGCTAGTAAAGACGGTGCAAATACTTCTTCCACAGGACCTTTGCGAGTTTCATCAAGTAAATCATCCTTCTTTTCACTGCTTTGTGAATCCGAAAATAATTCCTACACCAGATATAGATAATCAGCAATCCCTTCATAGACACTCAAATAGAAGAGGGAGCAACTTGTCATTATATAATAATTAGTGCTTCCAGTGGAAACCTGAGTATCATTTAGGGGTGCTCGAAATGTATGGTTGGATTCCTCGTCCAAAGCCTGAAGTTCAAAAGGATGGTAATTATAAATCAATGGCAGTTCATAAGGAAAATAGTCAACTTCAAAACCTTCACAATTGATCTGAAAATGAATTGGTATTATTGGTATATTGGTTCCTCTCCCACATTCAAAACATAAGGACAAGAGCACTGCTTGGGCTTGCTGGTACTGATACATGAATTTGCATTAAGTTGTTCATAAAACTTGCTTTTTAGGAGAATTTGCAGGGCTCTGAAAGTATGCTGCTTAATTCTACTACCAATCAAAACCATCAAGAGACTTTGGACGAGTAAAAAGCTTACCTCTTGCATAGGGGCGCCTTCAGAATCTGATCCATTTGAAGTATCATTTGACTCACCACAGGTTGGGAAATTCACATCTCTCCCTTTCTCTCCAGAACCTGCAACATTTTCTTCCACTCCTACTTTTTTGGCTTTATGAGAAACCTCCAACTCAAACTCCAGATCCTCCCCCAAAAACTCGTCATAACTACGTGTGGTGGACAAACTCTTCAGCATGACAGATCTGAATGGATAAAAATTAGAAACCGCACATCTCATATGACCACAGTGGAGACCAGTGGAAACAACAGCAAAAGATAAACCAACAAAATAACGTGAAACCAAAAAACAAAACGATACACTCACTTCTTGGAAAGCTCAAGCTTCCTTTGCCGGATCTTCTCCAGAATTGAAGAGATTGGCTTTTGAACAAGAGGCGCAGGTTTAAACGTCGCATCTCGAGTCTCTATGGAATATAATTAGGACGGTGAAGTCATGCGACGGTACTTAATTACAGCGTATATCAGAATTTTTGTTGCTTAGAAAAATCAGTACTAGAAACGCACCTCGCAAGAGTCTCTGAGAATCTGCACGGAGCTGCTCGAGATAGTCTCTTCTGTCCTGTTTAATTAGTGGAGGAAAAGAAACAACTTCAACGGCATGAAATCAATAATCAAAGAGAAATACTATTATGCTCCATCGCAAAGGAAGCGAGTAACAACACCTTCTCTGCTCTTCTTTTGTTGGTAGCATGAGCTTGGAGCTTCTCATCCGCAACGACACAATTACCACCGCCCTTCGCTTCCCTCTTCTTCCTCTTCTTCTTATCCTCTACGCCTCCGTCGGCCACCTCTTTGCTGCTCCGGCTGTTCTCAGGAAAATCGCTTCTCGTATCCTCCATTCCCTCTCCGATTGCGTCTCCTTCCCCAGCGCCTCTCTGCGCATCCAGTCGCTCCTCAGCGGAATCAAACTCCAAGACTCTTTTCGCTCGGGATCCATCAGTTCTGGAGCCCAACTCTTCGTCATCACCGTCGAAACGCGCAGGCTCCGAACCGACGAGCTCGCCCTCACCACAGAGATCCTCGGGCGCAGGCAGTTCCGGCTCCAATGACGACTCCTCCCTCGGTTCCTCGAGAGGCAGGCCGCCCGAATCCTCTGAGCTCTGCGATTCAGTATAAAGTGGACGCCCGAGGGACAACGGCGGGTCAGGGCTTTCGCCGTCGTGGAGCTGGGAAGGATGGTGATCGACGGCGACTTGGGCGGCTTTCTTGAGGCGCTTCAGCTTCCGTGCATGGACCGGAGGGGAAGTTGAATCTGCAGGAGAGAGCAGCTCGAAGTCGTCGTCGCTCTCCATCTTCTTCCGATGACGAGAGAGAGAGAGAGAGAGAGATTGCTTGATGATGATGATGGAGATGAAGAGGCGTAGTGAAAAGGCGTAAATTATCTGCGAAGGCGGCGGCAACGAAAATTTCTTCTGTGTTTGTTTTGGAAATTCGAAGAGAAGGCGCTAAAAACATTTCGGGGGAAACGATTTGGAATCTGAGGAGCGCGAAAAGTTGCCGGTTCTCTCCTTAACGGTCCGACCGGACCGGACCGGCTCGGCCCATGCCTGCACCGGTTGGAGGCGGGCCTTCTCGAGACGACAGCCCACTGATCTGACTCGAAGGTCGTACGACCCATATGCCTTAGAGACGAGTGCAATTGATTGGTGGGGGGGGGGGATCGTAAAGAACGGGGCTAAATGCAATGTGTAAAAGTGCAAAACTAATAATGGTGGCTAGGTCATCCTTCATGAACTGCTCCGAAATGTACGGTCAAAGTCGTTAAATTGATTTTGTAGCACATCGAGTTTCGCAAACGGTGCTAATAAAGCTTCTGTCCGTAATATCTTTCCAAATTTTAGACTAGGGTAATTTATAAAGTGTGATTGTGATAATAAATTTTAGATACCCATGCTAGAGTTACCACCAATCAATTTAAATAAAATTAGCCAAAGGCATAAATAGTGATTGAAAAGTCAACTATCCAAGTGCTCATGCAGAGGAATTGATCAAACAAAGATCTTAGATCTAAAAATGGGATTATGCATGAGATGGACTAAAGTTTGACTAGGCCTTTTGATACCTTCATCCCTATTATTTTTCAAGTCCCTCGATCATTTACTAATATTTAAAGCATCCCTCCTGCTTCTCTCGGTATAACAGAGCTCACTTCCTCGCACTCACGAAATGCAGAAAAGTGGAACGATGACATTCTTTCCCCCAGCCATTTTGTCGCTTTCTTCCATTCCCCTAGCCATTGTTGCCCCTCGTTAGGTCTCACACGAATGGCCAATGCTCGCCCAACACAATGCCTAGCGCTCACCATCGCCCCCTCCTTGTCTGCACCATTGTCATGTCTCCACTGGCGTTACATGAATGGCCTACACTCACCCAATAGAAATACTTCTTCCGTCACTTCACTTTATCAAAGCTTTCCATGCTCGAAGCCAACAAAGGGCCTTCTCTCAATCGAACATGGTAACAAGGGGCATCAGCACATACAATTGAGGAACCTTACTCCGGTATCCAATGCGATAGTTCTGGATGGTAGCCCCAAGTTCAAGGATCAAGGGCGTATGATATCTTCGATCATGAACAGTGCACCAGCCAAATCAAGCGCGCAAAGCCCCATCAGAAGGTCTATTAGACCTTCAACCACAAGAGGAAAGGACTTTCTAATCCTCAAATCATGATCGTAATGACTGGTCGCTCGCCCTATTGAGAGAGGTGTTTTGAAGTCCATGACCTTTTATATAAAACAGCGAACAGAGGGAGGCAGGGGAGGGGAACATGGTGGTCGACTTGCTGAGGACAACGATGTGGCTTGAGATAGACAGAGAGAGAGAGAAGGTTAGTTAGGATTACAGTTAGAATTGGAAAGTAAGTTAGGACTAGAGTTAGATTTATTTGGGTAAAGGGCGTTATTCCAAATTAAGTTTCCAGTACAATTTAGTTTATTTTTTTGGCGAACAACCATGCATGGAATAAACAATACAAAGATCTGCCGACCGTCGCGTAGGAGTTCACATTACCTGCTCGAATGACGCGATGCCTCATTAATTGTCACGCGATATATGCGTTGCATGGTACACCTCCTCGAACGATAAGACAAAGCACAAAAACCTGATGCTTTAACCATTACCCTGATCGCAGGCTCTCCACCCTGCTTTAGAGACTATCCCAAGATTCCTAATCACTCTGCCTCGAACTTCAGGCCGCTTCATAGGCTGGATAAGCTCCGACGCACCGTGAAGAGCTAGCTTGATCAAAACGAAATTGTACAACCACTTCGACTAGATCAGAATAGTTCATTTGTTCAACAATTTAAGTTACAAGAAAAGTGCACTCTGTTACTCTAATGATTAATGACTAATGAGTCCACAATCTTGCACTTCTGTTTAGCTTTCCAGATAAAGATCAATTCTCCTTGGAAACCAGATCAACATAGTTTCACAACTGCAAAGGGAGATGTAATGTTTCATCCCCAGAAACGTAAAAATCTTTCATACTCAGCACATTGGAAATTGGAGACTTTGCCCAAAAGTATTGGCTCTCTTATAAATGAAAAGTATCAAGATGTGAGAGATGCTGAGAAGTATCAGGGCCATAGTGAACTAGAGTTGCAAATGCTTATCCAGGTAAAATAAATTTCAATGAGAAATTAGAACTAGGACTCCCCTAGGAATACACATCAATCACATGTCGAAGTTCCATGTGCTTTCAGCAGTTAATTTTGGCACCTTTGATTCATCATTCAGATTGAGAGAAGCAGCTATCTGTGAAAGAGAAAAGACCTCAGTCAGATTATGCGACAATAGCAGATGGAATGAGAGTTCTGAAGTAGCAGTAACATAACAAGCAAGCTGCTCGTGCAACATCACTAGTAATCAGTCGACCTAGCAACTACGCTCTACAATACGCCGATTTAAAATTTAAACATTTAAAAAAGCTCATTCTTGATCCCTTCTCAAAGTACGGATCACTGTGGCAGCATATTATCATATTTGCACATATACGTTCTCGTCTCATCACATCCCTTCTTAAAGCTGGACCCTTGGACCTTTAAAACTCAAAGTTACTCGGGTCATATACTCTTCCAACGATTCTTCCAATGAATCATAGCTCAACCCAAGAGCCATTTTTTATATCATAAAACATACCCATCAACCATGACTGCTCCAGAAAATCAAGAATCACATTGAAGTGGATGATGAACATATGGAGTCAAACAGTTCAAAAATATTGCCATACTTAAGAATTGCTCCATTCTTGAGAGGCCACCATGAAAGCACATTTAGAGGACAATCAATCTCAACTAAGCTCCAAAGTCATGTCTTCATCCAGAGCAGTACCAAATAAATAAACTCCAAGCAAGCTAAACAACTACCTACCGGTTCCCATGCCAATTTCGGCAATATGCATGAGTAAAGTAAAGAGGTAGTTTTACCACTCAAAAGTAATACGATGCATACTCTTCACTTTACTGACATTGAGATACACTGACGTGATGAAATCAGGGAATCAGCACAGACTTTTCTTTAATGATGTGCTGATGGCAAAGCAATCTTAGTTGAAAAAGAACTGAAAGATGCTTATTGTGCATGCTGCAACAACGGGTTTGGAAAATGTCTACAGATGGCAAATACAACAATCCCCGGATTACGACCAAAACCCTATTACCTAAGAATATCTCAAGAACTTTTTCATATAAGCAAGTCGGCTATCACTTAGAGGCCATGCACGATATCTAGGTAGTATTTCAAAAGGGAAACCCATCTTTAAATACATATCAAGCCAAGATAAAGATCTTCTTTTTCTAGGTTCCAATTAAACGAGGAAAGCAAAGTCTCATTCCAATAGCATCTCAGAATTAGTAACCATACTTGAACATAGGAATACCAAACACCAACAAATAAACCCATACCTTAAAGCACCCATTCAACTTCGAATTCCTCGACCACTCCAGCCCCAACGCCTTGCTTGATGTCTGGTACGTTGCCTTCAAGGCATCGTCCCCATACACATTCCTCGACACCGCAAAATCCCACGAATTCTTCGACAAATCATAGGAAGGCTCAAATGTAGTCAACCCTTTATGGACATAAGTGTACTTCAACTTGCAATTCCCCGGACCAAGCAAGTAATTTGCCGAAAACTTATTAGCCGGATCGATCACGAGCGCCCCCTCGAGAATCGTCCGGTTGTCGCCCCTGTGGTGGATGTATGTCAAATTCAACCGCTTCTCGGCAATTCGGACCGAGTTCATGAACTGGAACCTAAAGTCCTACACAACAGAATGCAATACCAAGGTAATTAACAACCAGGTATCTGCTTATGCTTACTGAACTTCAGGCTCGAATTTCACAAAGCCTAAACCTAAATACCCCATATAATAATTTCACTCAATTAGTTTCTCCGCATCCAAACGGTGAATCCAGCCACCCTTTTGTCACCAATACCAACAATCAACGAGAGCCCGAATATAGGGAGATTCGTGAGTAAGAAAAAGAGAAAATGAAACTCGACCTTTTTGGGGACGTTGTAGTCGACGATGAAGAATCCAGGCTTCTCGACGGCGAGGACCAAGCCATTCATGCTGGGGCCCTTGACGACGGTGGCGTCAGTGATGGAGGCCCGGAGCTTGAGCTCGCCGGCGCCGAAGCCGATGGTCGCGGCGGCGCCGTTCTTGTCGAGGTCGTACTTCCCCTTCAGAGACGCCTTCATATCTCCTTTTTTGGGGTGGTTGAATTCGTGCTCTGCCAAGTGTTGCTGCGGGAGGAGAAAACGAAGAGGGATAGTTGTAGAAAAGGAGTTGCGGAGCGTGCGAGAGAGAGCGAGGGTTCAACCTTCAAAGGGTGATGATGGTTGGTGAGCGCCGGATTTGTACGGCGGGTTGATTCGGTGCTTTTGTTTCTCCACCAGAAAAAAAACCAAATGTTCTTTTTCGCTTTTCGTGAATTAATCTTCTTAACTTTCACATTTTCACGTTTAGAAAAAGTAATAATTAATTAATGAAAAGTTATTTACAGTAAAATTAAAACAACACGACACGATTAAGATGAGGAAAATGTATTCTCAATTTTGAATAGAGGAAACCGTGTTTCGATATCTTTTATTCCATCGACATCTTCCGATGTTTCATTTCTCTTTTATAATGTCTTTGATATTTGATGTAATTGGCCCTACATTTTATAAAAGAACTAAAAAAATTATACTTTACGTGATATATATGAAATTTATTTTCATCACATTAAGGAGATTTGTTTTCCGTATATGAGATACAAAAATCCAAACACGTTTTCAATCTCACTTTTTAGTATACCACCAAACAAATGACAATATACCATCTTTATAATGATTTTCATGAAAAGCATGATTTCCACAAAATAAATACATGTGCACAGCTATTTAAATGATTAATCCATAAAATAATTTATTCGTAATAACAAAAAAGAAGGAAAAACTTGAACGACAATATAAAATTTCAAATTTATATTCTTGAATATTTAGATGTTAATTTTGGAGACAAATTGGTTATATATGGTAACGGAGCATATGTTTCAATTTCTCAAATAACATGTTTATTGTTTAGTCAAGAGTATAGGTGAAAGGTTCGAACCTTGACACTCTCCGTCACTTTGAGAAAGTTATCCAAAAAAATTAGATCTATTTTTTAGAGGCCAATTCAATTGAAACCATTTTAATTTGGTTAATTTAATCCTAAATATTTGGATGATTTACCAATATAGTACTTTTGGCTAAATTTAGTTAGATATTGCTAACATAGCGATTCAGTTAACGGCAATCATTCTATATGGCATCATCGACACTAACATAAATGATTTATGCAATTCTTAAGAGTTTTCTAATTTTTTTTTATTTTTCTCTCTTTTATGTTCTTTTCTTTTTCTTTGCTTCCCTCTCCTAGCCATTGCCCATGCCCAGGCAACCATTGGAGAGAAATAGGAAAATAAGATAAAAAGGAAAAAGGAAGGAAAAAAATAATTCAATTTTTTTAAACAATTATAAAAATAAATCACATCAGTGCCAGTTGTGTTATATAAAATGACAAACAATCACGTGAGCGATAATTGTTTAAATCGACCAATCAGGACTAGATTAGTAAATCAAAAAATAATATAAGACTAAATTGATCAAATTAAAAAGTTTAGGATTGAATTAATTATTGTATAATAGATTTATGAATTTTGTACAATTATCCCATTTCAATAAAGTTGTTCACTCTATGACAGGTATTGCATGTGCAAGATCAATTTGAATGCGAGGATGAGGGCTAAAAGAAAAAACACTCACGTGCTTGCAATTTATGATTAGCAACGTTTTCCTGAAATACCCTCCAATCACGCTTATGTGGGTTATAAGTTACAACCATAATCCACATGTGAAGTTAATTATGATTAAGGCTCTGTTTGTTTCATGAAAAAAAAATCCGAAAAATATTTTTTAGAAATTGTGGTGTCCGGTGGTGGAAAATAATTTGCCAAGGAAAATATTTTCCAATCAAGAAAAAATATCCTTCTAAAAATGGAGAAAATAATTTTCTTCCAAACAAGAAGGAAAACATTTTCCAAGACCTGTAATAGCCTCTCTCTTCTCTCTCCTCTCTTTCCCCACCCCATCCGAACTACTCTCTCTCTCTCCCTCTCCCTCTTCTCTCTAATATTCCTCTCTCCTCTCTCCTATCTTTCCCCTCCCCAGCCGAACTCTTCTCTCTCTCTCTCTCTCCCTCTCCCTCTCCCTCTTCTCTTTGACATTTCTCTCTCTTCCCCTTTCTTTTCTTTCACTTCTCCCGCATGCCTCCCGACTCTCACCCCCTCCGTAGCTCGATGAGAAACGACACCACAAGAAGCCGACCAGCCTGGTTTTGGAAAGGAAGTCTGGAAAATATTTTCTCTACCGAACAACGAAAAATATTTGTAAGTCTATTTTTAAGTTTTAAGCGAACACCAGAAAATATTGTCATTTTCCAGGAAAATGACTTCCTAAAAAATATTGTTTGGAGATACTGTATTTTCTGCGAAATGAACGGAAAATAACTTTCAAGAAAATAGTTTTCGAATTTTTCGGCGTTCGTTTCACAAAAAATAAAATAGTCAAGGAAAATATTTTTTATCAATGGAAAAAACACCTTCAAAAATGGGGAAAATATTTTCCATTTTTTTGAAAGGGGAAAACATTTTTTTGTGTTCTTCTTTATCTTTAAATATCACGGCCTCTAATAACATGTCTCAACCTCGCTCAAGGCTGGTGAGTCGGTAGCATTTGATAAATGAACAACATAAAATATTATCATTTTTCAGGAAAATGATTTTCTCAAAAATATTTTCCAGAAATGCTATTTTTTCGTGAAACGAACGGATCCTAAATGTAAATATTTTTTACTGTTAGAATTAGATGCGGTTGATGTCGATGCTTGTAACCTGTCAATTGGAGATATGATTAAAGGGTGTTTTCTCGAATTAGAGTTAGAAGAAAACCTGAACCTTTATGATTGCTTAAGCAAAAAACAATTGCTTGACTGATTGATAGTAGTGACAGCAACATTGCAATCTATAGTTGTCATAGCATTAGGAAATTTTAAGAATAGAGCTAATAAAAAGAAAGAAAGCAAAATTGCATTTTCACTAAGGAAAAGAATTGCATGAGCAATTTGATAATTTTGCATGCCTATCTTTAAAAGTAGTCCCCAATTTTTATGTTTAGTTTTGGTCCATATAAGCGTCAAGTGTGTCGAATAGTAGATGAAATTTTCTGCATGTGACCGCGCTAAGATGCAACATAGCTACATAATCAAGCAACAATATCAAGATTAAGCTAAGAATATCCTCCAAATTATGGCAGTATTCAACAAAAGCGAGCGATTTATTCTCAATACAAACAATTAAGTCGAATTTTAAACGTATAGTTGGCACAGAAATGTCCAAAGATAAACCAAATATATCCCTGCAAGAACTCAATTGATAACGTAATCAGTTGAGTTGTCAAAATCTCAATTTTAAGCTTTTTTTTCCAACTATTTAAACAATTTTGCGTTTGCACAAATGTTAATGATTTCTCTTCTTAATTGTCACTAGAACTCGTTATACTATATTGGAGTAGATTCTTGTTTTATACATAGTGGACCAAAACTAACAAAATAGTAAAGTCGAATTGACATTTACTTAACAACTTACAAATATAAGTAGAATTTCTTTTGGGTAATCGGTCGTCGCTGCACTCGAATTTGAGAGTTCCCTAGATGATGGCTGCAATGGCGTGTGCCACGGTTATCAAAGGTGGCTGCCAAAAATGGCCGTTAAGATGATTTATGGTGAATACATAAAAATGGTATATAAAGATATCTTCCAAGTCCATTTGTTACGCAAAAATTGAATAATTTGAAAAATATTCTTTTAAGAATGATTGCTTATACAACTTAAATAATAAAAGAACATGCGAAATACTCAGACATAAATTGTTGTCCAAAATGCTAACATTTTTTATTAGCTAATCATTTTCAAGCAATATAAAATCAATCATTTTTTTTAAAACAAATGAAGTCCGATCTTTCTAAAAGAGATCAATTTTGCAGTTTAATATGTACAACGTTGCAAAATTCATGTTTTGGTCCCCCAAACTTCTTTTCTTGTGCCATTTTGTTTCTTATACTAACTAAAATACACAATGAACGTCCATATCACAATTCTTACACATGAAAAACTTATAGTCATTTTCATTTTATTTTATTAAAATGACAAAAAATTGAAGAGTTCTTGTTTGAATTTCGAGTCACATGTGGGAGAAAATATTAGGCGTAGCTCCAATGACAAGTACGACATGCAAAAGTCCATTCATAAAGTGCCACGTGTCCATCCGAGCCCATTGATCATATACCAAGTCAAATGGATTTCAAAACTTAGCGCATCATCTCTCTCTCTCTTCCCCGTATCAGATCCCTCGTCAATCTCTCTCCCTCTCTCTCATTGTCTGAGGAAAAAGCAACACGCTCCCATTTCTCTCTCTCCACACTTCACTCTTTAGGCTCTCTCTCTCTCTCTCTCTCTCTCTCTCTCCCCCGACTCCCAACCTAAATTTGCTCGTTCGACGAATCGCTGCCGCCTTTGTTTCGTTGACGCTTGACGCGCTCTCTCTCTCTCTCTCGACTCACAACCCGACTTTGCTTGTCCACACCTCTGCCTTTGCTTTGTCTACTGCTCTCGCCATCACAAAACCACTGCTCCAATAGTACAAAACTTTTAGATTTTCCTATTTAAACTGTTTGTAAATTTAGGGTTTTTTTTCCCTTTATAATGCTCTTCTTGTTCGTCCGGCCATGACTCCGCCTCTGCTTGGTTTGTTTTCCCTACTATATAGAGCTCTAAAGGCACATATATGTACGTGGTTTTTTTTTTATCGCATTTAAGTACATGACCCAACACGGATTAGAGGAATTTAGGGCATGGACTGATTGGTTTAGGACTAGCCTATGAAGGGTTGTCAAGGGGTTGGAGAAGGAGGACCCTTTTGATGGGATCCTTGGTATCAAGGAGAACTTTTTTTTAATGGTTTTAGAGCATGTGAGAGGGAGGGGTTCTTTAGTTTGGCTGAGAAAATTCTTGGATGAGATTGCAAAGAGTCATGATTGTTCTGCCTTTGAGCATGCTTTTGTTGGAGGATTTGCTCAAATCTCCTTTCAAATCTGCTTTGAGATTACTGGACAAATACAATTGAAAATGGCAACAACGATACAACAACAGAATTGGAAGAACTAGAAAAAGGAAACCGAGGCCTGTGTTCAACATAGTTTCCTTAAAATAGATTCGTTCCCTCTAGTACACAATGAAGCTTTGTCTCTTCCAGTACACGTGAGATTGCTAGACATCTGTCTCCCAAGATACAACGGTTAACAGCAACGAAGAACAACACTTCGGAGCTCTCGGCGAATTTGAACAACTTTTTTGCTGAACACTCTCAAAACAATGCAATGCTCTTTCAAAGAAAATGTATTGTCTGAATGATTTCGAAATCAGTTTTTGTACCTGGGCAAAAAAGAATGAAAACATCTTATAAAACCAAAGGGGAAACATTTCGGAATTAACATTACCGTTACCGAATTAAATCGCAGGTCACGGTATTAAATCTATCGTTACAAATGTTTCGGATATAATTGCCAATTTAAATCTGCCGTTACACCTTAAACCGCTGATTAAATCAGCCATTACAACATAACTCTATAACCAGCAGTTACAAAAAGGCAGATTAAATTCGTCATTAAGAAAGACCCAGACGGTCTCCAGACCTTGGAAGTTCTGGACGCTGACCTAGAAGGTCTCCAGACCTTGGAAGTACTGGACGCTGACCTAGAAGGTCTCCAGACCTTGGACGTTTTGGACACTAACGCAGAAGGTCTGGACGCTCGTAGACCCAGAAGGTTTGGTCACCATTACAATTAACCAGTAGCTTTGAGTTGGAAAAAATTAATCCATAAGGCAAAAAGTGACTTGTCGCTAAGCCCACTTTTCGGGGTTGCATTTGTGTACGTAGGTCGTACGCTCACGCCCAAGTTCAGATTCATCAAGAACCGAATTTGCACCCCCCTACGCATGTGCGAGAGGCATAGTGCTTGTGCTTTTAACATTACCACTCTAAAGGAGTGTAATCATATATAAATCACCCCAAAGCTTTATTCCTTTCCAATATGGGACTAATGCTTTTCACTTCTTACTTCCAACTCTTCTTGCTTTCCAATGTGGGACTTTCACTTCCCACACAAGTGAGTTCTTTGAGAAATAATTTCTCATTCACCGATCCATAATTCCAACAATCCCCCACATGAATAAAAATTGTTTTGATTTTGACACTACGACAGTGTTCAGCAACCAAAACCTGCATAAGATAGGTATGAGTCTCCCTTTGAACCTTCCCTTGTGAAAGTATACTTACTTCACTAGCTGTCTAGTAGATACGATGTCCTTGACCTGTCCTGCTTTCTTATGTAAAGAGCCATACACTTCACACATGATTCAATCGTTTGTTCAGTTCTTATGACTATGTTCGTTTTGGTCGGAACATCGTCCTGGTTCTGCAAGAGTTTAGGTAGAATTTAGCCCCCAAATTCTCCTTTGAAACGGCCCCACTTTACTCTCACATAGGTGATTTCTAAAGTCTTGAGCAATTCATTTGCTCCACTTCATTATCATTAAAGCAAAATTGCCTTAAGTCGTGAGCACACGTTTGCTCCATTTAATTCTCATTTTGCTAATCTTTTCCTCGTATAAAGTCACTTTCATACATAGGAATGGGTTGAGGGTTATCCCCCACAGTGGCCTCATCGAGTCTATATAGTTAGGTTGTCCCTTTGAACCTAGATCTTGGAATCTCCAGTGAGCTAGGTTGGGTTTTTTTCCATACTCCTCATTCCTCTCTAGGCTTAAGTCACATTCCTTTTGTCAACTTCTCAACTATCTCGCTGTTTAACCCTTTGGTTAGTGGATCCGCAATATTATCCTTTGACCTTACTTATTCAACAGAGATAATTCCAGTTGAGAGTAGTTGTCTAATGATATTGTGTCTACGACGTATATGTCTAGACTTACCATTATACATGTCACTATGTGCTCTTCCAATCGCAGATTGGCTATCACAATGTATACTGATTGGTGGCATAGGTTTTTCCCATTTTGGAATATCCTCTAAGAAATGGCGTAGCCATTCAGCCTCTTTTCTACATTTATCCAAAGCTATAAACTCGGATTCCATTGTGGATCTGGCTATCACTGTCTGTTTACAGGATTTCCAAGACACGGCTGTACCGGCTAGTGTGAATATATATCCACTAGTAGATTTCAAGTCTTTCACATCAGATATCTAGTTTGCATCACTATATCCTTCTAGAACACTTGGATATCTGGTATAATGCAAACCATAATTCCGAGTATAGCGTAGGTACCTTAGTACTCTTAATATTGCTTTCCAATGGTCAGTACTCGGATTGCTCGTATATCTACTCGATTTGCCAACCGTATAGGCAATGTCTGGTCTCGTACAACTCATTAAGTACATTAGACTGCCAATAACTCTCGAGTATTCTACTTGAGAAACACCATCTCTTCTGTTCTTAGACAGATGAGACTATTGTCTAGAAGTGTTCTAGCAATACCAGAGTTGTTCATATTGAATTTTTCAAGAATCTTATCCACATAGTGTGACTGGTCTAAAATAAGACCTTCTGACGTTCTTGTGATTTTATTCCCAAAATCACATCAGCATGACCCATATCTTTCATGTTAAATCTTGAATTCAACATACTCTTGGTAGATTTGATGATTTTATCATCACTACCAACAATTAATATGTCATCTACATAAAGACACAGAATGACATAGCTATCTTCTGTCTCTTTGATATATACACATTTATCAGATCCATTGATCTTAAAACCATTGGTAATCATTGTTGTATCAAACTTTTCATGCCACTGCTTCGGCGCTTGCTTTAGGCCATACAATGATTTCACCAATCTACAGACTTTCCTCTCTTGTCTTGGAACTATAAAACCCTCAAGTTGTTCCATATAGATTTCTTCATCCAAATCATCATTTAGGAAAGTTATTTTTCACATCCATTTGATGTACTTCTAAATTTTGTAATGTAGCTATTGCAAGTATCATCCTTATGGAGTTTATTCTCGTCATAAGAGAATATGTGTCAAAGTAATCTAAGCCTTCTCGTTGATTGTATCCTTTGATTACAAGTCTGGCTTTGTACTTATCAATAGAGCCATCAGCATTCATCTTCCTTTTAAAGATCCATTTGGACCTTAAAGGTTTACATCCAAGAGGAAGATCTACTAGCTCCCAAGTGTGATTCTGCGAAATAGAATCCACTTCACTTTTTATTGCTTCTTTCCATAAAAGTCCCTCAGAAGATGTCACAGCTTATGTATAATTGAGTGGTTCTTTCTCTAACAAATAAGTTAGAAAGTCATTTCCAAAGGATTTTTCCACTCTTACTCGTTTGCTGCGTCTTAGTTCTAGTTCATGGTCATCGTCTTCAGACTCAGACGATCTGACACCTCCAGACTTAGACGATCTGACATCTCTAGACTCATAAGGTCTAACACCTCTAAACAGTTTGGACATTCTAAGTCTGGCCTCATGACTTTCATGATCCGAATTATTCATAGTCTCATTTGTTCATTCAGACAAACCAAATCTATCATTAGATTTACATGGAAACACATTTTCGAAGAATGACGCATTCCTCGATTCCATGATCGTATTCTTGTGTATAACTGGGACTTTAGAATCATGCACAAGAAATCGATATGCATTACTATTATGTGCATAGCCTATAAATATGAAGTCCACCGTTTTAGGACCTATCTTTATCTTCTTTGGTGTTGAAACCACTACTTTTGCAAGACACCCCTACACTCGTAAGTGTTCGTAGGATGGCTTCCTACCTTTCCATAGTTCATAAGGGGTTTTAACCTCTTTCTTTCGAGGTACCTTATTTAAAAGGTAATTGCTTGACAAAATAGCTTCTCCCCACATGTTCTGGGGCCAACCCGAACTTAGTAACATCACAATCATCATCTCTTTCAATGTGCGATTTTTACATTCTGCAACACCATTCGATTGAGGAGAGTAAGGTGCAGTTACTTCATGCACAATTCCATGTCATTCACAGAATTCACCAAATGATGCTTCATACTCACCACCTCTATCACTTCTCAATCTCTTAATTTTCCGATTGAGTTAATTCTCAACTTCATTCTTATAGAGAACAAATTTTCTCTAAGGCTTCACTTTTGCTTTTAAGCAAATACACAGCAGTATTTCGTGCTATCATCAGTAAAGGTAATAAAATACTTATTACCACCTCTCATTTGTATAAATTTCAAATCGCAAACGTCACTATGAATTAATTCAAGAGGGTCGGTGTTTCTTTCAACCGTTTGAAATGATGATCTTGTTAATTTTGCCTCAACACAAATTTCACACTTGTGTTTTGAATCAATTTGGAATATGGGTATATGTTCCAAGTCAATTAGTCTACGCAATGCATCAAAATTAGCGTGACCAAGTCTACCATGCCATAAATTGGAAGACTCAAGCAAATAAACAAAGGACTTCTTGTCTTTATTCATAATTGCCATTACATTGAGCTTAAAAAGCCCATCGGATACATATCCCTTCCCCACATACATTCTAGATTTTGACAAAATAATTTTGTCTGACTCAAATACCATTCGAAATCCATGCTTATTTAGCAAAGAGCCAGAAACAAGGTTCTTTCAGATTTCTAGCACATACAAAACATTATTCAAAGTCACCTCTTTCCCTGAAGTCATATTCAACAACACTGTCACTTGGCCTTCAACCATAGACGTAGCAGAATTTCCCATGAAGACCTTTTCTCCATGAACTGGTTCAAATTTAGTGAACATCTCCATGTTGGAGCATACGTGCCTAGTGGCACCAGTGTCAATCAACCGTTCTCTCGGATTAGACCCAACAAAGTTCACTTCAGAAATCATCGCAGAAAGATTTATGGTAGACACATATTTGGCAACGTCATTCACTGTATTCGTCTCATGAATTCTTTTCTTGGGAAGTTTGCATTCAATATATCTATGACCCACCTTGCCACAATTGAAGCATTTTCCTTGAAATTTGTTCTTGGAAACACCTCCCTTCGGTCCCAGCTTTGGCTTGGCAACCTTTTTGTTCTTGTGGCCTTTTTTATGCTCTACAACATTTGCCTTTATTGCAGTAGGATTGAACCAATTGCGTTCAGAACTTCTGTTGTCTTCTTCAATTCGAAGTCTAACAATAAGCTCTTTAATGTTCATTTCCTTTCGCTTATGCTTTAGGTAGTTCTTGAAATCCTTCCATGCAGGAGGTAGCTTCTTAATAATAGCAACCACTTGGAAGGTTTCACTCAGATTCATGCCTTCAGCTTGAATCTCGTGCAAAATCACTTGGATTTCTTGCACCTGACTGATCACAGTCTTGGAATCGACCATTTTATAATCGAGGAACCGTCCGACAACAAATTTCTTTGTTCCGGCATCCTCTAATTTATATTTGTGGTCCAACGATTCCCACAGCTCTTTCGTTGTTTGTTTTGCACAATAAACATTGTACAACGAATCGTGCAAGCCATTCATGACATAATTCCTACAAAGAAAGTCAGAATGCTTCCAAGCTTCAATCGCATTGAAAGCTTGCTGATCCATTTCACCATCAGATAGCACATGAGCTTCAGGAGCCTCCTCAGTCAAGAATCTTGCAAGATTCAACATTGTTAAGTAAAACAACATATTTTGTTGCCACCTTTTGAAATTCGATCCGTTGAACTTTTCGGGCTTCTCACCATGGTGAACGGAAACCGCAGCAGGGGCCTCAGATGATCCAGACAATTGGACCGCAGTAGGGGCATCATCTTTGGTGATGGAGGCAGCAGCAACATCAACCACGTTCTTTCCAGTGGCCATTTGAATCACGAATCTGTTTTAAGATTGTTGGAGGATTTGCTCAAATCACCTTTCGAATCTACGTTGAGATTACTGGACAAATACAATTGAAAATGGCAACAACGATACAACAACAGAATTGGAAGAACTAGTAAAAGGAAACCAAGGCCTGTGTTTAACACAGTTTCCTTAAAACAAATTCATCCCCTCCATTACACAATGAAACTTTGTCTCTTCCAGTACACGTGAGGTTGCTAGACGTCTGTCTCCTAGGATACAACGGTTAATAACAACGAAGAACATCACTTCGGAGCTCTCGACGAACTTGAACAACTTTTTTGCTGAACACTCTCAAAACAATGCAATGCTCTTTTAAAGACAATGTATCGTCTAAAAGATTTCGAAATCAGTTTTTGTACCCGGGCAAAAAAGAATGAAAACAGATTATAAAATCAAAGTTGAAACATTTCAGAATTCACATTACTGTTACCGAATTAAATCGGATGTTACGGTATTAAATCTACCGTTACAAGCGTTTTGGGTATAATTTCCAATTTAAATATGCCGTTACAACCTTAAACCGCTAATTAAATTAGCCGTTACAACATAACTCTATAACCAGCAGTTATAAAAAGGCATATTAAATTCGTCATTAAGACAGACCCAGACGGTCCCAGACCTTGGACGTTCTGGACGCTGACCTAGAAGGTCTCCAAACCTTGGATGTTTTGGACACTGATCCAGAAGGTCTGGACGCTCGCGGACCTAGAAGGTTTGGTCGCCATTACAATTAACCAGCAGCTTTGAGTTGGAAAAAGATTAATCCATAAGGCAAAAAGTGACTTGTCGCTAAGCCCATTTTTTGGAGTTGCATTCGTGTACGCCGGTCGTACGCTCGCGCCCAAGTTCAGGTTCATTGGGAACCAAATTTGCACCCCCCCCTGCGTGTCTGCGCGAGGCATAGTGCTTGTGCTTTTAACATTACCACTTTAAAGGAGTGTAAGCATATATAAAGCACCTCCAAGCCTTATTCATTTCCAATGTGGGACTAGTGCTTTTCACTTCCTACTTCCAACTCTTCTTGCTTTCCAATGTGGGACTTTCACTTCCCACACAAGTGAGTTCTTTGAGAAACAATTTCTCATTCATCTATCCATAATTCCAACAGCTTTAACCATGATTTCTTGTGAGAAGAGGATGATAATGAGGCATGCCATCTAGGAGTTGGGGGATCAATGGAGCTTGTAACAATAGGGCGATTAGACTTGATGGGGTGCGTCGGAAGGATGTAGCAATGGTTTGTTTTAAGTTTTGGAAATAACTAGGAATACGGATTAGAGCATCTTGACATCAGAGTAAGTAGAAGTCTCACTTAGGTCACGATAGGAATAGAGGGTTTGGGTTGTTGCTCCAAGAAAGGGGACAGAGGCCAATGGATGTGAATGCCTAAATATCCTAAAGGCTAATATCTCTAAATTAACTAGTTTTATAGAATTAGTTGCTGAGGAAATCACTTGATAATTTGGGTTATATAATACATTATTTGATTTTAGACTATCATTCACCTTGTATATCATTAAGAATGAATAACTGTGAAATCTCCGTGTTATTTATTATGAAAATGGTGCAATCAAGTACAAGCGCAACCTCAAAACTTTAAAATTTTTCTTTGTATTGTGAAGTTGATTTTTCCTTTCACTTCATTCTTTTCTTTATCCCATGTCAAATATTGCTGCAAAACTGCAGAAATGATGCAGCCAAAAAACATATTTGCTTGTATTTGATGGAAATTTATTAACACATATAAGTTGATATGAGTCGATTGGAATATGTCTATTCCATTTTTGAAATAAATTTAGCCTCTAGCACTGGTTATCAAGATAGCATCAATCTTATTTTTATTTGGAGAGTACACACGCCCCGTTTGTTGTATGTGTTAGAGGGCATTTTCATTAGATCTTAGAAACCCAACTTCTCCAAATGTTTTTGTGTGAATGAAATGGGTCGTTTAGTTGTGTTGCATTGTGTTTGCAGATATAATTAGTTGGATTTAATGAGGACTAATTAGTTGAAAATCTTGACATCTAACCTTTTTTACCAGAGTAAGTAGAAGTCTTACCTAGGTGATGATAGGAAGAGCGGGCCTAGTTTTTGCTTAAAGAAGGGGGACAGAGGCAAGTGGATGTGAAGGCCTAAATGTCCAAAAGGCCAATCTATCCTCTAGTTCACAAAATTAGTTTTGGAAGAACATTACATTTTTTATTTGAAAGATTTCGTAATCATATTTGTATTTTCACTTGGATATCATCTTAACAATCAGATGACAACTAAAAGTGTTATCTTGCAGGAATGAGAGTACTTGGAGCGGATTGACTTTTCAAAATAAAAGTTATAAGTGTGGTAAGCATGCTACCATGAAAATGTCAAAATCTATAATAAACAAACATTAGCTCTACTATAATTGCAAGGATAAGTCGTATGAAGGCTCTGCTAAGAATACTTGAAGATGACATGAGAAATGTTAAGTATATACTTGAGCATTTGAATGTTGAATTAAAGAACACTGATGAGAAGGTAAATGAATTGAGGATGATGTGCACCATTCAAATGTCTTGCTACTTTTTCTTTGTTTATTACTTGTTATTTCAGTAGGACTACTTGTTCAGAGAAAGTAAATGGCTGGAACTTGTAATTTTGCTAGCTTTAATAAAATATTATGTTGTTTTGGCTTTAATGGACACAATTATATTATCTTTTGTGAAATTTATTTTTCTAATTTTTTCTCATGATTACTATGGATAATATAGTTAATTATGTAATTGTATTGAATATAATGCCACACTAAAAAATGCATTGTCCAATTGTTGTACCAAGTAGCCAAAGTACTTGCCTGGTGTTAGGGAGAGTAGCTCATTGCAAATCATCTATCGATAAACCGAAAATGTTGGTGTTTTCCCTTCATTTTTATGTACACTCAAGCAAAACATCTCCGGACACAAAGGGCTCCTTCAAGCTAGCTTGGTGAGTCTAGTAGAGTGAATCATTGAGGCAAAATGACAACATGACCCACTCTAAGTGATAAAGACCTTCTTTTTCTTCGATACCAACAAAGAATGAAAAAAAAAAGAATTGATATGTAGTCTAGTATATGCATGGCTACGTTGCTTTTGCAAAATGATCTCCGCTCTTTAATGGTGTTAGGGTCTTATCGAACACCTCACCATCTTGGGCAACTTTGGCCTCTCAATCACCATTTTCCCCCATCTCCGGACCTCTAGCCTATGGCTTTAGATTCATGTTGCAAACCATCGAAATGTCTATAAAATTTGTGGTTGCATTGATTGTGCGCTTTATATGTTGTGTTGGGTTTATTGATGGGCCGCCCAAGATAGGCCGAACCCAGAACCCGGCCCGTATTCTACCTACATTCCTAAAAAATACAATTACAACTTACTTAATGTTTATTAAGAGAATGTAACATAAGGCAATAAACAAAAAGGGTAAGAACGCTTACCTTGAAGAACGTACGTCAGTTTTTTGCATCTAGCGCAAAGAATAGAAAAGAAGGAGGAAGCGTTCTCTCAAGTTATTTGATGACGACTCTTGGAATTGGAAATCTCTCTCGCAAAGGGTAACATCTAATCGGTGGAATATAGGTATGGTTCGTGATTTCACGTGATCGTACTTAGGATCGGTGATACGAGGATTTTTGAATCTAGGGCTGTTTAGAATTCGTTTTTCCCTAAGATTGCATTGGATCTGTTCGAAGCTTTAGGATTTGGGTGATTCAACATTGGTATCAGAGCCTTTAGTACTTGTTTTCCTAATTGTGTTCATGTTGATATCATGTTAATATTGTTTAGTATAATCATATTCCGGATTAAGGGTATGATTATGCAAGTCAATATGCTTTTGTGCATTTTTTTGGAAAATTCGTTCGGTAAAAAGTGAATATTTTTGCATATATAGATAGTACTTGGCGAAACGAGAATTTTGAGTAGTTGCATGTCAAAATCGGAGGTCGGGAAGGCCTCTGGTGAAGCCCACACATTGGCCAGAGGGTTGCTCGCACCATGCGTGGGCCCCACGCGTGGCGTGCCATGCACGCACGCCCTGTGTTTCAGAAATCGCAAGGTTGACGTTATGCGTGACGTCAGCGAGGGGGGCCTATTTTCCAAAAAAAGAACAAAAGAATAAGGAAAAAAAGGAAAAAGGAAAAGGGGCTTGTGGGCCTAGGGCCCGCGAGCCTAAGGGCTTGCGAGCCCAAAGCCTTAGGCTCGGACGTCTAGTCCATGAACCCGAACCTGATCCGCGACCCGTTCGAACTGATTGCCTCATTGACCCGGTTGACTCGTTGACCCAGACTGTTGACCATTGACAAAAAAAAGGATTTTTGTAATTTCAACTTGTGGATTTGTGTAATCCTTAATTGATGTGAAGATTTGAGTAATCCCTAATGTTCTGCATGTGTTGCAGGAACAATGGTGGATCACTGGAGAGCTCCTATTGTTGTACGAACACAAGCACATAGAGACAAGCTACGTCACTTACAATCTGACCTAAGATGGTACTGTTGGCGAGAGGGTGACTTAGAAACTCATATGATACAAGTCAACAATTTGATACAAGAAGTAATTTGGCATGATCAACCAACGTTGTCATATCTTGGCAAAGTGAATGCGTCGCGTCAGTCACTTCCAAAGGAATGGCAAAGGTTGTTCGATAAGGTGATGGAATGTGTTTGGGAATGGAACGATTGTGGGTGTTATGACAAGCTTGTTGAAGATTTGCTTAAAGAGTACTATAAAATGTAAGCGAAAAAGATAGTCTTTTCGGGAATGAATACCACTTGGCGTAGATCGAACGCACCTCGGAGAAAGCTAAACCCTTAGGGAACCCGGCAGTATTCTCTTGGTTTCCAAAGAAGGAGATAGAGATGTCTCTCGCTCTTAAGAAATCATTGTCGAGGATTCACAAGAAAGTAGAAAGAAATATCTAAGATTTATTGGTTTATTAAATTCTAAGTTAGTTTCTTTCGTGATTTTTCATTCGTGTTACTTTCCATTCATGAATAAGTATGTTTATGACAACGGAATTTTCTATTTAAATTTCATGTTGTTTATTGTGGTTTATAATTGTGTTATGGCGCAATTGTTGTGGTTTGTTCTCTAAGTTATAACTGAAACTTTACCCATAGAATTATATTATTAATAGTTTCAACTTAGGACTTTGAGATGATGATTGGAGACATGACGTATCCTTTTGAGTCTTGAACCTAGAGTGCAATTATTTGTAATATAGTTAGTTAGTGTGAAGTAGTTCCACAAATGAAGACATATATGAAAATTTGTGCTTATATGTCTAGTGAACTTTGTGTTCAGAAAAATGGCATCAGCATTTAAGAATATTGTTGCTGAACTAAACAAATGAGACAAATTGAAAGGTAAAAATTATGAGATCTGGAGCATGAAAAGCAAGTATGTGCTGGAAGAGCAGGAGGCTTTTGAGGCTCTGAACCTCACCATAGAAGAACCGGAGGACGGAGATACTGCACAGCATTAGAGGGATAAAGAAGCATTTGCTGCAGGAAGAAAAATAATTCCATAGCTCGCATCATGCTCCTGAGTAGCATGGAGAATGACTTCATATGTGAGTTTAGGCATTTTGAGAACGCCAGGGATATGTACATTGCACTGGCAATCATGTTTGGTCAAACATCGGTCACCAAACTGAGGCAGCTAACCATCAAGTTCGACTCATGTAAGATGTCACATGGTCAGTCCATGAGGCAACATTTAAGGTGCATGTCAAACATGATCAATGAACTGAGAGAAGTTGGCCACACATTGACTAATGAGCAGCAAGTGTAAGTAGTAATTCGTTCTCTTCCTCAAAGCTGGGAGCATATGAAAGTCCACCTGACCCACAATAAAAGTATCAAGACTTTCGATGATGCTTTGTGCCATTTGGAGCTAGAAGAGGATTACCTCTTAGTAGCTAGACCCGAATCAGACATATATTTTGCTGGTTTAAACTCACATGGAGCTTCATGCCTTAAGCACAAGTGTCAGGGTGGGTTTAGGAAGTGGCAACGGAAGACAATGAATCCATCCGAGAGAAAGCCGAAGCAAAACCAACACCAAATGGAAGTGTCTCGTGAAAAAGAACATTTCAAGGGTGGAATGTTTTAACTATGGCAATAAGAGCCCAAGAAGGTAGAAACCCTTAATACACTTGAATGCGTCACTTGTGTATCTAGTTTTGTTTTCCTAACTGAATCTCATCCTTTGTGGATTGTAGACTCGGGAGCCACATACCATGTAGCGAAGGATGCCTTTGTGGAGTTCCGACGAGTCCCATAAGAGGCTAAGTACATATATGTGGGAAACAATTCTAGACCTGAAGTGAAAGGAATTGGCACCTGTTAACTCCGAATGCGTGGTGGTCGCATTTTGTTCCTACATGATGTGTCCTATGCTCCTGAAATTTGTCGGAATTTGGTTTTTGTGTTGTTTTTAGTAAAACTTGGTTTTAATGTGAATTTTTATGATGGAGGTATGGATTTGTTTTTGGGAACAAATAAATATGATTATGGAGATTTCCAAGATGGTTTTATTGTGCTAGATGTTGAACATGATAATGTGAATGTGTGTTATTCCTTGTTCACGTCTCCTAAATCTTATGACGATGATGTGAATGTGTGGCATTCTAGGCTTGGTCATATTGGCTAGCAACTAATGAACAGATTAGCCAAAGAGGGCTTATTAGGTAATATTAAAAATGTCGATTTGCCTATTTGTGAGCATTGTCTAACTGGAAAAATAACACATAAATCATTTAGAAAAGAAACTAGAGCCTACATTCCTTTGCAATTGATTCATACAGACATTTGTGGTCCAATGAATGTTAGAGCAAGGCATGGGGCTATTTATTTCATCACTTTTATAGATGATTACACCTGATTTGGACATGTTTTCTTTATTTCTCATAAGTTCGAAACTTTTAGTTGCTTCGAGAAATTTTTGAAATTGGTAGAGAATCAATTAGACAAGAAGGTAAAGGCCTTAACATCCGATCAATGTAGAGAATATTTATCTGATGAGTTCAAGAAATTTTTGTGATGGAAAATGACTATTCCCTATACTTCGCAACAGAATGGTGTTGCAGAAAGGAGAAACAGTACTTTGCTAAAAATGATTAGGTCGATGATGGCGCGGGCTAATTTACTTATAACCTTTTGGAGTGATGCTTTGCCGATTGCTGCCTATATACTTAATTGCGTGCCTTCTAAATCAATTACGTTCACTCCATATGAGTTATGGACATGAAGAAAATCCGTATTAAGTTTTCTGAAACCTTGGGGTTGTGCTACTTATATTCACGAGTTATCTTAGAAGTATGACAAATTGGGTCCTAGAGGCAAAAAGAGCATCTTTATAAGATACTCAGAGACTCAAAAAGATATGTGTTTATAGGCGTGCAAGAAAGTGGGAGTGTAACTAAAATTGAATCATGAGACGTCACATTATTAGAGAATGAGTTTCTTAAAATGGGCAAAATAGGTGAAAATAATTCCTTATATGAAACCTCGGATATTGATGATAGAAACATGGGCCTTATTCCAAGTGGGAATGATATAAGCAGAAGGGAATTAATTCCCGAACAGTCTCAATTGGAACTACTTGATGTGACAGTGCCGTTGTCATCTGATTTGAGTGGGAGCAACACAATATTGATGGATTCGTCCCCAATATGTCGAATGAATCGTCAAAGAGTTCCCTGTCGACGTTTTGACATTGAAGGGGAAAACTTTCATGGTTACTCCTCAAGATGAAAAAGAGCCGAGAAATGTAAATGAGCCTCTAGAAGACCCTACTAAGGAAAAATGGATGCAAGCAATGGAAGAAGAGATGAAGTCCATGAGATTAAATCAAGTGTGAGAATTGGTTGATCTTCCTAAGGGACGAAAAGCCGTTGAGAATAAATGGGTTCTGAAAGTAAAGCGTATAACTAATGGCTCAATTGAAAGGTATAAGGCTCATCTTGAGGCAAAATGGTATACTCGATAGGAAGGAATTGATTACGAAGAAACGTTTTCTCTTGCATTGAGATTTACCTCTATTCGCCTTATCGTAGCAATAGTAGCAAGTATGGATCTTCAATTACATTAGATAGATGTAAAGACTGCTTTTCTCAATGGAGAATTAGAAGAAGAAACTTATATCAAAAGGCCACTAACAAAAAGTATATCGAATTTTAAGATCGATATATGGCCTTAAGCAGTCATTGAGACAATGGTATATATGTTTTCACAATGCTATAATGGCATATGATATTACAATGATAGATGAGGATCATTGTGTATATATCAAGAGATTCGAGGATCAATTTGTGATCATATCATTATATGTTGATGATATATTACTTGCCAGAAACAATATGGAGTTTATCAATACAATTGATAATTGGTTATGCAGCAATTTTGAAATGAAAGATATGGGTGAGGCTGCATATACTCTTGGAGTAAAGATTTCAAGAGATCGTTCGAAGAGATTCTTGTCTCTTTTGCAAGAGACTTATATAAAGAAAGTTCTTGAACGATTCCGTATGCAAGATTGTAAACCCATAGATACTCCTATTCCAAAAGATGTAGAATTGAGCAAAAGACTTTGTCCTAAGACTTCTCAAGAAATGGAACAAATGAGGCATGTCGCAACCTACCCGAACCTTCCCCGTGGAGGGGGTCGGTAACCAAAGTAGATTTAGAGTATTCGCTCTCGATTCCTAAATTTCAAGCTCGGACTCTCCCAAGTCCATACCTCGTGTGACGTTCAGGCGTGTTCATTTTTAGAGGTTATTTAACAACCTAAAACATTTCTAGGAGTCGCCACTAGCCTATTGGGGTCGGCTAGAAACCGATCAAGACGCGGGAGTATCGTCATGATCCCTACGTAACCAGAGATTCTAAGTTCGGGGACTTGTTTACGCTAACAATTCTAGTAGCGCCCTTTCGGTACCTAATTAGTTGGTTGTTTAATCTAACGTGATCACACACTCTTGCTCATATTTTAAAGCCCTAAAATGTCACCCAAAGCCGCTAAGTGTCCATGCGATTATTTTTACGTGGTCGTTTACTTAGACTAACTTAATTTATAAAATAATTTAACATACAATTTATTGAAAGACAATACGAAAAAAATAAACACTCAATATATCAATAATAAACATTCGCATAATTAGATTTTGACTATCTAATGACAAAAATATAAAACCCGCAACTCGTCGGGTAATTAGAAATACATGGCCTCGTTATAAGCCTCGAGATATTATCCCTCGGAAGCTGGCAAAACATAAAAGCAAAGCCTAAATCTAATCAATTGATCTTAGTTAAGTCTAAGCTAAACTATTCCAATCATTTTTTAAAGAAGTAATGCTAAGTCTAAATAGGTTTATTAGACAAAACATACACTAATTGACTCGAACATGCTTAAATTAGCATAATTCTAATTGATCAGAGATCAACCTTTACATAAATCAAGACCGGAATAGCCATCGATCCGTACCGTCAAATCTACGAGTTCCATGTCTTTGGTCATCGTCACCATGTCACAACTTAACATTCACCGATTTTAGAATTCAAACACTTATCCTAGCAATCAATGATATGCATATAATCAAGACATGACACCGACGACGCTCACGTCGATTCAATAAGATTATCCTAAGGACGACTTATACAATTATTGTTTATTAAATCATGTATCAAGTTTAATTATACATCTAAGCATTCATATACGAAGCGAATAGGACATATGATCATGCCAAGAAGCGTTGGAAATAGAAAAAACGCCTAGTTATCTATCGAGAACATCTCCGATTTTTTCAAAGTATTGGTCTTAATTAATTAAACTTGCCCCATTCTGGTATTGAGATATAATTTTCAAGGCAAGGTTGTCTTTTTTAAATTACATTTACTTTTTTTTTATAAATTTTCAGAATTTTTTAAATAAAAATATTATTTTATTAATAAAACATTATGATATCATAATATTATAATCCAAAGGCCCAAAGGCCTTCGTTCGTGACCTTCAAACAAACGAGATTCACAAAAAGAAGAAGAAAAAATAGGATTTTGAACAAAAAACAAAAGAGATTGTGCCACACCAGTTCGAGTGCAAAGGAGAAGCTTCGTCCCCACCCCCTACACAAGAAGGAGAGATCAAGATCCGAAACCCTAAAAGGAAATCAACTTTATGAAAGCTCCATCTTTAAGACCTCGCTGAACACGGCATGACCACGAAAGAAAATCCCATAAACCCAAAGAAAGCAAACGAAACGAAAATAAAAACATCCCCTCAAGAAAAAGAAGAAGGAAAACGCAGTAAAGCCCGAGTATTATTAGATGTTTATGGAAGTCGAAACACGCATAATTTACTTGCTAATCAAGAAAAGCAGACACCAACGAGAAACCCCAAGAAAAAGGAACTAAGAATCGCATAAGGGCTACTTTGGAAATGCAAAAGCAAGAAGAAAATCACGCGGCTAAATTTGGATCGATGCCCGCGAGCACCCCTTCTCTCGGTATCTCGCGACGATCGATGACTGGAGGCATGCTGGGTGGCGGCACACGTCTCCGTTGAGGCTCCCACAACATCTGGCAGCCATGTTCACAACGCTGATCTGAGTCGGGATCAATGGCAGTGAGTCCGATAACTTAAACATTTTATCGAGCGAGCGACATGCAAAGGAGAAAACCACGGGTTTCGAGATGGAGCGTGGCTAAACCTTCGCCCACGATGCATGGTGAACAGGCAGAATATACGTATAAAACAAAGTAAGCTGCAACAGGGGCTAAGACTTGTATGGAACGGCAAACAGCCATGAGGAACCGAATACTTCAGAACAGGGGAAAGAAACAACCCAACAAAATGGCGTCAAGATATCTTACTTGATCTAGAGCCGAGGCAAAACAGATCTGAGTTGCAGCTTACACAGGAATGATGAAGGTTGAATGGCCTTGAGCGAGGTGTTGCGGCTAGAGCATTAGGCCAAGTGGACGTCATGTAAGGTCGTCGAAGAGAATGGACCAGCTCTCGCTTCCTTCTCTCCTTGCAATCTCCCCTCTGTTTCTCTTCTTTCTTGTTTTTTTTAGTCGAAGACCTACCCCTCCCCTTTAGCTTTCTTTCCTGTTCTTTTTTTCTTCTATCCTTCGCCCCTGGTTCTGCAAAGCTTCCCCCTTGGTCTCTCTCTCTATTTTGGGATTTTTTTACTAATTCTGCTTCACTTGGTTTTTGAACTCCTTCCCCCTTGTTGTCTTCGCTATTTTGCTCCCTGATTCTCTCCTCTTTCTCTCACTGAAACCCTCCCCAGATCTTGTTCTTCCCTGTTATTAGAAAATTATAGGCTAAGGATAGCGTTCAGAAACAAAATAAATCTGTATAAACAAGACCAGACAACAAGTATATTCACCGATACTTGTCAAAAGATCAGTAAACAACTAGCACAATCAACAAGGGAAGAAGATAATGGAACCTGAACACTTCGAATATGGACAGACGACCGGAAGAGTAAAATTTGATTCGAGCCCGACAATTTAATGTCGTGTCCTTAATTTGCCCGCCTATACACGTACCTAGGCCGTCGGACAATTGTTTCCTAGGATAAAACGAATCGCAGCCCCTCTCTCGCGGTACAACAAGGAAGGACTCGTCGAACGCAACTTATATTCTGAATTAATCGCACAAAATGAATGAATGTAATGACTTTGTGGTCTTTTGGGGTCGGTTTTCCCGAATATATATATGAAGAAGTGGCGCCTCTTCGTGAATATGTATGTCCATACAGCAAGGATGCGAAACGAAATGGTGCCTCTTGGTAAATGGTCACCAAATCCGAAAAGTCACTATTGCTTCTGAAGCAAAAGACATAAACTGAAGGGAAAATAAAAAATAATATAATATTCGGACTCGAGCCCGGCCCGATCCAATCCGAGCCGAGCCGGCCGAGCGACGTACGCGCGTGTGTGGTGGTCACCGGCTTGCGTAAGTCCTCTCCCCTCCACAAAAGTGGGTTACCCCCTGGGGTCCAAACTCATTTGGGAGGCTCCCACTAATATACCCTTACTCTCCCCCACGCTTATCCTATGTGGGACTACTTTCCACACTTCTCATTTACTTTCCTCTAGGAACCAAGTCCCAACAATCCCCCACATGAATGAGAAGTTCAGCTCACATGACTCTTCGTAGATGCATGAATGAATGAAATGAAATGCAAAGTGAGATTATTCAATGAGAGATTGTTGCATCAAGATAGGTAGTCTGAGACTTTGAACCTTCCCTAGTGTGATCTATCGGACTTGCTCAGTCAGTCAGTAAACTTGATGTCTTTGAACCGCCAACCTTTGATGCAAGTCTAGACAATAGAAAACACACAACTTTCTCTCCTATACAGTTGGTTCTCACTATTGTGTCCATTTTGGCCATGAACACCGCCTGGTCTCATGAGTGTTTTAAAGAACCGGCCTTTCAAATTCTCATAGAAGCGGCCCTCACTTCGCACTCACATAGGTGAATTCTGAATTCCGTTATATATCATATATCCAATTTAGATTCATTAAAAGCTTACGTTTAGCCTCATCTTGTTAGTACTGTCTTCCACAGGAATGGGTAATAGTTGACAGTACACTAAACCTTCTACATAACTTAATTGTCCCTTTGAACCTAGTTCTTGAGATCTCCAATCATTTAGGTAGGGTGTTCGCTATGAAGACTTAATTTACAGGCCTTAGACTCATTCCGTTGGATGTTTTGTTAACTAACTCTCCAGTTAGGCCTTTTGTAAGTGGATCCGCAATATTATCTTTAGACTTCACATAGTCAATTGTAATGATTCCACTAGAGAGTAGTTGTCTCACGGAGTCGTGTCTTCGACGAATATGTCGAGACTTCCCATTGTACATAACGTTATTTGCCCTTCCAATTGCCGCTTGACTATCACAGTGAATACACACAGCTAGCATAGGTTTAGGTCAATTAGGGATGTCTTCCAAGAAATTCCGAAGCCATTTTGCTTCTTCACTGGCCTTATCCAAAGCTATAAATTCCGCTTCCATTGTGGATCTTGTTATGCAAGTTTGCTTGGATGATTTCCAGGACACGGCTCATCCTCCAAGTGTAAATACATACCCACTTGTTGATTTAGTGTCTTTCATGCCGGTTATCCAATTTGCATCACAGTATCCTTCTAGTGTTGGAGGATACCTCGTATAGTGCAAAGCATAATTTTGAGTATGCTTCAAGTAGCCTAGTACATGTTTCACTGCTTTCCAATGACTTCTATCAGGATAGGCTATAAAACGACTCAGCTTGCTCACAGCACAAGCTATGTCCGGCCTAGTGCAGTTCATGACATACATTAAACTGCCTAGTAAACTAGCATACTCATTCTGAGATTCACTTGCGCCAGTATTCTTGGAAAGATGTAAACTCACATCTATCGGAGTCTTCTTAGGTACAATGTTCAAATTCTTGCCCTTTTCAAGAATTTTCTCAATATTAATGAGATTGGGACAGGGCTAACCCTTCATGTGTTGTGAGGATTTTGATTTCCAGAATGACATTCGCGACTCCCATGTCTTTCATGTCAAACTGTCTTTTGAGCATGCGTTTGGTCGAATTAACAACCTCAATATTGCTGCCCATTATCAGCATGTCGTCTACATACAAGCAGAGGATAGTGGTACCATGTCGAGTGTTCTTAAAATATACACATTTGTCACACTCGTTTATTTTAAAACCATTCGACAACATTACTTGGTCGAATTTAGCATGCTATTGCTTCGGTGCTTGTTTCAAGCCATATAGTGACTTAATCAGGCAACATACTTTTCTTTCTTGACCAGGAACAATGAACCCTTCAGGTTGTTCCAAGTAAATTTCTTCCTCGAGGTCCCCATTTAAGAAAGCCGTTTTTACATCCATTTGATGGATTTCAAACCTATACACTGTAGCTAACGCAATTAACATCCTTATAGATGTAATTCTAGTGACAGGTGAATACGTGTCAAAATAATCAAGGCCTTCTCGTTGCTTGTATCCCTTGACCACAAGCCTCGCCTTATATTTATCAATAGTATTATCTGCTTTCATCTTTCTCTTGAAAATCCACTTACATTGTAGTGGTTTTCTGCTAGGAGGAAGGTCAACCAATTCCCAAGTATGGTTTTACAAAATCGATTCGACTTCACTATTGATAGCTTCCTTCCAGAACAGAGCTTCTGGAGATGTCATAGCCTCTTGAAAAGTCCGAGGCTCATTTTCTAACATATATGTCAGAAAATCAGGACCGAAAGATGCTGGGGTCTTTTGTCTTTTGCTACGTCTTGGTTCATCTTCAACAGAATCATTTGTAGACATAGTATCTCGAGGTATTTTATTACTTTCAATTGAATCATATACAATGTTGTATGGGAATATATCTTCAAAGAACGTGGCGTCTTTCGATTCAATAATTGTACCAACATGTATATCCGAGACCTCATATTTATGAACTAGAAACCGATATGCACTACTGTTGAGAGCATATCCAATGAAGACACAATCAACAGTTTTAGGTCCTATCTTAACCCTTTTAGGTTTAGGAATCGCGACCTTAGCTAAACACCCCCACACTTTGAGATATTTCAAATTAGGCATTCTGCCTTTCCATTTCTCATAGGGAGTTAGATGTGTCTTTCTGTGGGAAACTCTATTCAAGATAAAGTTTGCTGTTAAAACAGCTTCCCCCCACAAATTCTGTGGTAAACCGGAACTAATTAACAATGCATTCATCGTTTCTTTTAAAGACCGGTTCTTCCTTTCCGCCACTCCATTAGCTTGTGGCGCACAAGGAGGAGTAACTTGATGAATAATTCCAGATTCTGCACAAATTTCTTCAAAAGGAAATTGATATTCACCTACTCGATCACTTCTAATTGTTTTAATTTTCTTTTGCAATTGATTTTTTACTTCGGCCTTATAAGCTCTAAAAGCATCAATTGCTTGGTCATTGCTACTAAGTAAA
The DNA here is from genome assembly GCA_019926035.1 of Melaleuca alternifolia. NCBI lineage: Eukaryota > Viridiplantae > Streptophyta > Magnoliopsida > Myrtales > Myrtaceae > Melaleuca > Melaleuca alternifolia. The sequence continues at coordinate 665,775 of JAGKPW010002189.1, read as the reverse complement.
AAGATATCACAGTACCTAGAGTTATCATCTATGAAAGTGATAAAGTATTTCTTCCCACCTCTAGACGGTATTGTTTTCAAATCGCAAATGTTCGTATGAATTAAATCTAAAGGTTCTATGATTCTTGTATCTACGGAATTAAAAGGTAGCCTAGAAAATTTAGATTCAACACAAATTTTACATTTCTCACTCGGGCATTCAAGCATCGGTACAAGTCCCATTTTCATCAATTTCTTTAATGACTTGTAATTAACATGTCCTAGTCCAGCATGCCAAATATGAGGAGACTCAAGAACATAAGCAACAGAACTTTTATTAGAAGCATTTGTGGGCATAACAGTCATTACATTTAGCTTAAAGAGGCCACATTAAGATAACCCTTGCCTACATACATATCGTTCTTCGAGAGCACAAACTTATCAGCTACAAACACTAGCTTAAAACCATTCTTGATGAGGAGAGATTCGGACACTAAGTTCTTGCGGATGTCCGGCACATGTAGAACATCAACCAATGTCACAGTTTTTCCGAAAGTCATCTTTAGAATAATCTTTCCAATGCCTTCAACCTTTGAGGTGGAGGAGTTGTCCATATATAGTACTTCATTTGTTGCCATGGGCGTGTATGAGGAGAATATATTTCTGCTCGCACAAATGTGACGAGTAGCTCCGGTATCCACCCACCACTCCTTGGTGTTTCCCACCAAGTTGCATTGCGATATCACAATAGCAAGATTGATGTCGTCAACGCCGTTTGAGATTTGATCCACCACGTGAGCTTGAGATTTCTGCTTCTTCTTGGCTCTACACTCCTTAGCTCGATGCCTAGCTTTCCCACAATTAAAACACTTGCCAGTAAACTTCTTCTGACCTTGAGTGTAACCCTATCCTTGTCTCTTCCTCTTCTTGTTGGTTTTTGTTCCTGGCTCCTCAATTACATTGGCTTTAGACAACGCAACATTCCTGCTCATCTTCTTTTCAGCATTTATGTTATCTTCCTCTATCCTTAATCGAACAATCAAGTCCTTCAATGACAACTCCTTTCTCTTATGCTTCAGATAATTCTTGAATTCTTTGCACAAGGGCGGTAGCTTCTCAATGAATGCAGCCACTTGGAAAGATTCGCTTATAATCATCCCCTCAGCATGAATATCATGGACAATTACTTGGAGTTCTTGGACTTGGCTTAGGACAGATCTGTGGTCCACCATCTCGAAGTCTAAAAATTTGCCGACGATGAATTTCTTCAATCCGGCATCTTCCATCTTATATTTCTTTTCAATACTTTTTCACAACTCTTTAGCCGTCTTCAACGGGATATACACGTTGTACAGGGAGTTATCCAGACCATTCAGAATGTAATTGCGGCACAAGAAGTCAGAATGCTTCCAAGCATCTACTACAGCAAACCTTTCTTTGTTTGTCTCTCCTTCGTCCAACTTTGGAGCATCCTCCATGAGGAACTTCGCCAAATTCAATGTTGTGAGGTAGAATAGCATCTTCTGTTGCCACCTCTTAAAATTTATCCCATTGAATTTTTCCGGCTTCTCTCCATGAGTCGGAGCCGACGCAACTAAGGGCGTCACCGATGATGTAGCACTTGCAGCCATGACTGTACAAATTTAGAAATCAAAACAGTAGACTTAATTGTTTTATAAAAAATTAGAAACCAAGCAAATAATACACTTCAAACGCTTAACAAGCGGTTTGAAGAAGTTGTTCAAACATTTACTGAACACTATCCAGAGGCACACAAAAGAAAACACACAAATTTGTCTTAAGATTGTTATCTGAAAATTATCGGCTAAGGACAGTGTTCGGAAACAAAATAAATCTATATAAACAAGACCGGACAACAAGTATATTCACCGATACTTGTCAAAAGATCAGTAAACAACTAGCACAATCAACAAGGGAAAAAGATAATGGAACTTGAACACTTCGGAAATGGATAGACGACCGGAAGAGTAAAATTTGATTCGAGCCCGACAATTTAATGCCGTGTCCTTAAGACAAATTTGCCTGCCTATACACGTACCTAGGCCGCCGGACAATTGCCTCCCAGGATAGAACGAATCGCAGCCCCTCTCTCGCGGTACAGAAAGAAAGGACTCGTCGAACGCAACTTGTATTCTGAATTAATCGCACAAAATGAATGAATGTAATGACTTTGTGGTCTTTTGGGGTCGATTTTCCCGAATATATATGAAGAAGTGGCGCCTCTTCGTGAATATGTATGCCCGTACAGCAAGGATGCGAAACGAAATGACGCCTCTTGGTAAATGGTCACCAAGTTCGAAGAGTCACTATTGCCTCTGAAGCAAAAGAAATAAACTGAAGGGAAAATAAAATAATAATAATAATATACGAACCCGGGCCCGGCCCGGCCTGATCCGATCCGACCGGACGGGCAGGCAGCGCGCGCGTGTGGTGGTCACCGGCTTGCGTAGGTCCTCTCCCCTTCACAAAAGTGGGGTACCCCTTGGGGTCCAAACTCATTTGGGAGGCTCCCACTAATATACCCTCAGTCTCCCCCACACTTATCCTATGTGGGACTACTTTCCACACTTCTCATTCACTTTCCTCTAGGGACCAAGTCCCAACATTCCCCTCCAAATCCATATTTTCCTCCTTCATTCCCCTGAGCTCTTTCCTTGTTTTTTTATTCGCTGAACTTTTTCTCCCCTTTTTTTATCCCTTTCGTGTGTCTCCTCCCTGATTCCTCAATGTCCTCTCCCCTGATTTCTTCGCGAAGATCCCTGCCCAAACCTCCTTCACCCCTAAAAAAATCTCTCCCTCTGATCTCGCGTCCTCCCTTACTTCTTCTTTTCATTTCACCGGAAACCCCCCATTTTTCCTCTTTCTTCTCTCTCTCATGTTTTTTTTCCTTTACGAAGACCAACCCCCAGCGTGCATCGCTGTTCGGTCGGAACATCCATGCTGCAAACTCGCCTACCCCATGCAATGCTCATTGCCAGAGGCCACGATGGGCGATGTTGCTACCTCAGCTCGGCGCCGCGCCTCACGCGGCGGTCATGGCTCCCCCATGCAATGACCGAAGTTTCAGAGCTATACGAGTGACGGCGAGGAACGAGGTGAAGGCGTTGCTCCCACAACATTGTGGTCGGAGTCCTCCTCCTGTTTTTTGACCGAAGACCCCCCCTCCTCTCTCTATTCTTTTTTTCCCTCCCATCCTCTCCTTTTGCTTCTGCTTCTCTATTTTTCTTTCGTGTTTTTTTTTTGCTTTTTGTTCCGTCCCTTCTCCCTTTCTGCTCTCTGACTTAACGTGTGCAAGTAGGCCATCTCTGTTGTTCAAAGTGACTGGGAGGGAGAAAGAATCCAACGTGGACAGGGGACAGTCAAACGGGCCTTGTGAGAGTGTCACGTGGGCCGAAAGAGGAAAAAGAAATAGGAAAGTGGCTCACGAACCGGGCTCTCCTGAGCCTAGTAGGAAAAAGGAAAAACCCGTGCGATCAAGTAGCGAGGGCCGTGCTCAGCCTGGCCTGTGATCCCTTTCATTTTCTCTTTTTTTTTTCTTTTTTCAATATTTATTGATTTTTTTCTAAAAAATGAAAGAAACTTCTAATTTCTAACTAATAACAATTTTATCAACAACTAAACTAGAAATAAATTACCATATTGGCAAAAATTAGGTGTCAACAAGGCAAGTTCCATACAGATTTGCTGTCGATAGCTTAATGTAAGATATTGTGTGTACAAGGCTCGATATTAGTTATGTAGTTGGAATGGTAAGTAGATACCAATCCAATCCAGGTCAAGCACATTGGGTCGCCGTCAAGAGGATTCTAAGATATTTGAAAGGTACTGCAAATTACTCGCTGTGCTATCAAGGGAGAGATCTGCACCTTAAAGGCTATAATGATGCTGATTGGGGTAGAGATTTAGATGAAAGAATGTCTACCTCCGGATATGCATTCTTATTGAATAATGGTGTCATATCAGGAGCAGTAAGAAGTAGACATACGTAACCTTATCCACGATGGAAGCATAATTCGTGGCTTTATCAGCAATAGTACAAGAAGGTGTTTGGCTGAAGCAATTTGTGGATCATTTGGGCATTACTAATAGTGCTGCATGACCATTATTGGTTAATTGTGATAGCCAAGCAATGATAGCCTACACTAAGGATCCCAAATTTCATGGCAAAACAAAACACATAGATATCAAGTAGCCTACGTCCATTCTCCCACGCTGACAGCCAACTGGTTGGATTTCACTATGGATCAAAAGAGAATTACAATCTTGTTCAGAGCTTCTTAGTGAAGAGTATTCCCTGCTCTTATGAAGCTATACTATGAATCTCTCTTATGTATACAATCTTTGAGCTCGGTAAATAATAAGTGAAATGTAAGTCTCAGATAGGGGCGTCAAATGGATGGGTCGGGTCGGGTTTAGGTCAGGTCAAATATGGGTCAAACCATATTTGACCCATTTAACTCGTTTTGACCCATAATCATGTAGTGTAATTATAATGACCCATACCCGACCCGACTCGATCCTGACCTGACCCGTATTATTAAAATACTTCCATGTTTAACCAAGTTCAGAAAATTTTGCTTGGTGATTTTTTTTAAATGTATTGTTAAAATAATTTTATGCAATACAATTGTTTGATAATTTTTTTCTAATTTTTATTTTATTTTTATTTTTAAAAAAATATGTTTTTTCTTTTTTCCTTTTTTCTTCCAATGACTGGAGTCTAGTGAGCTCATCCCTCGCCTCTTGAATGGTGACGAACTTAGAAAGAGGGAAAAAGAGAAAAGAAAAGGAAAGAAAAAATGAAAAAAAATAAGGGAAAATAAAAATAATTAATTTATTATTTTATTTTTAAAATATAAAATAATTAGATTATCAGAATTTTCATAGTTTAAAAATGACTTATTAATCATATTTAAAATGATTTGTTCATAATACTTAAAATTAATTAGGTAACCCATTTAAGACCCATTTAACTTTTTAAGCTAACCAATTTATAACACATATTTGATAATATGGGTTAAAATATGGGTAGTCTCAGACTTTGCAATTTTTTCTCTCAGTCACTAGTACCCCGAAAGACTAGTAATGCCTCCTTTAAATACTCTTTCACGCCTTATTGACCATTGGCACTTTCAGAAGGAATTCTTCCAATATACCCGTTGGACATAATCAATTAAGGAGATCTCGAGTCGATTAAGGATCGTGATGAAAGATCGTCAATCATGTTCGCCCATACAATCAGGATTTTGGTTTCCATAAGTAGATACCATCCAAATATACTTGCCTTCTTGAAAGATCGATCGCATCCAATTCAATAAGGATAGTTAATCGTATTTCCAACCAGGAAGCTATTTGTGAGTCATAGGAAAAGAATCTTAAAAGGAATAAAACAAGATATCGCATCTAAGTTTCCTTATTTGATTTTGTCTGGAAGTCGTTAAACATTTGAACTCGAGTCTGGTAGTCATCAGAATTTGACACTTGAGTCTGATGTTTGAGTCTGGTCGTCTTCAGACTTTATTTGAGTCTGGCCGTCATTAGACTCTACTTGAGTCTGGCCGTAGTTAGACTCTATTTAAGTTTGATTGTCTTCAAATTTTATCACTTGAGTCTGATTGTCTGAGTTTTGTCATCTTCAAAACATAAATAGAGTTTTCTCTAACATTAGCTCTAGCTTGTAATGGCCTTGGCTGGTTGTGGTAGCCATCGTCGCTCAATCTCTAAATTCGTAACATGGCCGCCTTATCTCAAGCTAGTGACCATGGCCACTCAACCATGGACATTTGTGCTCGATGCCAAGGCTAACAGTACAACTTGGAGAGGGATAAATAGGTTATTCAAGAACTTTAAACAAAAATTTCTCTCGAAAGATGACAAGTAGTAGTTTAATAATGATCAGTGGCAAATTAACTATGCAAGGTACAAGTGTTCCTAATAAGCATATGCAGTTTTATCTTTTCGATTGAAAAGCATGGCATTTCATTCATTAACTGATAAAAGATAACATAAGTTATGGGTTTTTGAACATAAAAGATCCCATAAAAGTAAAGATGATTTAATGAGGCAGTCTTGCGGTACTATTTTCTTGTGACAAGACTTAGCTATCCAATCCTCCACTCGGTATGATTCTCGCGGGCTACCTTGTCCAAGCATATGCAATTAATAATGACCCAACAAATTTGATAATAAGGATAGAGAGAAGATTGATAGATGTTCATAGAGGTTCGGTTTTATTACCAAACTTACATCTACTTCTCAAGGTAATAGCCTCAACACTCGTTGGATTCATCTAGTAATCTTTACGCCCAGTTACAATCAACACATACTAATCATAACTTGATTAAAAAGCTACAAGAATACTATGCAAATCACTTTTAAATGGATAGATGCGTAAAATTATTAGAAGGAGAAAATCATGAACAACACTAGTATTCTCAGTTTTTTCGTTCAACTTGTTTGAGCATCTTTGATCCTTTTTATATAGACATCTCCGATCCGTCCGTTGAGACTCTTTTGGGGAGCGAAAAAAACATTGTGAGTTGATTGGAGCAATTTCAAAGTCACACATATACGAACCATTCCAGCGGCAATTGCAAGGATTTTCCAAAATGGAGTATAATGATGTTGTCACATTCATTGTTCCTTTTGAGAAGTTGCCAACTATTCTCTGACAAGTTCGCAGTTCTCTTGCTTTGGTTTCCTAAGCCTGTCAACTGCTATTGTCCTTTTGACATATGGTCATCTTTAGACGAGATGTTCACTAGCATCTCTCAAGGCTCCATATTTGCACCATTCGGAGTTCTTTATCGCTATGTCAGCATGTACACATAATTCTCAGTCTGTTAATATTGTGCACGATTGAATCGTGAGAAATGACTCTCAGTGAATCATCCAATGATATTGACCACGATACCTTCAAGTCTCCGAGAAATCCTCATCTTATTAGACTTGTTCACCTCTTGTCGGTATCTCCATCGGTCTTCATTGAAATAATGAAGATCATTGAAATCATTATAGTCTTTCTTAAGCTTACCCCGACCATCTGTATTTATCATGAGAATATAACTACTAAGGACAATTTTGGGATCATCAAAAGTTCATAGGAACGTTTTCCCGACACTCACGGTGGCATCACATGATGGTGGAGAGAGAGGCGACTTGATGCCGGCAGGGCTAGAGTTTTTTTTTTTTCCAAATTTTAATTTTCTTGTTTTCCCAATCAAACGCATTTTTAAGTTGTTTTCTTTCATTTAATCCACGTAAGCCTTTAACCAGAGGAAAAATTATGTACTTTTGAAAAGTATAGGCACGATTAGGAACCAAAACAAAAAGGAAAGAGAGTAGAGAAACCATTTGTAAGGTTGTCTTTGGTAAAAAGGTGCGCGCCTTCCGAAGAGAATACATCAAGCTAGAATGCAAAAACAATTGCATATAAGAAAGCATGCAATGTAACAACTTTTGTCTAGCATGAAGCTCCTTCACCTATGATAAATGGACTCTGTACCCATCCAATAGCACGTGACGGAATATGAGTACGTGCATCCCTAACAGGTGACAATGTATTGTATATTATTTATGTGGAAATGACATATGAAAAAACAAACTAGAGAAAAAAGGGAGAATTTTGGAATACAAACATAAAATAGGAGGCATTGAGCACTCTAATGATGCATTTAGTAACATTTCTATTCCCATGGATTTCTAAAAAAAATAACGCATGTGATAACTGCACAAAATATCTATTTCTAAGTAGAAAAAGAACATAAATTTACGGCCTTAAAAATATTTTGTGATATGACTTTTTTTTAGTTTTTAATATTTTTCTAAGATTTTTTTAAAATTTTTTCTTTTCATTTTTTCCTCCGTTCTTCTTCCTCTTCCACGGGTCATCGAGCCTAGGGCGAGCCTCACCAGCCTCTCCATGGCCGACTGAAGCTAATAGTCACTGAGTGAGGGAGAGCTATCACGAGGGACTTGCCATCGTCGTGGCCTGACGATTGGTTAGAGGAGGAAGAAGAAGAAGGAAGGAAAAAAGGTAAAAGAATAAAAGAAAATGACTTTTTCTCGTTTTGTTTCCCAGCACAAAAGAGTAGATTTTTTTATTTATTATTTATGTTTCAAATCTATTTTTGATCATTAATTTATTCCAATATATAGAAAAATTAACTAATGTACACGAAAAAAATTTCTATTATTTCCCTGTTTCACAGGACAAAAGAATAAAATATAGAGAAACATATTATTATACAGGCCCTAATCTTCCACGCAAGTGAAAATTGGGCCTATGCTTTACCCTATGAGAATTTTTGTAACTTAAGCATACGTATCATACGTGGGAACATAATTCACCCATTCACTCAATTCTGAATTCCATATGATGTGCAAAGTGTTGGCATCACAAGTAGGAAGAAAGAAGTATTTCTAGGACTACTCAATAATTTTTCCATGTTGTGAGAACATACATTATATATAGTATTTTCGTGTGATGAAAAAAGAAAAATTGAAAATGATAGGCAATCCAAGGATAATCCCTGGTCTTAATGTTCATGACTCGAAAGGTTGAAGGGAGTATGAGAGATCCATAGAATCTCGAAGGGTTAGCCGATAGTACTGCGTTGCGATAAACACCAATTCGAGGGTAATCAAATACAAACATTGAACATAATTAAAATCTTAGAATTAACTACAATCCGTGAATGCACTTGCTCATGTCAAGAGCCAATTGTCATGGAAGGTGGAGAGGCCCTCCCTTTTGCCTAATTTCTTAAAAATTCTCAACCTTATATTCAATTATAATCCTATCCCATATTTTTATTATCTAAAAAAAATCACAAACTTTCATTATAATCTCAAAATTGCTTCCGCATCCAAATATTGTCACAGAAGGCTGTTGCTATTCCATAAAAAAAATGAGAGTGTTGGTGAAGATACGAGTTTCGATAAATAAAAAAAACCTCTTACGGGCCCTAATGTAGATAACTTTAAAGAAAACAATATTGATTTTTTTTTTGGCATGGTAGATTTCATATCATAGTGAAAGTTTGTGAATATTTAAGACAACTTAGGGACATAACTGAAATTACACTTAAACTTGAGGTTTTATTTTACAGGGAATTAAGCCCTTCTATTTTTTAATAATTATTATTATTGTTGACGTGGCGCTCCACCTCATTCTTTCACCACGGATTTGAGCAACGTCAGGAAAATCGATTGAATCACCAATAACAGAAAAGGGGAGAAGCGAATTGCATCAATTAGATAAGTTAAAGGCATTTGATTACAAATGAATCGCCCAAAACGTAAGCGAAGCATATCTCATGCGACAATCTTTGCCCAGAAAAAGAAAGAGGCGTTTTACTGCTTCAAATTTATAACAAGCACCAGCAAATACATTCTTACACCAATGAAAAAGAAATCGGTATTCTATCGTCCAGCAAATATCCAAACTATTGATGTTAACAATGTTCAACCGCAACCGAGGCCGCCGAGGAGACGGTCCGACGATGTTCGGTGTCGGCACGTGAATCGAAGAACAAGACCTGCCATATCTCGGCGAACGCCTCCACGATGACGCCGTGGTAGTGCCGCGAGTTGAGCGACAGGAAGCACTGGAGGAGCTGCTCCAAGTCCCCTGCACCAAACATCCGCTTCTCCATTATCATCTCCGCCATCGACCTCTTGAAGTCCTCCAGCGGATTATCCGACCTCTTCACCACCGCCACGCTCTCCCCCATCACCGCCTCTCTCCTCCTCTCGCCCGCCGCCTCCTCTCGGCCCCCGCTGGTGTAGCGTCTCAGCCTCCTGATTCTGTTCTCATCGTTGTCCTCGTCTTGAGGGGAGTTTTGCTTTTCCCCCGTCGCCTGATTCTTCAGTTGGTATCTCGTGGTGCGGTAGAAATCGGGTAACGTATCGTTCGAAAAGCTTCTGGAAGTCGATAGCAATCCGTCAGTCTCGTCCCCATAGTCCCCCTCGTTTTCGCTGCCGCCCTCCGAGCTGAACCACCCGCTCTCGCTGGACGTGACGCTCCTCCTGACGACCGACGACGTCGTTCTGCCTTTCGCCTGGCTCTTCTTCTTCTGCTTTATCCTCCGGTCGCCCTGCCTCACCAGGACCGGCGACGTTGTCTCCACGTCGCCATCATCGAATCTCGAATCTCCGCATATCTTCCGACGAGGCCTGGGATGGCTAGGGCTCTGACTCCGTCTCGAGACCACGTGCCACCGTCCGTCCTGCTTCCACGTGTACTCGGACGGAGAGTCGGCGCCAGCGCAGGACCCGCAGCGCACGGAGGCGACGTGGCGGGTGATGAATGAGTCGTCGGGGGTCGACGGAGGTGGAGCGGGTAAGCTGGTGAAGCTGGTGAAGCTGGTGTCGATGTTCTTGGGGTCGGCGGGGAACAACCAGTGAGCCCCTACCCTCGACGGGTTCTGCGGGTAAGTAGGAGGGTGTTTGGAGCGACAGATTTGGAGGATGCGGGAGAGTCTTAGCTTGAAGCGCTTAGCCATGGCGGGTTGTTGCGGGGAGAGCGACAGCGAAGGTGAAGATGAAGCGATTGGGTTGACGGATTCGGTTTGCGTTTGAGCTGGAGACTGTCGAAACTTCACAGATATATAGAGACAGAAGACGTAGAGGCCGGCTGTTTCTGGCTTGCTATAATGAAAAAGAATAGATAATGATAGGACCCCACGCACGCTTGAAACCCTGACCAAATCCAAGAAGAATCGTGAAAGTTACGTGGAATTTCTCAGCCGGTCCGGACAGCCGAATAGCGTGAGATATGTTATTTAGTATGTGGATGATGATGTGACGAATCATCCTAACAGTAAAATAGCTACTCAATTGAAATGTTTATGCAATATGGTTTTAGGAATATACTTTGAACTTATTAGAATCGGATTACAGACCTATCAGTACGCGCAACTCTGAACATCGTAAATGAGTTATGAACAAATATTAATGACAACAAATAATAATGAAAATGGTCTTTAAAAACTCAATTTATGTGAATCAATGCAATCATATTGTGTTAAATGGCGTAGATATTATGCAATTAATAGTTATGATTATGCAAGTATGCATCAAATGAAGATATGTAAGATTTTTCCAGCGCTACAAAACATGCAACGATCCAAGATTCACGTAGCACGATCTTAAAGATGAGATGTTACGAGGTCAGGTCTCTCTTCTTTTGGCTTAAAGACAGGCCTGCGTGGGTGAGAACCGAGAACTGCTAAATGAAGAGGCGATTGCTATTCCGGCCACTGAAATGACAATTAACAGACACGTGTCAGGTTGTCAGCGGTTACACTGCATGCAAGGCTCGATGGGGGAGAGACGTATCGACCGAAGACCTTGACCCTCAAGGTGAGGATGGAAACCAATTATAGAGTGACTTTTCACTGCAAATCGAGACGACCCCTAATGGACGTCGACCAGGCGACAGTGAAAGATGAGGGCATGGTCCATTCCAAGATAATCTCCAGACACTCCATATATTAGCACAAATTATGTAGTCTATAAAGATAAGCTGCTTTTGTTTGTTGGACGTTTAGAATGTCATTTTCTATCGGCCTCGCAAATCAAAAGAAAAGTATGTTTCTGGCCAAATCGGAAATGCTGATTGGGGGGACATATTCAATAAAAAGGTCAAGCTCAGGCCTATCCTCGAATGGTGGGAAGATGTTGAAGGAGTCTCTCCACATTTTCAAAATTGTCTTGATGTAAGAATGAGAAAAGGATGGATTCGAAACGATCCTCTCCAACCTGTGTATACTCTGTGATGGAAGAAAGTCTTCCTTTGCCTTTTGGTCTTTGCCAGCTTTCTTCTTTGTTTTTTATAGTTTGTTTTTCATATTCATGATGTTTTGCCCGTGTACACACACTGTTCTGTGCAGTGATTGGAAGATCTCGACACGATCGACCGTGTATAGGGATATGGGTTCTCGATAGTAATGTTTCAAAGGTACAAGATAATTATTGAATGTTTAGAATATTGTCCGAAAATTCCAAATTTGTGTTGAATTGTAGGAGATAGTAATTAATTCCGTAGTATTTATTATTTCTTAGGTTAGTTTTCTTGTTAAATTACTCACTGCTTCATATACATATCGTCCAAGTATAATTGAACTTGATTGTAATGCATTGTATAATTGAACTTGATTGTAATGCATTGTTATATGAAAGTAATGTCAATCTTTTCCTATTAACTGTAACTTGTTATAACAGCCAAAATTATTGGTTTTGGAGTTCGTGCAAAGTCATTAGTTGTTCCCCTGTTGAGTCCCCTATAGGCCACAAACGGGTCTGCAAGATCAAAAGCAACTCCGACGGATCTCTTTTACAAAGCAAGGGTTGTATGGTCATGTAAATGGAATTTATTTCTGATGGATAATCAGGAATACATTCTTGAATGGTGATCATATAGAGGTAGTGCACATGCAACCTCCTCTTCACCATGATTGTCCTCTTGGTAAGATTCTCGTATTTTAGAGGTCCTTTTGTGGAAGCACAGATCACCATTGTTAAGCACCAAGGATTTCGAGCCCACTCTAATGATGAAACATCATTTGCTCGTCATAAAGACCGAGGCATTCTGATCCTTTTGCTTTGCATGGATGATATTATCACCAGAAATGACATCGAAGGAAAGATGGATCTCACACAATATTTTGTTGTCATTTTGAGATGAAAGATTTGAGCATGCTTCATTATTTCTTGCGCATTGAACTTTCCCTGGCTCAAATGACTAGTATCTTATTCAAGAAAAATATGACTTATATCTTTATCTATCGAGTAAGATGACAAAGTAAATTCTACTCCACTAGAGCCTAATGCCAAAGTGGATTGATGTCACCTCCCTTTGAGACGCTATACTCCATCAATATTTGGTTGACCGTTTTGAAAATATGGCTATTATCACAATTTGTATAGTAAGTCGGTTTATGTCTACACCACGATCTATTCACCGTGCTGTTATGATTATGTTTTATGGTATTTCATTATCCTTCTGACTTTCGCTTAGACTTAAATGCCTACTCAGATGCTGACTATCCTGGGGACGTCAATGATCGCAATCCGACGACATGGTTTTGTGTCTTTCTTGACAGTTCTATGATCTCTTGGCATGGTGACGAGCAAAAAATTAACTCATGATCCAGCCCTGAACCCGAGTCTCGCGCTTTGGCCGACACTGGTATGGAGAACTCCAACACTATTATGCGGTGCGATAGCAAAGTCGCCATTCAAATCGATCGCAGTGCAGTTTTTCAGTAGTGCATTGAACATATTGAGAGCCAACGTCACTTTACCCGACAGTATCTCTTTCAAGGAACCATTGATTTGTACACCTCTCTTCTACTGATCAAGCTGCGTGGCCTTACAAAAGGCTTCTTCTCTTTCACGACTTACTAGCTTCCTCTTGGTTTCGCCAGAACCATGTTCGAGGGGGATGTTACACCATTCTCAAAATATTTCGAGATTTCTTCGAATTTTGAGGTTACATGTGACTCCCCCCCCCCCCCAACTGAGATACATTATTGATTGGAGTACTGTACCAACCTTTTCTTTTATCTATCTAACAATGAGAATTGGAGCACGGAAACCAAACTAATGACCATGGGGCTAACTACTTGAATTTTTTTCACTCGGTCCACCACAGACAAATACTCATCCTTCGAGATCGATCAGCTCAACACTACTCAATCGTATAAATCTAGCGCAACCGGGACACAAGCACGAGGAGGCTGGAACTAGAGCTCAAATTCGGGTTCCCAGAGTCCGATAGAATTGATGAACGATTGTCTGCGACGGTATGGATAGTTATAGCAAGTACGCTCTTTGCAAAACCATGGTACGATTTTCAAACACAAATTAGATCACCGAAATCGTCCTGCTCACCGCTTCATGCAGCAGACCTCATCAATGACCAACAGAAGTCGGTCCAACTATTAACCTGTGATTAACTGTTCCAAGCGCCAGCGCAGTACCTTCTGCGCAGGAGTCTACCACGTACTTCTTCGCCATTGCGTGTTCGTGTCTTCTTCTGTGTTTCGTCCTGCTCGCGACCACCTCGGAATGCACAAAACGACAAAAAATGGTCTTGCTACCTGACAGCCCGTGACGTGTCCCCCCTCCGACACGTGGACAAGAGGCCATCTTTTCAGGGTTCTTACAGGGAGCATTATCTGGTCCCGAAGAACAACGCGCTTTTGACTTCTTGACCCGCCCTGTGTCCAGAGAGTCTCCATCGTCATTTGGAGCAAGTATTTCGTCATTACATTCCTACATTAATTTCTCTGGATGATCTTTTCAAAAAGAGAAATGCTAGACATGATAAGAAAATCCTACTAAATCTTCTCTTTTTAATGACTTGGCATCTTTACAGTGTGTATATAATTTGATGTACTGATCCTACTTGTTTCAACACCCAATAAAAAACCACTACACTTTTTAACAAGGTTGTTTTAGTAATAGATTTTAATATTTCTAGCATAGGTTCACATTTTAACCATCTAGGTTTCTCATATATAGCCTGCTTTTGATATGACTTTTAGAAAATTCATTCAAAACTTCTTGAGAAAATTTTCAAGTATTTGACAATCGTTTTTAAAGGGTTTTGAAATAAAAACTAGCATTGGAAATGCTGAAAGCCCAAAGCTAGAGATTGACTAGTTTTGGGCTTTTAACCTTAGACCACATGCTATTTGTAGATTTTTTTCTCGCATTTTGACATCACTAAGTTTCTCATATTCTCATTTTGCCTTTTTTTTAAGGGTTTATAGTTGATAGCCGATACCAGAATCGCTGCTCATCAACAATGGCGCTTGGGTTAATTGATGACCGTCGATAGAGGTCGACTAGCCTCAGGCGACTCCCAACAAGGTAGGCCAAGCAACCCTAGGTGACAGTCGTTGAGGTTGCGCGACCTTGATGGCCCGCGCTTCAGTCATGCGACCTTAGGCCTTGTCACCTGGGGTCACATGACCACCGGCGACCCTCATCTACGGTCTGAGCCCTTCACCAATGGTGAGGAAGGGTTTGACTTTTTGTAAATAAAAATATCAAATAATTGTAGTCAAAGCTTTTTGTAAAAAAATTTTACCAAACGTTATCTAAATTCAAAGTTATTTTATAAATGAGTTTTTACCAAACTCAATCTGTATTTCCCAAAAGAGGAAAGGGCTTTGGCTTTTAATATCTAGATTATACTCAAAACCCATTTATAAAGTTATACCAAACCCAGCTATAGTGTGCCTTAGTAATTAATACTTTGAACTGTTTGGCAAAATTACGTAAAACCCATGAACTTGGAGGGCGTTATACGTTAGCCCGTGAACTTTCAACCATAACTTAATACCCCTCAAATTGTCCTATTGTTAGGAACCCCTCATTAAACTTTTTTTTTCGGTTAGCATGTACAACGCATATGACTCTTAAGGTGTAGCTGTAAATTCTCATCTCATTTTTCAAAGGGAAAACCCTTGTGTTCTCAACTGCCGTAAAAACTTAAAAACTAAATTGAGAAGGAGAAAAAACTTAATTTAGTAAAATTACTGATAATAGAGACAATGAGCATCAATAATATTATAAGACGACCCTTTTCTCAAATTGATATTCAACTAGATAAGATATTTTAAAGTATAGAATAAACGCATCTTAAATAGAATGCGAACAGTCTTCAAAAACAAAACAAAAAAGGTCAAATTAAAAAAATGGATTACTTAATATTCATGTATGAAGGGTTAATTAATGTAAAAAAGTGATTGCCTAAGAAAAGTATTTTTAAAATATATAAAATATAATGATTAACCGAAATCTAAGGTGATTTTTTTTTAGGTTTTTATTATAGATCAATCATTTTTGCATTGATTAACCATTTTAAATTCATAATAAGTATCCAATTTGTGTTATTTGATCTCTTTGTTATCAGCCCTTTTCCCTTATTACTTATTACCTAGCTATGTATATTTTTCTAAACAATTATTAGTTTTATTAATATACTATTCAAATTTGATTTCATATTATTATTTTTGTATTAGTATTATTGTTACTTTAATTTTCCCCAATTTTTTTCATTTTTCACAGAAAATCATGGGTATAAGAGAGACTTCTATTAAAAAAATGATAGACATTTATGAATGAAAGAGTAAGAGTGTAATGTTTACCAATTAACATTTTATGGGCAAACATTCACTATTCCCAAAGCGTAATTTACCCATATATCTGAATGAAAGGTCGGGAATAAATGCATTGAAGCCAAATGGGCACTGCCAATGTCAAGACAAAAGTAACTGTATGGTCGCTAAATCACGTTGGCCAGATCCATTTAGATTGTTGATTGTAGGGGCCCCACGATGGAGAAGTTATTGCATAAACTCAATCAATATAGATCAATACCAACATAACTTCGTATTAGCTCCACAATTGGACCTATACATTCAATGAATATGATGGTGTTGATCTACCTAGAATGAATATATTCATATATATACATACATATTTTATATATATATGTACCCATGATGGGTCTCACATGATATCAGAGAAAGTGGTAAAAGTACTGCTATTCTTGTCTTTCTTCTTCCTCTTTTTTTATCGAAAAAAATGGAAAAAACTATTCATGAACATTGACTCAATGTGTAATATTGTTTATAAATTTTTAAGTTCAAGCACCAGATTGAATTTGTTGTAAAAATTTAGAGATCACATTAAATAAGTTTAAATTTCAGATATGATATTGCACATCAGATTAAAATTCAAAGATTACATTAAACAAGTTAAAAATTTAGGGATGATATTGCATATTGGATCAAAATTTATGAATTAATTATGTTATTATCCCTTATTTATTGTGAGCCCCATCGAATGCATTCAAGAAGTTGTTGTGAAATATGACAAGAAATTGCATATCAATTACTTGTTTGGACAATCTCCAAATGTTGCTCAAAGAAATGAAAAAAAGTAAATTAACATTCTTGAACCTGTTTTTCTGTTGCTTGTGTCTAGTGATCTCCAATAGTGTTGCACCATAGTCATCGAGCTCACCCATTTAGAAGTTTTGGGTATCACATGATTGATTGATTAAAGGGGTACGTTTGGCTCATTATTTGCAAAGCCTTTTGAAGCCGTAAAGCTCCTTAGAGAAACTTTGGATTGTTAGGCAACCATTCTCAAGAAACTTAGAGGTGAAAACTGGCAATGAGAAGGCTGAAAGGCCAAAAATTAGCGAAGATATGTTTTAGGATTTCTGCCTTACGTGCAATGCTTTATCTAGACATATTGTGTGTTTGGAAACCATTCCGAAGAGGCTTTGAGTTGAAAGATAGCATTGAAAAACTTGGAAGGTAAAGGCTAATAGGGACTAGTTTTAGGCTTTTAGCCTTGGGCGGACCGCTATTTCTAGACAATCTTCTTCCCATCTTGCCCTTACTAGTTTTATCATATTCTCGGCTTGTCTTCACAATTTTTTAGGATTTATAGTGGGTTGCCGGCACTAGTGATGCACGATGTCATCGGCAATGCTTGGGCTTGCCAGTGACCTCGAGGCTCATTGCTTGGGGTTATGTGACTTAGGCAACCCTTGCTAGGGTTGCACAACCTAGGCAAAGGTTGTCCAAGGCCGTGCAACCCAAGGCGATGGTCTCCCTAGTCATGCATAGAGGGAGCATGGTTTGGATGGGCAGTTACCACCCTATAATCGAGAATTATCCACTAAGACTTGGTTCCAAATAATTGAAATGGGAATGGCTCGCTGTTTCCAAGCAGTCCTTGTTTGGGGTCGTTGAGATCATTCAATGGCCACCAGTACCATGTGGCTTGTCAACAACAAATAGTTTGATATTTTTCAATAAAAAATGGAAAATTTGTTGCCAAAACTTTTTAAAAATTTATTTTACCAATCATTATTCAACCAAAAGTTGCTTTACAAATGAAGCTTTGCCTTATACTAAAACCTGCCATCAAAGTTGAACCAAACATATTCTAAGTGATTATGAGCACTGCTGCAGTACACACTAGCTTATTAACCGGTGTGTTTATGTAGATTGAGTTTGTGACTTGATCCTTGAAGATGCCATCAGATCATGCTGCAGGACGTCTTTTGTTGGTCTCACTTCATCACCTCTGTTCAATTGGCCTATTGATCGTCATGTTGCCTTGCGAAGGATACTTATGTCACCTTTCAAGTACAGGTGATCTGTTCCTTGATTGTCCCCCTGGTGTAGGAACTAGAAATTAGACCGTTCTCTAAAATCAAGAACCGGATCAACTGATCCTGAGACTAGACTAGCCTGATTAATGGATCGGTGGCAAGTTGTGCAAAATAACTCTAAAAACATGGCAGGTTGCAGTTGGAGGAGGCTCCATACATAGGAGTGCTCGTTATTTTGGGAGGTAGTTGATGCGGGCACATCCGACTTTATCAATCGTGATAAGGAAATATGTAAATCGAATATATCTTCACCAACGGACCAATCTTTGCTTATTCAAGCACGCGACACTGAGTTTGGTTATAACTTGCTTCAATGGGTCAACAAATGAGTTTAATTTTGTAGTTGTTCGATATTATACTTATGGGAAGCTATTCTTGACATTGTCCTATGGTGTTTGGTGTTATTATGAGGTGGTTATGTGGTGGTCCAAAGTGGAGCTCGAAAATTGGGAGACAACTTATCAAGACTAACAAGTCAAAAGTCATTTATTGCTTTTCTTAGTTCCTAAGTGTCTTTAGTGCATCTAGTTCTGAGAGTCTACTAAGACTAGTTTGGCTCCAATGTTTTAATATTTGGTAGTTGTCAAGTATGGCTGTTTAATCTCTATTTATTTCTTACATCGTAGTCTCTCAATAAATAAAGGAATCATCTCCATTGTAATGTAGACTTGATTGGATGAAAAGAATTCATCTTTGTGAGTTGAATCAACACGGTTTATTTATCCTTGGAGAATGGATTGCTCCTTGGTGGTGAACCAAAAGCCCTTTAGCCTAAGGTTGGTGGAATTTCCTTTAGACCTTTGGTGGTGAGCTTATTTCCAATCCCGATCAAGACCCTTGACTGGTGTGCATCCTTTATGCCTCAGTTCTGATCGTTCACTCTTATTTCGAAATTCCCAAATACTGTAACCTTTTGTCAAATTTTAATCTTTGCAATCGCTCGCCCGCGCACGCATCAAATTGGTATCAGAGCTCAAGGTTGAACTCATCTTGAGTGATTCTAATATGCTATCAACATCATCCTACAAATGGGAGATCATGTTCCAAGAGGCTTGACTTTGGAGCAAGCACACAATGCAAGGCGAGATCACGACATCAAAAATCTCCAAAGGAAACTAGAGCATGTTCTTGATCGCCTAGATAACCCGGCGAGGCAGGAACAACTAGAAAGAAATCCCTTTGCCCGACGTCGTCGTGATGATTCTGAATCTCGTCATAGTTCAAATAACAATACGGATTATACTGGAGAAAACTCTAGTGTTTCTGAACACAAGCTCGAAGAAGAAGAGGAAGGCACAAAGAGAGTGATCGTGACGTCAAAGTAGAAGTTCCTGAATTTGCGGTTAACCTTAATCCTAAAGATTTTATTGATTGGCTACATGCGATCAAATGAGTTTTACTTCAAGTCATACTCGGATGAAAAGAAATGTAAGGTTGCTATTTTGATGTTGACAAAATATGTGTCACTTTGGTGGGAAAACTTGAAGAACCAGCGGGTTAAGGAAGGAAAAAGAAAAATCCGTTCTTGGGAAAAACTCTAGAAACTCATGAAGAAGAGGCTTTTGCCCGACAATTATAAGCAAGACCTTTTCCTCAAGTTGAATCCCCTTAAGCAATATGGGTTGAGCGTTGAAGAATACATCATGGAGTTTGAACAACTTATGATGAGATGTGACATTCGAGAAATGCCGGAACAAACCATCGCTCGATTCCTTGGTGGCTTGAACAAGGACATTGCTGATCTGGTTGAACTTCAATCTTATTAGTCTTTTGAAGGTGTGTGCAAATTGGCCATGAAGGTTGAGAAACAACAAAAGCGTAGTAGAGCTTCATCGACTAGACCCTCAACAAAGGGAACATTCTTCTTTAAGGGTGCTTCTTCAAGCAAGACAGAAAGTACATTGGTGAAAGAAAAGGGCAAAGAAAAGTTAATCACGGAATCTACTAAAGGGTTTGCAAAAAAATCTGATGGTAATAGAAGAAAGTGTCTTAAGTGTCAAGGTTATGGGCATTTTCAAGCTAATTGTCCTAATCGAAGGATTATGACTCTTCAAAAAATTGAGAAGATTGATTTGGAGCTTCAAGAAGCCGACAATGATTCTGACTAGAATGGGTCTGAATTTGAAAGCGAAGAAAACGTTGTGGAAAGTGTTGATGATGGCGAACTATTGGTGATCCGAAGAGCCTTACACACTATCATTTCTCCTAAAAATGATGAACAAAGGGAGAACATCTTTCACACCTGTTGCACTATTAACAGGAAGGTGTGTTCTACCATCATTGATAGAGGAAGCTACACCAACGTTGCGTTGACTACCTTGGTCGACAAGCTGAAGTTACCAACATCCAAACACACTGATCCGTATAAGCTTTAATGGCTTAGTAAAGGAAGCAATCTTAAGGTAACCAAACAAGCTTTAATTTCATTTTCGATTGGGAAGAATCATCAAGATCAGGTTATGCGTGATGTTATTCCTATGGATGCATGCCATTTGTTGTTGGGTCGACCTTGGCAGTATGATAAGAAGGCTGTTCATGATGGGCATAAGAATATTTATTCATTTAGCAAGGATAAAAAATGCATTACTCTTACACCTTTGAATCCAGCTCTTGTACACAAAACTCAACTTGTGGAGGGAAACTGTAGTAATGAAAATCTATTCTTGAGTGAAACACGGGTTCAGAGAGCTATTAGCAAACAAAAGAATGTATTTACTTTGCTAAAGGTTGAGAAAAAGAGTGAGATAGAGAGTCCTGTAAACCCAAAAATGCATTCCTTGTTGAAAGAATTTGCATATGTGTTTATGGAGGAGTTGTCACCCGAATTATCTCCAATAAAGGGCATTGAACATCATATCAACTTGCTGCCCGGTGCTTCTTTACCGAACAAAGTAGCTTATCGATGTAATCCAGAGGAAACAAAGGATTTGCAATGACAAGTTGAAGAACTTAATAAAAGGGGATATGTTCGAGAAAGCATGAGACCATGTTCTGTACAGGCTCTACTTGTTCCCAAGAAAGATGGTTCGTTTAGAATTTGTGTCGATAGCCGAGCCATCAACAACATCACCATTAAGTATAGGTTCTATTGTGTTTTCAAAGATACATTTGCGAAGTGGATATCATCAAATCAGAATGCGAGAAAGTGATGATTTGAAGATGGCTTTCAAGACAAAGGAAGGCCTTTACGAGTGGTTGGTCATGCCATTCGGATTATCTAATGCTCCAAGTACCTTAATGAGACTCATACACGAGGTTCTTTGTTCCTTTATTGGTCGATTTGTCATTGTTTATTTCGACAATATTCTTATTTATAGCAAGAACGAGGAGGAGCATATCTCTCATTTAAAACAAGTATTTCATGTCTTAAGAAAACAAAAATTGTTTGCTAAAATGGAGAAATGTGAGTTCTCTCCAAACATTGTGTTTCTTGGTTACGTGGTTTCCAAAAATGAAATCTTTGTTGATCAAGCCAAGGTGGAAGCTATGAAGACTTGGCCTATTCCGAAGTCCATTTCTGATGTAAAAAGTTTTCATGAACTTTTTTCTTTCTATCGACGTTTTGTCAAGAACTTTAGTACCACCATGGCTCGTATAACTGAATGTATGAAGTAGTGTTCTTTTGAATGGACAAAGGCTGCTCAAAACGTCTTTGAAGCAATCAAGAAGAAACTTTGTGAGTCTCCTATTCTTGCACTTCTTGATTTTGATAAAGTATTTGAAGTTGAATGTGATGCAAGAGGAGTTGGCATTGGCGCTGTTCTTGTCCAAGCGCAAAAGTGTTTGGCTTATTTCAATGAGAAATTGACGGATTCGAAGAAGAAATATTCGACTTATGATAATGAGTTCTATGCCATTGTTAGAGCTCTTGATCACTGGAGTCATTATTTGAGGCCAAAACAGTTTGTTCTTCATTCTAATCATGAGGCTTTGAAGTATATTAGCGGTCAACATAAATTGAATTCGAGACATGCCAAATGGGTAGAATTTCTTCAATCCTTCTCTTTTGTCCCGAAATATAAACTTGGCCATACTAATGTTGTTGCGGATGCTTTATCGAGGATATATTCTATGCTTGCTGTTTTGAATTCTAGGATCCTTGGTTTTCAATCGATGAGGGAATTATATTCTGAAGATGTTGATTTCTCTTCGATTCTCAATAATTGCAAACATGGAGTTCAAGGTACTTATCTATCCAAGATGGTTTTTTATTAAAGGAAATCGATTATGTGTGCCGAAGAGTTCTTTTAGAAAGCTTTTGATATGAGAAGCTCATGGTGGAGGATTGGCTAGTCGCTTCGGTATTAACAAAACTCTTGAGGTTCTTCAAGAGCATTTTTATTGGCCAAAGATGATTGGAGACGTGCATGCTATCATCTCGAGGTGTGCGACATGTCAAAGAGCCAAAAGTCATTTTCATCAAGGCTTATACACCCCGCTTCCAATACTGGTTCAGCCATGGGAAGATGTGAGTATGGATTTTATTGTGGCTCTTCTTAGAACTCAAAGGGGGAAAGACACAATCATGGTGGTCGTTGATCGGTTCTTTAAAATGGCTCATTTCGTGCCATGTCACAAGACTGATGATGCCTTTCACATTGCTGAATTATATTTCAAAGAGACTATTC
This sequence comes from Melaleuca alternifolia, assembly GCA_019926035.1. Lineage (NCBI taxonomy): Eukaryota > Viridiplantae > Streptophyta > Magnoliopsida > Myrtales > Myrtaceae > Melaleuca > Melaleuca alternifolia. The sequence continues at coordinate 642,940 of JAGKPW010002189.1, read as the reverse complement.
GCATTCATGGAGTACTAAAGACCATTGTGTCAAATCGTGATTCCAAGTTTTTGAGTTACTTCTGGAAGACACTATGGAGAATGCTTGGAACAAGACTCTTATTCAGCACAGCTTGTCATCCTCAAATTGATGGTCAAACGGAGGTAACCAATGGTACTCTAACCACTCTTCTTCGTGGTATGGTGAGTAAGTCTTTGAAAGATTGCGATTTAAAGTTTCCCCATGCTGAGTTTTCTTACAATCGATCATTGAATTACTCTACTGGTAGCTCACCTTTTGAAGTTGTGTATAGAATTAATCCCCTTACACCAATCGATTTGATTCCTATTCCATCAACCTTGCAAGTGGACTTTGATGGAAAGGAATGAGCTCAAATGATGAAGAAACTTCATGAGTAGATTCGTTCCAAGATAGAAAAGGCTAATGAGTCTTACAAAAAGAAAGCAAATCAGCATAGAAAGAAGGCTCGTTTCAGACTAGGTGATCTTGTGTGGTTGCACATGAGGAAGGAAAGATTTCCATCCCGTCGAAAGAACAAGCTCATGCCTAGAACTAATGGTCCATTTAGAGTTCTTGAACGGATTGGCGACAATGCATACGAAATATAACGTCTTGGAGATTATGGAGTTTCGGCTACTTTTAATGGGGGAGACCTTTCTCCTTATTTGGATGATGATCTAAGCATATTTGAGGATAAATCTTCTCAACCTAGGGAGAATGATACGGGCGCATCTGACTTTATCAATCGTGATGAGGAAATATGTAAATCAAATATATCTTCACCAACGGACCAATCTTTGCTTATTCAAGCACGCAACAGTGAGTTTGGTTATAACTTGCTTCGATAAGTCAATAAATGAGTTTAATTTGGTAGCTATTCGATATTATACTTATGGGAAGCTATTCTAGACATTATCCTATATTTGGTGTTATTACGAGTTGGTTAGTGGTAGTCCCAAGTGGAGCTCGAAAATTGGGAGACAACTCATCAATGCTAAATAGTTAAAAGTCATTTATTGCTTTTCTTAGTTCCTAAGTGTCTTTAGTGCATTTCTAGTTCTCAGAGTCTATTAAGACTAGCTTGGTTCCAATGTTTTAATATTTGTAGTTGTCAAGTAGGCTCTTTAATCTATATTTATTTTTTACGTTGTAGTCTTTTGATAAATAGAGGAATCATCTCCATTGTAATGCAGACTTGATTGAATGAAGAGAATTCCTATTTGTGAGTTGAATCAACACGGTTTCTTTATCCTTGGAGAATGGATTACTCCTTGGTTGTGAACCAAAAGCCCTTTAGCCTAAGGTTGGTGGAATTTCCTTTAGACCTTTGGTGGTCAGCTTATTTCCAATCCCAATCAAGACCCTTGGCTGGTGTGCATCCTTTATGCCTTAGTTCTTATATTTCGCTCTTATTTTGAAATTCCCAAATACTCTAACCTTTTGTTGAATTTTAATCTTTGGAATTGCTCGCCCGCGCACGCATCAGTATTGGCATGTGGGGTTGGGAGGCTAAGAATGCGGAGTTGAGAGAAGGAAGTGAGGAGCTAAATGGAGCTATGGAAGCCAAGGCTCTTGAGGACGAGATGTGAGATGCGGTTGCAAAGGCAGGAGATACTAAGCCACAAGCAGAAGTCGGCGAAGGAGTTCTGGCCCATAAGCTTGTCATTGGCATTGAAAAGCGACTTTGAAGGCTAGGAGAATCATGGCATCCGAGTTGGCGATAGAAGCTTTTTTAGGTGAAGAGGCATCGACATTGTGGCCCTGCGGTAGGGAAGGAGAGGGGGAGGGAGAGAAATGGCTTTGTTTCCCTGCAAAAGCTGCAAGAGAGAGAAATGAGGTTGGGGTGCGAGCGTAAATTGAAGTTGCATCGTGGAATTGAAAACTCATGCTAGATGATAGAGTGTTGAAAAAATAGAAGAAGAACAACAACATTTTTAGCCCCTAATCACCTTTAAAAACATACAAAAAAGAAACGGAAAACTTGGAGCCCATTGCCCAGGGTACAAGAAACGAGACTATTGTACAAAGTACGATTTACTACAAACGCAAATATTCTCTCTCCCTCTCTCCTCCTGACCCTTTATTTTTCCTGATTGGAACCCTCTTGGCTAAAAAAAATTGAAAAAAAGAAAACTTTGGGAGGGCTAAAGAAAATAAAATAAAAATCAATATCTCCTTGTTTTTGGAGAAAATATTCAATAATATCAAAGCGCCATGTGAGCGGCTGTTGTGGTGTGCATTTATCAACTTGGACCACTCATGAATTGACACGTGGCCTCATGAAATAAAAAAATAAAATTATATGAAATAGTTGATTGACAGCTATAAATGTGTTTCCCTAAATGCATGTAAGCTTTTATTTTGAAAAAAAAAAAATTGAAGCCCGCTTGTTCATCTCCCAAAAGCAAAAGCAAACCATATTTTGTTCACCCCCTCTCTTCTCATAGTTTCGACTGAGTTTAAACTTTGTTTTTTCTCCATGTTCATCTTTGCTCGACGGTCGCATTGAGGACCTCAATCACAAAGATGCCGCTTTAGCTTTAAGACAATCGTATTATCGCTTAAAAACGACCATTTTGAACTGCAGCTCAACCGTAACTTCTTGAGACCTCCATTTTCGCAAAGACCGTCCCTTCGAAGCGCCACGCCACCTACATGCATACAAACGCAGCCAGTAAGTTCCCTTGTGTGAAGCGATCATTTACTCTCTCTTTATTGATAATCATTCAGCAAGTTTTTATGTTTATAGCCCTGAAATCACCGGAAATCAATTGTTTTCGTGCCTCCTCTACAGGAGGTGAAGTGATAACCGCACGACGAGTATTTTCAGCTGTTGACGCTTCTTGAAGCTTCCAACCTCGACCTAGTTGCCCATTGTGGCCTATTCATATTCAGACAATCAAGTATGTCATTCTTCTAGTATTTCCTTGTTCTTGGAAAGGCCGAGCAATTCTCATGAATGCTTGGATGAAAATCACTTGAAGTCTGAGGCGTAGTTCAATGGTTTTGGATGACTTTGTTGTGTCAATGCCGTTCATGGAGAAAAATAAGTAGTTCGATTTCATGACCCATTCAATATGTCTAGTGCATATAAATCTTTTGTTGAAATGCCTCAGTGAAATTGTGAAATGTGGAAAAAGAATAGCTTAAATCTATGACTCATTTTTAGATCACGTTAAGAAAATTCGAGCCATTTATGTTTTTTTGTTTTTGTTTGGAGCAATTTGAACCTAAATTTTTCTCGGATCCTAGAATGCTTGCTTCTTTATAGTGGCTTCATTTCGTGCATTACCTTAGTAGCAAATGGTGGACAACATTGAGGAATGACTATAAATCAAAACCGAGTCTCCAGCAAAACTCTCCTTGGTCTCAAGTAAAATTCGCCTTGGAACAACTGTTGATATGAGGCTACAAGTGCATTGTAGTTATTTATTTCATAGTTAAATGTACAAAGAAACATTCTATAAAATCCAGAGTCTTCCAATTTAAGGCAAGATGTAAACTAACAAGGAGAATAATACATCGCTTCATTGGGCTTGTCTCAATGGTCATATTTAGGTGATGGCTTGATTACATTGCAATGATTTCAGTGCATCTTTATCAAATTCCTTAGCACATTGACAATGCAGCTGGACCATAATTTGATTCGGGCTAAAGTAGTGCAAGGTTGTTAAATAAGTTAGTTTTTTTATATTGAAGTTGATAGCACATGATGCTGCTTGAAGCAATGCCTTCGACATGTTTGACATATTTATGCACTCTTAATCCGTATGGGTAATGTGCTGCCACAAGCGAACACCAATTGTTGAGGCAGTGAGAAAAGAAATTTTGGATGTAGTCTACGCGATCAATGTTGCCATAGCTCATCTGGGTAATGTGCAGCCATAAGCGGACACGAATTGATGAGGATGTGATCAAGGAAAAATTGATTTTTGATAATTTTGGCTGTTCATAACAATCTAGGCTGAGCCCATATGAATGAAAGGTAAGTATTGTTTACATTGCTATTTTTTTTATATTTAATTATCATTTGTTGATGGGTAATTGTTGTTTGTGATTAGAATATGTTGGTTATAAGGTTTATGGATGGCGGGAATGGTTATGAAGTTAAAAGCCTGTATTTGTAACTATGAGAAACTCAATATGGATGGAGACCAAAACTCGTGTTTGATATATACTTCCAACAAAACTCGCCTTGTTCTTGAGTGAAATGGGTATGACTCCAACTTTCTAAAATTATAATTGTTTACTTCATTTTTCTTTGTTAAATGATTAGAGTTTTTCCCAAAATTGTAGAGACGTCAAAGGATAACATTGTCATGCAAAATATTGATGAAAAATTTGAATTTGGAGTTGGCATGATGTTTGCTAATGAGAATGAAGCCTATAATACATACAATGCATATGCAATTTGCAAGGGATTTGGAGTGCAAAAAGGACAAAAAGCAAACAATAGTAAAGGAGTGTTGCGAAGATGCACATTTGTATGTGATTGTGAGGGAAGCTTTCATCCCACCTCATGAACAAGGAGATGTTTATAAGACAATGAAAAGAACCGGATGTAAAGCTTGCGTTACATTTAAAACCCAAGATGGAGTTTGGGAAGTTACCAAGTTTGAAAACGTCCATAATCACCATTTTATCGATGATGAGCAAAAGCATTTGATATGGTCATATCGACACATAACAGATATTAGTAGAGGTATTTTGACTTCTATGTCTAGGGCTGGTATAAGGGCTACAAAGGCATATGTCCTACCTTTGTGGTGAAGCGAGGGGACCAATTAACGTTGGTTTTACGTTACATGATTGTCAAAAAAATCTGTAATAAAAAAGAAGGAAACTAATTAATGTGGGTGATTGTCAAAGTCTCATCAACCATTTTAATTGCTTATAATCAAATAGAAGCAATTTTTCCTATACGCTTCAATTGGATGACAAACAAAGACTGACCAATTTTTTTTATCTGATGATGTATTCAAGTAGGACTATTAGAGTTTTGGAGATGTGGTGGTATTTGATATTACTTATGGTACCGATAGATACAATATGATAAATGCACATTTTGCTGGCTTGAATCATCATTGGAAAAATGTTCTGTTTGGTTGTGCATTTTTAGATGATGAAAAAATTGCTTCTTTTGTTTGAGCATTTCTTTTGGAGGTAATGGGTAATAAAGCACACAAAACGATTTTCACTAATCAAGATCATGCTTTGGCAAATGCCATTAGAACTGTTTTCCCAAATTCATCTCATCGTTTGTGTGTATGGCATATTGGAGAAAATGACACGCATCATATTACACATCTTCTTGGAAAGCCTAGTTTTCGTGATAAGTATTAGCATAAGCTTATATATCATTGCAAATCTAAAATTGAAATGAAAAGTAATTGGAAAGCTATGTGTCAGGAGTGGAGCTTGGGTGATAACAAGTGGTTGGAAAATCAGTATTGCTTGCACCATAAATGGTGTCCTACATTTGGCCATGGTTTTTTTCTATAGGAATTAGATCTACACAAAGAAGTGAGAGCACAAATTATGTATTTCGGGATATTGCATGCAAGACCATGACTTTGTATGAATTTATCAGTCACTATGAGAAAAAAGCTGAAAAAATGCACAACACTGAAATTGTTGATGATTTTGAGTGTGCTCGAGGAAAGTCACAAATTATAGTTGAAAACTATGGAATTTAGAAACATGTTGCAAAGGTATATACTCATGTCATTTATATGAATTTCCAAGCTGAGTTCTTGCATGTTTTATCTAAACATGTTCTTATATTAGAAACTGATGGGCCATTGCACACTTATATTTTGGGAACTGGGAGTAGTGAACGAAAACAAATTGTGCATTTTAGTTGGACTGATTCTACAATTCATGTAGCTGCAAGTTATTTATAATGCAAGGATGGTTGTGTAGGCATGTGTGCATCTTGACAAATGTTGTGAATGCTACAAGCATTCCATCACAATATATATTGAAGAGGTGGACAAATGCTGCAAAACAAGGGACGTTTTGTGAAGATGTTGCACAAAGCTCTCATAACGTGGTTAAATAAAAAACATTTCGTTTGAAGAGGTTAATGCGATTAACTTTCAATGTTATGAACGACAATGCCAATCATGATGTTAAAGTGGAGTTTGCAACTACAACCTTGTTGCGTCTTCGCCTCAAAATCACAAACCAAATTCAATATCTAATAAGTAAAGATCATATTGATTTCTCATGAAAGGTGATGAATCTGATTATGTAGAAAATCATGGAATCCAAGTGCTTGATCCCCTTCAAAGAAGACAAAAAGATGTACCAAATACTCGGATTAGGGTGCCGTGGAAAAGAGAAAGAGAAAAACACCTTTATGCATATGAGGCATCTTACATAATGTATGATGCTTCTTTACTGTAACCGAATGATTCTGTAAATTATTTTAGCTAATTTTTGCATGAGTTTATTCTAATACTCTCTCTTTTTTTGGTAGGATTAACCTCGGTGAAAGCTTACGGTCATTATTATTGATATTTTCAAGGTACAAGCAACATCGGCATGGCATAATTATGTCTTAAATTTTTATTACTTCTCTAATTGAAGTAAATCAAGTAGAATCTATTAAAGAACCTCGTTATAACTTGATCCGCTGTTCAATGACACTGTTGATGTTCTAAGCAGGGTTTTTTGCTAGTTCAAAAATTTTGATTTTGTTGGACTCCATCGGACTGTGATTGTAGGGTTGGTGTATCCTCTACCATAAGGTAATTCGGGTTGCCTACCTAGTCCTAGATCACCCTTTTTTGTCTAGGATATTATGTTGTGATGCCTCCATTGTACAGGTAAACTTTGTTTTCACTCTACTCATACTAGTGAACATGTTTAACTTGTCCAAGATGAAATTCAACATTTTGAAGCATGATTTGAACTTCAAAAGTGTAAATCAAAGTAATGATAAGAAATGTTTGCACTATGCTGCAGCCACTTGAGAACATTTTGTATGACTGCCATGAGAAGCAAGTTGTCATCGACAGGTTAAGAGAGAAAGGTCCACAAAATCAAGGAAAGTTGGAGGAGGGCACAAGGCAGAATGAGCAAGATGAAGGCTCCTTTTTTTTTTTTTTGAAATGATGAGACTAGTTTTCCTGAAATATAAGTAGTTAACTAACTCCAATTAGTGCAACTTCTGGGTTTTTTTGCTATGTGCATACACTTCTACATAGGGTAGGATCGATTTGTAAATTATTTTTGGGACTTGTACAGTTTACTTCTCATTAGAGAATCAAAAATGCCATATTTTGATGTTGAACTATTGATCAATTCAATAATTTGCTTACAACAATTTGCTTTTAGGTGGAAGAATGTTTTTTTTTTTGGAAATTAGGTCTTGTGTATTATACCTACTGAACTACTATTCACACCCTCTAATGAAACTTAATATTTTTCAAAAAAAAATGATGCATGGATTCATGAAAGTGACGATTCACGTGTGCTCAGCACCCGGCGTGGTGATTTCTTCTAATCTATATTCCTACTATAAATTGAGTGGATGAGGTTACTTGAGATGTTACTTATTCAATATATTGGGGGCTGATTATACAATTTTTCTTATTAGTTCTGTGTTCATTGGGTTTGATTAGCAAAGGGAAAAGAGTTGACAGGCTAGTGATCGATGAATACGATGACAAGGAAAGATGTCCCATATGCCAATGATTCCTTCTTATTTTCCATGATTTCCGAAAACTCACTCCTTGTTGGCCATACCTTTTTTTTCTGTTTGTGTGCCATTCTTTCCGGAGCTAATTAATATTTCTTTCCATAGCCAAAAGGGTTCCACTTAAGATGAAAGACTTCCATCGTGAGGTTCTTCACTATGTTGTCTTGCCTATTTTGCTGAGATATGCTGATAGTTTATTATGTGCCAAACATGCGACTGATTGGCAGGAGGAATCAATCTTATAAAAGATGTGTATTGAAGATATTATCCCTTTGCCTTGTCTTTTGACGTTCAGATGGATCAAAATTGATTTCTTGATTGATTCTTCTTTCTTTTCTTGTTTAATCCCATCAAGACGATCTTGACTTTACTAGAGATCACTTTATACCCAAATCCATTCACATATTATGATCATCTCATTTATATTGCTTGGATTTCGAATGATAATGTGGGCGAGAAGACTGAGCATTGTCTAACTCCACTATGCAATATCTTATCTTTTCCAACTCTCTGCTGTGCATTCGTAGATACAACTATACCTCTCAAAGTTCTATACTTTTACAAATGACAATCAAAACTAAAGAGACATTCACAATATCATATGAGATTTTTTAAGTAAGAGTCAACCTTCTTATTGATTTAAACGTGACAACCATTGCAACGCTACTCATTGGATTCAATTGTCACTCTAGCAGACTTAATCTCTATTAATTCAAAATTCCAATCAATGCCACAATAGATGAAATAAAAATAAAGCATATTAACACAAAAACTGTATATATGCCAAAAGTTTTATAAGTCCACGTATCAATAATTAAATCATTTCAAATACATTATTATTCCCCCATAACAATCATAACAATAAAGCAAAAAATGGTGTTGCATGCTTCCTTGGCACAACTTCAATATCTGCATCATTATCAGCTCCAAAAATCTTTGTTCCCTTGCCTTGTAAGAAAAAACATTTGCAGCATTTTCTTTCTCGATGATTCATATAGGTAAGATAGCCTTTGCAGTACTACATGCTATACTCGGCCCTCTGGAAACAGTCAATCTCATTGAGTTCACAAAAATAGGATCTCACCAGCATTAGCTAATATTGACTAGATAATTGCTTGAAATGAACTTTAGAAAGTTCTACATGATCACTTAAATGTTCATGAAAATGCTTCAACCTAAACTAGTATCTCAACATGTCAATGACTTCTCCATTCTGTAAAAAAAAAAAAATTAAGGCAGAAGAGACTTTCAATGACTAGGAAACATTTCATGAAAATTATAGGCAATTTTAATCTATAGTCTTCCAACAATGTCTTGCAGTCGACTATGAGAACCACCAACTAATACAACTAAACTCCTTCATCAATCCTACTAGCATTTCTCCCAAAAAGATACACAAAAAACAGAGAAAGCAACAAGCATATCATAACAAACTAAATCATCATTAGGACACGCTCATGCCACTTAGTTGGACTTGAGCTGTGGCAACATTGACTACGTCGACCGCATCCAATTTTTCCTTGCTCGCTGCCTCATCAATTGGTGCTCATTTGTGGCTGCACATTACCCCAATGGACTAGGAGTGCATAAATATATCAAACATGTCGGAGGCATTGCTTCAAGCAGCATCATGTGCTATCAAATTCAGTTAAAAAAACTGACTTATTTAACAACCTAGCACTACTTTAACCAGAATCAAATTATGGACCAACTGCAACGTCAACGTGCTAAGGAATTTGATAAAGATGCATTGAAATCATTGCAATGTAATCAAACCATCACCTAAATATGGCCATTGAGACAAACCCAATGAAGCGGCATATTCTTCTCCGTGGTAGTTAACATACTGCCTCAAATTGGAAGACTCTGGATTTTATAGAATGTTTCTTTGTACATATAACCATGCAATAAACAACTACAGTGCACTTAGAGCCTCATATCAACAGTTGCTCCTAGGCGAATTTTACTCGAGAACAAGGAGAGTTTTGCTAGAGACTCAGTTTTGATTTATAGTCATTGCTTCACCGTTGTCCACCATTTGCCGCTGAGACAATGCATGGAACGAAGGCAATATAAAGAAACAAGCATTCTCGGATCCGAGAAAATATTCATGTGATATAAAAAGGCACGAATTTTCTTAATGTGATCTAAAAATGAGTTATAAATTTAAGCTATTATTTTTCCACGTTTCACAATTTCACCGAGGCATTTCAACAAACGATTTATATGCACTGGACAGATTGAATCGATTACGAAATCAAACTACTTATTTTTCCTCATGAACGATATTGACACAACAAAGTCATCCAAAACCATTGAATTATGCAGACTTCGAGTGATTTTCATCCAGACATACATGAGAACTACTCGGCCTTTCCAAGAACAAGGTAATACTAGAACGATGACATACTTGGTTGTCTAAATATGAATAGGCCACAATGGGCAACTAGGTCGATGGAAACTTCGAGAAGCATCATCAACTGAAAATAATCGTGCATGCGATTATCGCTTCACCTTCTATAGAGGAGGCACGAAAACAGTCAATTTCTGGCGATTTGAGGGCTATGAACATGGAAACTCGACGAACGATTATCAAAAAAGAGAGAGCAAATGATCGCTTCACACAAGGGAACTTATCGGCTGCGTTTGTATGCACGTAGGTGGCATGAAGCTTCGAAGGGGCGGTCTTTGTGAAAATGGGGGTCTTCGAAGTTACGGTTGAGCTGCGTTTCGAAAATGGACGTTTTCGAAGCGATAATCCAATTGCCTTCAAAGCCAAAGCGGCACTCTTCATGATTGAGGTCCTCGATGCGACCGTTGAGCAAAGATGAACATGGAGCAAAAACAGAGCTTAAACTCAATCAAAGCTATGATAAGGGAGGGCGAGAACAAAATATGGTTTGCTTTTGCTTTTAGGAGAAGAACAATGGCTTCAAATTTTTTTTCAAAACAAAAACTGGCATGCATTTATGGAAGCACATTTATTGCCGTCAGTCAACTATTTCAGATAATTTTACTTTTTTATTTTGCAAGACAACGTGACATTCATGAGTGTCCAAGTGGACAAATGCACGCCACATCAACCGCTCACGTGGCGCTTTGATACTACTGAATATTTTCTTCTATTTTCAACATGGCAAGTTCAGCTTCATGAGCCTTACAATGGAGGTCGAAGCGTGCACATTGTGGGTTTGGCGAGGGCAACAGGTGAGGGGCGAAAGTAGATTGCTTGAAGTTGAATCAGAATAGGGGGTAAGCCTAGAAGGAGGTAGGAACTGGGAAGACTGGGAAAAGATTTTTCTTTTTCAAATCTACATTTAAACAATAAAGATATATTCGAGCGATTGGTTCCCATTGGAACCGGCAACCGGACTAACACTTCCGGGAACTAATTGAATCGGCCGATCTAGTTTGATTGGTTCCTGTTTTGGTCGGTTGATTGATCTTGCCCACCCTCTTACTTTCAAGCAGCGTGTGGGTCATAAATGACCTGTTCTTTTTCTATTCACCATCCAACTCATTCACCTAGTTTCTCTTTTTCATTTTATTTTGTATCAGTTTCTTTTCTTTCTTATTTTTAGGGGAAATGGCATCAATAATTTTTTTTTTAAATTTTGACCTAATATGTGGTTCTTAAACATATGTCAATCTACAACATGATTCATAAACTTTTAATTTGTTCAATATAACTTATGAATTTTTGCTACGTATATAACTTAGTGCTTGAACTTTATAAAAGTGTTTAATATTGTTCATGAATTTAAATTAATAAAATGATAACATTAAACATTTTTGTATAACTTAGGAACTAAGTTGAATATGTACTAAAATTTTAGTAATCACATTGAGCAAATTGAAAGTTGAAATATATATGCTAAATTTTACAAATGGCATTGAAAAAATTAGGAGTTTAAAGATCACATTACATATTAAACTAAAGTTTACAAACTGTATATGCCATTATGCCTATGTGTTAGAAAACAAAACATAAAATTCCTCACCCAATTCTGCTTGATTCAGTCTCTAGTGGGAGTCTTTGCAAGCTCGCAAAGTGAGACCATTTAGACCGAGGAGACGTTTTTCTTCTAAATTTTGAATTATGCACTCATTTTGTAATCGTTCGGGCCAATGTTAAACTAAAAGGAGAAGCGAATTTTGCATAGTTGCCTTAGTTTGTCTTTTTTTTTTAATTTCTGTTGTAATAGTTGACGGTCTTGAAAAGTCAAAGAAGAAAAAAGTCAAAAAGTGATGAAAATATAAAAAAAGGATCCCAACGTTTTAGTGATCGAGAGGACGTAAGTAAGGAGGAGGGCTTCCACCCTTATATAAAGGTAAGAGGAATCAGTTTCTAGCTTGATCCGAACCCAACCCAAAATCGGGAATCGGTTCTTAATTTTTAAAACTGGGGATCGGATCAGACATCCTTAGGACCAAATTGGACCAGATCAATCGATTCGATTCTTGAGCTGTTCAGTGGAACCAGTTGAGCTCAAAGGAGTTAATGCCTCGAACTCTATATGAGCTGAAGGTGACCTTGAGAAGTCAATGTCCTCCATATCAAAGACGGACCTAGAAGGCATGAGCATCACGGGGCAAAAGGGAAAGACCAAAAGAAAGAAAGAAAAAAAAAAAAGGAGGCATGCGTGAGACATGTAAAAAATAAATAAATAAATAAAAAACGATATGATTCCCACGTTGGAAGTGAGAATTCAATTGCCCAAACACCAATTCACTTTTAGGAACAATCTGGTCCAGACTGAGGGATTTCCAATTCAGTCAGTTTGTCTTGCTCACCCTTGACAAAAAGAGGGGAAGAAGACATGGAGAGAGAGAGAGAGAGAGAGAGAGAGAGAGAGAGAGAGAGAGATAAGAAAACAATATAGGAAAATCGGTTTCGAACGCCTGATAATTTGCTATATTTGCAACGTCTAGTAAGTATTCAAGCCATTCTTTTCTATAATCAGAGTAGTTTTTAGAGTTAGGTCATATATTCGAAGTTAAGTGAGTTTTGAAACATGAAGTCCGATTTGGGAACTGTCAAGGTGTGAATATATATGGAAATGAAAGTTTAGGTCATTATAGAGCCAAAGGATTTGGCAGAATTCGGTTTTGGATTTTGGATTGATTGGAAAGAAAATATTAAATTTCACAATTAAGCTCTGCATTGTATATAACAACAAATATTCATCTCAGACAAGTCTTGTTAGCACATGAAAGTCACTCTGTTAGCAAGTAAGTATGGTCTAGTTGATTTACAGTTGAGGTAGCGTACTAGACTTTGACAGCATTTCTCACTTATGTCATAAGATTGCCAGTTCGACGATTCAAGTGAACTTCTTAATTTGGTTTTAGGCCTTGCTAGGTTAGTGGTACTATCTCCTCTATAAATCATGTATATTGCATAAAAAATGATGATCGGACATTTTCTCCATTTTGGTATCTGCGGATGTTTAGTGATATGTTTTAGAAAATGTTTTGCGAAAGGTTATATATGCTTATTTGTGAACCTAAAATAGTTTGTGAAAAATATTCTAATTTATGAGATCAATTCTGAATTGGATTCTTATTATTTGAGGAAAATGGTTTAGTGCTTAACTTCACTGTGAACTTGATTAGGGATTTTTGGGTATTCATACTAATTTGAGGATATCATTCTGGACTAAGTCACCTATTGCTAATAGTTGTAGACATTGCCAAGAGGAATCTTGGCTGCTTTAGCACTTGACATAGTATCACGACCATAATTTGATATGATAAGTAAATCAATCAACGGAGTGAAGCAATGAAGTGTGAATTGATGAGTTGATTAATGGAATAGATCATTGATGTATGAAATAATGAGATAAATCAATGGAATGGATCATTGATAATTGTTATATAATTATTGAATTAACAAATGTCTTATGATATGTATATGGTTATGTTAAAGCGATACAACCGATTCGGATCTTACATGTGCATTATATACAGATTTTTGGACAAGTGACTTCTTTATAAAATATGTACTCCTCACTAAGCTATGGTTACTCATCTCATTCATTTTGAATGCTCTTCAAGCCACTAATAATTGGCCTATTGAATGAGAGTGTTCGCCCTATCGCCAGTGCATTTTGCTAAAGGGAATTTAGGGTAAGAGTTGTACATGACTATGATAAACTCCTAAGTTAGTTGTTGGATATATTTAATAAAATTATGATATTATAATTAAACGGATTTTTAACCATATATATATATATATATATACATATTTCCATATCAAGATTGTGTTCATCAGTAAAAGGACGATCATGCTATTATCCCTATTCTTGTTGAGTTGGGAGTGTGACATATAAAAGCATTGTGGATTTATTTAGTTCAGTTGTTAGTGCTTTTTTTTTTTTTTGGCCATTTTAGCAACGTCTCGTAATATTGAGAGTGAACAAGTCATTCAAAGGGAAGAGCAGAAAGAATTCAGAACAGCGATGGATTGCACCGGAAAGTAGGATGACGGCACTCAAAAAAAAGGGTTGACGATGGTTTTACTGCTGACAACATGTCTATTAGCCATTAGTGATCCAGATGTAGTATGGGTTAACCTCCTGTCGATTCAGGGATTAGCACTCCAAACGTGCCAGTCTCTAGATCCTGTCAAGCACCTGCAATCACCTCTTAACAGATTCGGGATCCAAGAATTTTGCGTCTTCCTTTAGGCTTTATAGCCTTTATGGATAATAGGAGTGCTGTTATTAGGGAAGCTCGTAGGAATGTCCTTCCTTGTGAAACTAGTCACTAGGAATGAACGGGAAAGTTAAAGTGGGAGTTGATGAGAGTTGGCACGAGGGTGACGTTGATGAGTTCCTTAGACAAGAGAGCCCCCAGGGTAGGAATCTAAGGCGTTCAGAATTTGACGGATATAAGGGATAAGAGAGGAGCACAGGCAGTCGGTCAGGGAGAGACTGAGGTACGAGCCAGATCTTGATGGAATATCACGAAAATGATTTCCATTGAAGTAGGCAGTTTCGACAGTAGAGCCGAACCTTATACATCCCTCGACTGGGTAAGCTGATCTAGATGATTTCCTTGAGCTGTATGATATGTCTAACAGTCGTAGGAGTCGTTCTGCAAAGTTGAAACTTGTTGGCTCGGCTAAGCGTTATTGGCAGCATATTCGAATGAACCTGAAGTGCATAGGCGAGGAACCCGTAACTTCTTGGGCTGAAATCAAACAAAAATTCAAAGAGAAGTACATTCCTCGCTTTTAGAAGAGAAGGGCAGGAGAGAGAGAGAGAGAGAGGGAGAAGTACTTGGGCGTCTAGTGGACCGAGTTAATGAGTTCTCCCTTAGATAAGCAGTTTCAACGGATATATTGATGAGAGAGAGAGAGAGAGAGAGAGAGAGAGAGAGAGAAGTACTAGGGCGTCTAGTGGACCGAGTTAATGAGTTCTCCCTTAGATAAGCAGGTTCAACGGATTGATGATGCATTTTAATTTGCAAGAGGGACCTATGGCTAGTTTGACTAGGTTTATTAATAGACTCAACGCTGACAATAAGCGTGAAGCAAAGCTGCATTCACCCAAGGCTTTGAAGGAAGCTTGCTTACGAGATGGCCTTAAAAGTATAAGTACAGGACTGCATCCAATCGGCATCAAACTTCCCTAAGCAGCAGTTCACTACAGTCCATGTCTGTTTCCTTCTATAGACTATAGCGAATACTCAATCTAGTGCTCCTAAGGACAGTCACCGTCAGTGATCTAATGTTCATCCGAAGGGTTCGAATTCAAATGCTTCGACTGTCACAGTAAAGGGTGCACTGCATCCAGGTGTCCTCGTAAGACTTTGAATGTGGAAAATAGGCAAGAGGACAGGGAAGGCAAAGAAGAAGAACATGAGGCAACTTGTGTTGATCCAGAAGTTGAAGATGCGGATGTCATGAAGGTCTTGATATTACTGAGGGAGGAGAGAATCAATATGGTATGGTTAGGTGTATTTTGCCTGGGAGACCACACTTTGTGACTCATGGGATTGGTACTGATGCTAATGAGTTTGAATTGCGAAAGGATACTTAGTCCAGTTCCGAAAGTGGTTGAGGATTCTGTTTATTCATTTCCTATCTTGTTAAAGAATTCTTCTCTTATCTCTGGTACATTTGGAAAGCTGTTGCTTATTAGAATTAGTGCTTCATTATCGGTAACTCGATTCAATGAACCTGGCAACTCTTCCTACTCGGTTTTTGTTGATCAAATACATTGATAATGGTTCTTGCTCTCACTGAGTTCTTCTCTGCTTCTCTCTGGATTCTTCTGTCCAAATTTCCTTCCTTTTTCTTGTTGTCTGTTCGCTTTTTATGGTTCTAAATTTTTCTTGATAACGCTCTTGTTATGCATCACCGTTAGTGACGAAGTCAGGGTCAATTGAGCATGGCGGCTCTTCCCAACCAATAGGGAGGCCACCTGCTCTCTCGGCTCTTCCCAACCAATAGTGAGGCCACCCTCTCTCTCTCTCTCTCTCTCTCTCTCTCTCTCTCTCCATCCTTTTCCAGTCTTGTCCTTGGACTTTCTTTCTCACGATCTGTCAAATTACTTTCTACTATAATTGGAGAACATTATTGCACCAATTGGTAGACTTACAAGATTGGTTAATAGCTATGGATGAGGTATAGAGGGCAGATGCTACATGTATCCCTATCTCGTTCGATGCATATGATATATGACTAACCGGGATGTATTGCTTTTCATTACTCTTCTCACCGAGAGGAATACTTTATCAGGGTCAGCCACATTGATCTGGACCCAAAGAAAATGGAGATGGAATTTGAAATCCACGCTGTCTTCTCAATGACCAAGGCTTAATCGGTTGTAAGTCGTAGATAAACTTTTGACCATGACCAGTTCGTTGACTGCCCAAAAATAAACCCAACCAAACTTAGCCCTGAATTCGTGCCTGCACGTCAACTATAAGGAACGCGATGCAACTCTCTCTCTCTCCCTTCTCTTCCTGATTCCCCCCCTTACAACTTCCAAACCAAACCAAAACCAAAACCATCCCCAAAAAACTTGCACATTCCATCTCAAAGAGGGGCAAAGAAACCTTCAACTCTCCTTCTTCTCCTTCTCCTTCTCCTTCTCCTTCTTCTTCTCTTTAGAGGGTAAAAAAGAAAGACGAAAAGAAGAAATCCATGGAGTGAAAAGTATATTGATAAAGAAATAATCAATGTCCGTGGCGACATCGTCTTGGTCGTCGCTGTCGATGAGGAAGCTCTGCCCCAACTTCGACAGGGAGGACGGGCTCGACACCGTCCTGGAGGTGCCCATCCCCGAGGAGATGTTCACCAGCATGGGTAGCAACGCCGCGCTGAGGTGGCATAACCTCCGGGCTCTGATGAAGGCCCAGTCCTCCTCCTCCTCCTCCTCCTCCTCCTCCTCTTCCTCCTCTTCCGGCTCGTACGCTTCGTCTGCTTCATCATCGCAATCGCCGCCGCAGCAGCACCTGTTGTCCGGATCGAGGAACGAGTTCGTGGCCCTGCTCAAGCTTGTTGGGTCGCCTCTCATTCCTTTCCAGGTCCAGTCGAATCAGGCTCTAACCCGACCCCTCAAGGGTTGCTCCATTGTAAGCCTCCTCGTAACCTCCTATCCTACCTGACTTTCCCGCCAAAAACAAGAAGAAAGGATTCTTAGTTCTCTTTCGGATGATCAATTCGTTATTGTGCTTGGAAAGCAACATGTTGCCCCTCGTTAGACTTCGGTGCAAAACTTTATGCGCCAAAAGATCTTGTGTCGATGGGCTTGGGAGATCGTGTTTGATCTATTGGCAAATCATCTTGTTCTTGTCTTTCATCTTTGCCCCTTGAGAAAAAGTTTGTCCACGATAAGAGTATTCGCGGTCAACTTATGTAATCGTTTTATGTCTTCTCTCCTGTATTTTCCCACTATTTTGAGATTGAAATTATAGTTAATCTCTCTTTCGAATGATGATAAACAGGAAGCCTCGACCGCGCAGTACATAATTCAGCAGTACGTGGCGGCCACAGGAGGGCAAGGGGCGCTGAACGCTGTGCACAGCATGTACGCCGTGGGGCAGGTGAAGATGGCAGCGTCCGAGATGCGGCAGGGCGATGGCAGCGTACACGCCACCGGGACCAGCGAGGTTGGCGGGTTTGTGCTGTGGCAGAAGAACCCCGATCTCTGGTATCTTGAGCTGGTTGTCTCGGGACTCAAGGTGAGCGCGGGGAGCGACGGCAAAGTCGCTTGGAACCAGTCTTCCTCTCAGCCTTGCCATGCCAATCGCGGTCCTCCGAGACCCCTTCGCCGCTTCTTTCAGGTCTCCTTTCTTGGAGTTCAATCGCTCTGATTACGCTTACATTTTTGGCTTTAGAAATCAGTATGCTTGGTGAAATGAGTGTCGGACATGGGTAGTTTTGACGGTTTGAATTCTTGGTAAGAGTAACTAGATCAGTGAGATATGAGCGGTCTCATAGAAATAAAGCAGGAAGAAGTCAATTTTTAAAACCTGGAATGATTGGAGATCCTCTCTGCAGAACCAGAAAAGGATAAGGATTTCCAGGGAAAGAACTTCAAATCAAATGTGGGAGATTGAAAATGCTCAACAATTGTCATCATCAATGATGAATTAATTGGACCTGAGGGTCATATTAACTAACTTCAATGTGTTCAGTTTCATTGGTTCCTTGCGTAGTCTGATCAAAATTTCATTACTTATTGTTAGGGCCTGGACCCAAGATCGACGGCCAACCTATTCCTGGATGCGGTATGCATTGGAGAGAAGACGATCGACAGTGAAGACTGCTTTGTGCTAAAGATCGAGGCGACCCAAAATAGCCTCAAAGCGCAGAGCTCGCCAAACACCGAGCTCGCCCATCACAAGCTGTGGGGCTACTTCAGCCAGAGGACCGGCCTCTTGGTCCACTTGGAGGACACGAAGTTAGTGAGGATGAAGTCAGCAAGAGGGAACGATAGTGTTTTTTGGGAGACCACGATGGAGTCAATGATCGGGGATTACAGATACGTCGACGGGATCAACATTGCCCACGGCGGGAAGACTTCAGTGACCATGTTTAGGTATGGAGCCGCACAAAATCACAAGCGGAAGATCGAGGAGACTTGGAGGATCGAGGAGGTGGATTTCAACATATGTGGGTTGTCCATGGATTGCTTTCTGCCACCTGCAGATTTGAAGAGGGGACAAGAAGGTGGAGATCAGGCAATGTCATGAGTCAGCTACGACTTGTTGAATTGAATTACATAGCAAATGCGTGGACAAAGAAGAAAAGAGAGGCAATGTAAATACAGGGAAGAGATTACGAATTGACAGCATCAGTGAAGCTTTGTTTTTACGTTTAATTGGTTGCGTAGTGCACAATAAACGTCCATGAACCAATTCGAGGCTAGTCGCTGAAGTTATTGTTTGCAGCTGGACATTAGGGTTTACTGTTGCTATTAACTAATCAGATACTGGTCAGGGGATTTCACAAAAGAACGACTTTGCCATCTCCAACATTTGTTGTCCTAGTTCGCCTTCCAAAAACTGCACCTCATTTTGCATGCCTTGTTAACTTTACATGATGAAACATGGGATCCCGACGCCAGGCGAAGAGCGTGTCTGCGGACATATCACACTGAAAGAGCTCCAAAATATTCCAAGAAGATAAAGGAAACGAGCTCCCTCGAAATAAAGTTACAACTTTGACACAGCTGAAAATGACTAAACTACAGAGTGCACAAAATCGCTGAAGCAGATTAAATTAGTGCCCCAGCTGTTGCTCTAAAAGGAAGAACAAAAAGGGTCAGCCATAAAAATCTGACAAGGCCATGTACAGACCATTCAATCAAAACATGTATTTACATCCAACTCACAAATCCCAACTACTCTTCCAGCGTTTGGATCTCGCCCATCATGATCCGGTTGCTGACGACATTAAATCCCAAAACTGAAGGGCTGACCTTCTTCCCTTTCTTGCCCTTCTTCTTGCTGCCTCCTTTTGAAGGCCCATCAGGAGCTCTTAAGGAATCAAGCTGCCCTATATCATCAGAATTCACATCTTCAGCACCGACAAGTGGCGCCTTCCGATCGTTCCGATTTTGAAAGGCAATTTCAAGTACATCAGCTGGTAATAATTCCTTGTAGTTCAGAAACTTGTCGATGAACTCATGATTGGGATCAAAGGATCCAAGATTCTCAATCAAAAGCATCTCAGCCTCTGATCGTGATTGCTTCAAGCAAAATTCCAGGAAACTTGTGTCTACAGAAAAAAGGATAAGAAAAAAAGACAATTGCATTAAACTCGAGTCGGAGTAGATCTCTACAAAAATGAAGTCAACGGTATTTAGGTACCATAACAAGATCAAATGCACTGAGGTCCTTTTATTATGAAGTTTCGTGTTCTTTAATAAGCCATTACTGGTAAAGAAAATGTTGCATAGGGTGGAAATAGACCAGTCATTGCAAAGGTTCATTCACTCTTGCTGACAATCTTTAATTGCAAAGATTCATTCACTTATCGCACTATGCATAGTCCACGGTGTCACCAAATTAAACTTTAAGGGAACACAGTAAAAAGTGTGGGGAAGTACCTTTCGTCCCAATGAGCCTCACACACTCACTTTCACACCAATCTTTGAAGTCCATCGCCTCTGCAAGAGGTATTCAAAAACTAAATATCAATTGAGTCAATTTACCAACAGAAAAAACAAGAGCCTCCAAAAAAATCTCTTGCCTGAATGTTTGTTCATGGCTTCTCTTTTTCCCCTTAAAGATGTCTGCCCAGAAGCGAGTGAGGAAAGAGTATGTTCAACAGGTCGGACACCAACAGATTTTTGCCGACTAGATGACCCACTTGGAGTTCCTTTAACAGGAGTGTTCTTTGTTCCCCAGCTTGTCTGGCTTGCAAGTTTAGGGAATTCAGCTCTGCCCAGAACCAACATGAAATAAGCATCAGTCTCAACAAGCAAAAAATGGTAATAATATCTTCCTAAGAGAAACCTATGCAACAAAAGCAACAGAGTAATCAACACGAGAGGAAAGGACAAGTGACTCAATTGTCGAGACAGAGAAGTGGAAGACAAAAAAACTAACTGTATTTTATCTGTCTCCATGTTTGAAACCAGTTGCCAAAACAAATATGCCATCCAAACATTGTCTACAATTGTGAGTTTCTTTGGGAAACTAATGCACAAATCTGTGTCAACATTCAGATTTACCATGTCCTATCCCCAGAAATACTAGCTTATTCCCTAACAAGGTCTTCTCTTAAACAAACAAAATAAGAAGTTTATAAGGTACTCAGAAGCATGTCTCTCACTTCGAAGACAACTACCTACATATATAGACTTGAACAAAGAAAAGTACATTGTTCAAAGTGAACTCAAATCTTCTCTTATGAATGGGTTTTTTGCCCAAGCAAATGCTGGTTACTAGAGCTTCTCGCACAATGTTTGTTCAATCAGGGTAACTATCACATCTCTAGAATATAAAACTAACAAAAGGTTCAATTAAATCTAGAGACAGCTTTCATTCACTCAGAAAAAACAGAGCGGTGTATTGATAATGACTACTATTTGTCAGCAAATGAATGCAGAACACTACTATATTACACATAATCCAGAATACATAGATCTGAAAATTATAAAATCAATTAAACTAGAACTAAACATTACCCTTATTGCACTAGTGAACTCTGGCAGCAGACTAGTATATGTATGTGCAGAGGTACAGCAAAGGATTGCAAGTACCACAGAAGATGGCGTTGCATAGAAAGCATAAGGCAAGCACATATCAAGCCAAAAACTGACAAACACACGAGAAAAGTCACATGCCATTACCCTGGCTGCTCTAGTGAATCTGGCAGAAGTCTAGTATGTGTATGCAGCAAAGCATTGCAAGTACCACAAAAGATGGTATTAAATAGAAAGCAGAAGGCAACCATATAAAGTCAAGAACTGATAAACAAAGAGAAAAAAGACATACTGCTTGGTGTCTTGCTTTAATTGGTCAATAGGACCCCAAAATAGATCATCATCTTCTTTATACTTAGGCTTAGAGGAAGCACTGGAGTTAATCTGGAGAGGAGATGCTGCCTTAGATGGAGAAGATGCAGAAATTGACCATGAAGAAGTTTGGGTAGACGGAACTGGTTGAGATTTCTGGGGAATCGGGATTTGGTTTTGGCGCTGGCCAGCAGCAACCTTGGTTTCCTGCTCCTTCAGGATGTCCCTTAAAGATGTTGGTTTAATAACCTTGCCAGAGTCGGTAGACCATGCTGGTGCAGGCTGAGAATTAGTCGCTTCCACCTTCCAAGGAACAAAATCTCCCAAAGATGGCCCTGATGGTATCATTGGCAATACTTCCTTCTCCTGCTGCGCCATCCTAGAGCTTTTCCCTTTCTCAACAGGACTAGAACCAACAGAGACATCAGCAGAAGTAACAGGAGCTGCATTCTTAGATCCAGCAGCCTTAGATTTTGCGGTCTTCTTACGATTCTTTTTAGATTCTCTTGCCTCAATAAAGTTCTCATCATCCAGAGTCTCCACTTGACTGGCTGCAACTTGCTGGGACAATGGACCATGTTTCCAATCAGACATGTCCATCTCTCGCTGACTAGACTTTCCTGATGTTTCTTCGGCCAACAAGTCATGTAACTGACTCTTCTTATTCTTGGGTTCGATGGAACTTTGAGTTTTAGCCACAATAAACTCAGAGTTGTCTGCTTCTTCCAATCCCTCTCTGGATATCTTAGATTCTGAACTGGAAACAACCCCAGCCCATGGAGTTGACAAATTTACAGAGATGATACCTGCAGAAATCTCAGAAACCGCCACCTCTGTCTGGGCCCTACGTTGTTCTTCCTCCTGAATTTCCAGCAGTGACTTCACCTTGAAACCAAGGGCAGCTTTCCAAGCACGTTGTTTAGAAGGTAGTTCTGTGTTTTGAGCTAAAACAGGAGCAACCTGCTTAGGCTCAGAAGCATTCTTAACATTAGCTTCAACATTATCTAATTGCTTGCTCGCTGTGTTGACTTGCTGAGACCCCATGGTTTCCATTAGACCAGTGACCCTATCAATAGTCCTCCAGGGAGATGTCCCATGAACTTCTTCTCCAGTCTCTCCACACATCTCAACGGATGCATCGGCACCAAGTAGCTGATCAGTTTCAGACTGCTTACTCCGCTGCATACTAGCTGTTTCCAACCCCTTTGCCTGATCTGGACCAGAGGTTGACTTGGATAATTTTTGTTTTCTGGACTTCTTCTCGGAAGTCTTTCTCACTTCACGGGCTTCAATACTTTTCGCCTCCGACACTCTGGAAGATTCATTGGAGAACTCTTCCTCAGTCGACTTCTTGTCAAGAGAACTGTCAGACTGGACCTTGGAATGAGCAGCATGATCAGCAACTGACATTTCGCTCTCCAGATTCCTTGCTAATGGAATGGCATCAGCCAATTCAACAAACTCAGAAGACAAAGAATCAACTTTTCTTGGCTCTGAGGTTGCAACCATCGTAGTGTCATCAGTCCTCAAAAATTTTTCGAAAGATTTCTCAGGTATTACTGGGGTAAGGACTTCAGAGGCCGCAAAAGTTTGCAGCTGATTACAAGGCTCCTGTGAAGGCCTTCCAAAAACTTCTAATGGAGAACCCTCACCAACTGTTGAAGCTGGCAATGGCTCCTTCAGACAGCTATCAAGCATTTGATCAGGAGCTGGAACAGGCCAATTGTTGCGATGGTTCACATTACCAAGTATCTGATGTGGCAGAAGTGAAGCCAAGGAAGCTTCAGGGAGAGAACTTTGACTAACATCTTTTGTGATTTTTGAAGGTAGACTAACATTGTTAGCAATTCGTTCGTCCTGCATAGTGGGCACTGGTATAGTCGACCTAGACTGAAACACCTCTTGAGATGGCTGAAGGCGAGGATCAATAGACACATTCGCTGTTGATATTGCACCTGCCTGTAAATTAGCATAGGCCGGTTCTCGCAAAAGCTGGGCAGCCTGCTGCTCTGCTAAAGCTTGAGAAAGTAATTGTTGCTGTCGCAGCAACTGCTGCTGCTGCTGCTGCTCCTCTTGCCGCTTAAGCAATAACAGTTTATCTAACAGGGACAATTGTTGTGCTGGAATATGCGACTGAGAATGAAGCTGCAGCAACTGTTGCTGTTGCAGCAAACCCAGCAGCTGCGCATCAGGAGACAAGCCAGATGAGAGTAACTTTTCGGGCGTTAAGTTAGTAGACGAATTATCTACAGCATGAGCAAGCAAATTAGTTAAAGAAGGAAGTCTCTGTTGCTGAATCCCAAACGGAGGTTGTGGAGGGAGATTCTGAGCAAGACGCAAGTCAACTTTATCCTGCAAACTTCCCTGGGCAGGGAAATTTGACCAACCAGCCATTCCATTATTTATACCAGAGGAAGACCTCTCATATAAGCCTTGAAGGACCGGCATGAGATCAGCACTTTGAGAATGAGGCAAACGAGCACTTTCAGCAGCTGATGGTTGAAGATTTGGTTTCAGAGCTAACGAGTCTTGGGCAATCTCTGACATAGGAGGCATTGAAGCACCATCTCTTCCTAGCCAATAAGGATTGTCAGACATAGACCTCTGCCTTTCAAGAGCCATTCTCTTGGCTAAAAGATAGTTGTTCACACCATCCACTCCAGACAGGCCTGAGCCACTAGGATTATTTCCAACATATGAATGCAAACCTACAATGGAAACACAAACAACATAAATCAATTCCAACTTTTTTATGCCCAGATTCTGGGTAGGAATTCAGGTACTTTTTGATTGTGTTGCTATATCAGCTAAAGGATTTTAACTTCAGGTTGCAACTATAATCCAACCTTGTAGGGCACATAAGATCAACTCATATTAAATTGGTCCTTCCAATAAAATACCAGCAGTACCAAATGAGAAATATGAACTCTTGGGAATTTCTCAATTAGCAAGCACTTCATTGTTATTCTTTTCTTTTCCTTTCCTTTCTTTTTGCTGGAAAGACATATATGTCCAGGCAGACATCATACAAGCAAAGCCTTCCCCAGGAGTCCAGCACACCATGAAGCAATTGGACATGTCATGATCGAATCCTAAGGCTTGGCTTAGCCAACATCAGGTGCATTATATTACGCCTTCATGGTAGGAAGTACTCACCATCCTAGTGCAACCATTTCAGCCAAAACGAACAAGATTTTTTCCACCAAGGAATGAAGAGCAAGGAAAAAGGACCATTTTCAACTTTTAACTCACTATACACAAATTAGAAGCAGCAATATTATGCACTATCAATGCGACAAATTCAAGCAAAGAGATCTGTGAAGGTGAAAAGAACTCCAAATTCAAAAGGAAGGATTTGAGGGATTTCAGACTTACATAGTGAAAGCATGGAAATATTGGCTGGAAATGTAGAAGATCAAAATTGCGTAGTGTTTGCACTGTTCCAGTTTTCGGGGCATAAGGCTTTGCTCTTGCAAATGCTATTACTTCTATGTGAGTACTGTTACTTAAAACTTCTACTCAATGAAATTATAACAAATCAAAGCAAATCTAACTTATTTGAAACAAATGAATACTAAATATGTAGCACTCAATAAATAAGATCACATTTGTTAAACACTACAAATATCTTACTCCAGAGATAAAAAATAACTCAGTTCAAACCTAAAGGATCCTGCAAAGCAACCTCTGATCTTCAGCAAAAGCAATCAACATGAACATACTATAACAGCTATGGCATCCATAATTTCCCAGTTCACAACCATGAACATACAAAAGCCCTTGAATAAAAGTTCATAACATTATCATTGCATACCAACCTTCAGAAAAGGGGAACTTCTCCATGGGCATACTGTTGGGAGTATTCATCAATGACTCCAAGAATCGATTTTCAGCCTCGGTTGTTGAACCCTGTGTGTACCTCTGCTCAGTTCTAAGATCAATTTCAGCACCAGCCTTTCCAAAAGTACCAAAATTTGGCCTGATTATTGCATCTGCAGAATCATTCTGCTTTGGTGCATTAAATCCCGGTGGTGGCCTCGCTTTCGCCCTTAGGTGGGGCATAACATCACCTAGTAAAGAAAACGGCACATCATTTGGTGCATTTGCCAGGCGAACTTGCAAGTCTATACCAAAATATCCAGCCTCAAACCATCCAATGATATCACCACCAGAAAAGGGACCCTGAATTGCCCCCTGAGGGTCCTTATAGTAAAGTAGTAACTCTTCTGGAGGAGTTTGCAAATGTCGCCTTGCTTCTTGCTCCCTTCCCATGCCAGCGGAAGAAAGCCTATCCTCATTTAGCAATTTCTCATCATCCTTTAAGTAAGACAAATTTCCCAGATGACTGCCCCAATCATTACTCATACCCTTTTGTTGCTGTGACCAAGATATTCCAGGGGCTCCAGAACGTATTTCATTTGGTGTATCACTCAAATCATTTGAAGATGAGTGACTGCGATCTCCCAACACAGATGCACGCCATGCAGAGCCAGAATTTGCAGAATTGTTTCCCTGAGAGATTGACTCCCTATTGATTATCCCATCATTAGCCTTTCTGGAGTCACCGTCTTCTCCAAAAGCTGCAATTTTAAAGCATTTAGTTACTGAAAATTGATAAAACCACAAACAAGTCAAGTGAAAAGAGAATGCCTCACTTCCATGTCATGCAGCAATCTTGAAAGAACAAGAACCATATTCATGATATCCACCATACAAATACAAAGTTACAATGATACAACAATAAAAGCTACAGCAATATTCAATATGAATCAAAAATATCACCAATGTAACACCTATAAATTCCAACTAAAGTTCCATCAAACCCACAAATGATAATTGCCAGTGAATTTTCCCACCAACTCTACTTCAAGAAGATTACACAGAATCGTGCCATTATCAATAACTAAACATTATTTTTTCTTCTGCATCTCAAAATCAACTTTTTGTATATATCATCAAGACTCTCTAAATTTGCCAAAATTGCCTAATAAACACAGTAAGCCAAATATGTGCCTGTCTTTTGTCTGTCATAGATAGATACCTTCTGTTTTGAACTTGGCATCGGGATAAGGCCTGGGATCCCAAAAGTTTTCCATTCTCGAGCTGGACCCCTTTGAGTGCTGTTTTTCATGGGACAAAACCTCAGGAAATTTCACACTAATACCTTGGGATACTTCAATTTTTACATCAGAATCAGTAGGAACGTCTTCCCTGCTTTCTGCCAAGAAAATACAATTTACACATCAGTTTTGCCTGCATGGTTATACATCTCAGCACCAAGCATTACCATGTGAAGAACAGCTGGATTACCAATTTTGGCGTGTCGGGAGTGCGAAAAGCCAATTAAGTTGCGTCCACCAGATCCATCTTTTGAGATCTGGGGTGCACCGCTTGTTATAATCTCCCCCTTATCAATTCCTTTCAAAACGACCTATTCAAAATGTTAAAAGTAAAATCAACAGCAGAAAATATAAATAAACGTCATTCACTATCTTTCTCGTAGAAGTTACCATTTCCTCAGGATTTGGTGAACATAAAGCCAAAGGCTCTGACGCTTCTTCCTGTGTAAGTGAAGGCACTTGTATGAACCCATGTCTTATGTTTTGAGGTGAACTCACATCAGTTATTCGGTAAATATCAAGCAGTTTGGTTCTGCTATATCTTAAAGCAGAGGACTCCCCGTGCACAGAATCACCTTTCTCTGAAACTGTCACAACGGTAGGCATTGTTCTGTCAAATGAGCTTCCACCCGAGCCATTTTTAGTTTGTCCAAGAGAAAAGGTTGTTTGATCATTTTCCCCAGAACCACGACCATATGAAAATGCAGGAACATGTCTGTTGGTTTGAGTTTGGTGGTGAGGAGGTTCTCCCCTGGATCGACCTTGCAACGAACTAGGTCTCCATGGCCTAATATGATCCTCATCCTTCCTATTATTACCTAATGGAACCAAACCTTTGTTTGGAACATCACCGTTTTTCCCAGAATCCATCCACTTCTCACGCGAACCATCTGCGCCTTTGTCGTCAGGACCCCATTGAGTGCTCCATTTGCTATCGCGCCGTTGCTCATGACTATTATTATCCCTACTACCTGAATCAATCCATCGCCCAGATGGGGCTCGACGCAACTCCCCAAAGGATCTTGCAGAGTTTTCCCAACGTTCCGTCTTACGGGATTCTCCAATCTCTCTATCAGAATCCCTCCAACGGTCTTTACGGATAGAAGAATTGGTGTCTCTTTCTTCATCACGCCAGCGGTCACGACGACCAGTTTCCATGTCAAGCAAGGATGGCCTGAAAACATCCTTCTTCTTCTGGGTATCAGCCATCTCATCACAGTTCTCAGGCAACTTGGTCATCTCTGAGCGGCCATGCATTGAGCGTGGGCTGATATTGTTTTCCTGATTGAAACATAATATCCATCACAAAACTCATGAAATATGATAAACCAATCAAGGCAGCTTAAGAAAAGTACAAAATAATAAAAATAGAAATTCTCAAACCCAAATATCTAAACGGAAAAGCAGAAGAGCCAAACCAGAAGGTCAAGAAGTAAAGAAGCAGAAACTAAGTTTCTGACAAACAATGACTTACCCCAGGTCCCATAGCCAGTTTAGTGTCTCCTGGCTTTGGTAGGAGCCACTGTGGCGACAGTGGGATTGGATTTTCAGATCCTTGAACATCTGCAGAAGTCAGATAATCAAGAAATAATGGACATGTTATACATACGAACTACAAAGTAAGAATCCAAATACTTGGCTTAAGCTTTAGAATTATGCCATATAAACACTTCAATCGCTCCCAGAACTGCAGACCAGTAAACTGTCCCCTGGTTCACATTCTTTTAAGAACAAAATTTACAAAATTGCATAATTGCTGTTCATCTTTAGCTGGCCCAACCAAAGGATACTTGACAAATAAAAACATGCATATTGGTACTCATTTCAGGGCCAGATACACACAGCGCAAGAAATCAAATCTTATGCACCCAATAAGACAAATTCACCAAGTGCTAAAGCATATGTACATAAAACTAAGCATCAAGCCATGTATTGATACAGGACAGTACTCAACTAACAACCCCTTCATTCCACAGACAACCCTTGCTATTTGAAAACTTCATTCTACATGTCACATGATCTAATCTACTGATAGCCTCGGGTACAAGGAGGAGGGCATTGGTTAAATACAAGACAGAGAGCCTGAGACCAAGGGAGCTTCAAAGCCAAGGCTACGAAGGTCAGTTTTTGTTGGGATTAATTTGTCAACATCCAAGACACCTGGCATTAACTAGATAATCCGTAGCAGAGAAAATAACTGCACACGTTTAATAGTTCCCTAGGAATGTTATACCTTTCGCCCGCTGCCTACAGAAATGTTTTCAGGAAGAAACTGACAAAACAGCTTCAAACTCACATCGACATTACCAACAAAATCTCATCAACATAAAAACAATAGTCCTATCATCCAGCGGATAGATAGGTCATTAACACCAGCCGATGGTGACCATTTTCTCAATTGAAGGTATAAGTTTGTAGGGAAAAAAAATCCTTCGACGGCAAGAACAAAAGTCGGTGCAGCCTACTAGCAAAATCTCCCACAATAACGAATTAAATCTACAATAAACACTATCAAATATTACCAAGCAGCGGAAAACAAAGGATAAAACCGAGAAAAACAACAGCAAATTCTAAAGCATCTCGCAGAAACAAAGAGAGAACATTCCAAAGCTATCAAAGTTGAAAATTGGAGTGATACAATTCAAGGAAAAAAAAATCAAACTTGGGAATTTTGGCGCAACACAACTCCCCTCCCATCTTCAAATAGTGTCAAGAACTGATAGATGCCTACCAGCCCGAATCCAAAATCCAACACACAAACAAAAATCACAACAAGCCAATGCGCCTGTGAGAAGTTCGAAAATGCTTAAGCCGCGAAGCTGGAGCCACTCAAGCTAAATGCAACAAAACCTAAGTCTCTGCGCGAACTACCATCTTTCGATATTTAGGGGAAAAAACAAAGGGGGGGCTCAACAAAACGAGCGCCCGACTAGGGTTTGGAGAGGAGCGAGGGTGAAAATGGAAGAACCTTTGGAGATCTGGCGCGGAGGAGTGACAGAGAGGCTGGGGCGAGGATCGAAGCCGGCAGGGTGAGCCATTGAGGATCGACGAAGGTTGCGGACGACAATTAGGGATTGCTTCAAGGGTTTTCAAAGCTTTTTTGGTTGCTGCAGTGAGGGAGAGAAGAGGCTTACGCTGAAGGAGGGGGGGAAAATATATGGGCGATGGCAAAAGAGGTAATTGAACCTCAGGCCGCGGGTTTAAATTGGGAAACCACATCAAAAGCTAGAGCCATATTTTGTCCGCAAAAGAAGGTAAAACCCTAAATTCTTCACTAGCTAGTCCCTTTTAAAATATTTCTAGCACAATGTAATTTCATCTAATTTGATTGCTTATGTTTACATACACATTTTTCGAACGGCGATATAAAGAAATTTACCTTCCCCCCCCCCAAAAAAAAAAACATTCATAAGCATAATGCATGCCGGAAGTTTTAACTATTAATTGTTCACTATATTAATTTAGACTCTCAACGGGGTACATATCCATTAATGTACTGATTATAGGAAAAGAGGATTTTAGGATATTTATTATTTGCTCAGGGCCTCATTTCCTTATTTTCTTCATTTATATTTACAACTAGTCGTGAATTCATGCCATGTGCGGGGCACATTATCACAATAAATAAAACATGTTATTTATAATATAAAGAAGTTATGGTATGTATTTTGATTTCTCTTATCTAGATATGTAAATTCTTAAGGTTGCATTTGGTGGTCCGGATTTGAAACCGGATAAAATAACAAATTATCCTATTATGTCTTTGGCAACATGTTTCGAATCGAACATATGCAGATTATATATCGAATGAAAAATTCGAGGTCAGGGCTGATAAGCCCATTGCTCAATGATTATCAACCATTGCATATCCTCATCACCTCATCAATTCTCATTGTTAGCATGCTGATCATCTAAACTGGATTGAGTTTTTCATTGACAAACGATTCAACCCTTCTTATCCATTCTTCCCAAGGGCCATAGCCCATAACCTCATTCTCCAATCTCTCTTCTTTGAAGCTGAATGTAGCATCCATTGCTACTTTAGCCAATTCGGACCTCACCTGAGCTAACAAAGTAACACATTTTCTTCCATATCTTATCTAAAATCAATCAATTGCAATTTTCACTATGTTTGACATGGACCCATTTAACCAAAATTGCAGAAGGCAACCTGTTTGTTTACTTATATTTTCAGAGCCCTTTCAACAATTTGAATCCCACTTATGCCATTTTTGCAGCATAAGGGTCAAAGTGTTGGGGGCTAGTATGAACACCTAGAGAGGGGTTGAATAGGTGTAAAAATAATTTTTCGCGAAATAAATAAAATATGATTCTTATGGATGCTAATACTAATGTATAGAGTTATAAGTGAAGTAGATGAAAGCAATTAATGCTTTAACTAGAATGAGCAAAAACGGAGAAAAGAGAATAGTCACAGAGTTTATAGTGGTTTGGCTTAATCCAAGCCTACGTCCACTCTTCTCGCCGACAGCCGACTGGCTAGATTTCACTATGGATCAAAGAGAACTACAATATGTTCAAAGCTTCTCAGTGATGAGTCTTCCATATTCTCACAAAGATATACTGTGAATCTCTCTTTGAATACAATTTAAGAGCTCAATAAAATGACAAGTGAAATGTAAACTTTCAGATTTTGAAATTTTTCTCTCAATCACTAGTTTCCCGAAAGACAAGAGAGCGTCCTTTAAATATTCTTCATGCATACACGACCGTTGGCACTATCCGAAATAACTTTTCCAAACTACTCATTGGATGAAATCAATTAAGGAGATCTCGAGTCAATTAAGAATCGTGGAGAAAGTCCGTCAATCATGTTCGCCTCTATAATCAGGATCTTGGTTTTCATAAGTAGTTGCCTTCCAAATCTACTTGCCTTATAAAGATCAATCATATCTAGAATAAGGACTGTCAATCTTGAATCTAACCAGAAAGTTTGTCTTTGAGTCAAAGGAAATAAATTCCAAAAAGGAAAGAACCAAAATGTCGTATCTTAATTTCCATCTCCGATCCAATTTGGTAGTAGTAAGGCTTTAGCACTTGAGTCTGATATTTGTGTCTGGTTTTCTTTAAACCTTACCATTTGTGTCAGTGTCTGACATTCTTTAGACTTGAACATTCTTTGGTTCAATCTTAGAAACAAGTGCTAAAGCACTAGACTCTTCTCTCCTTTTGGATCTAGTATGGATTCCTTCGTTGATGTTGCCAATGATAAGTTATGTGGGATGAATAGATTTATGCTTCCAATTTGAAATTTGTAGAACCCCAACTTGGGTTGACTCTACTTAATTTGGTTGTTGCTGACTTTCAGGATTTTGATTCTCTTCAAGGGAGACAGACTTTGTTAAATCTATAAAGAATTCAGACTCTTCATGTTGAGTCTTATCATGCTGAATTTGAATATCCTCCTGGAATTTTACGTTCAATGACTCTTCTACAATTTGAGTCTTTTTGTTGAAGACTCTCTATGCCTTGCTTGTAGATAAGCACCCAAGAAAATTTCCTTCATCCGATCTTTCATCAAACTTTCTAGTACGATCGTTAGCATTCTTAAGAATAAAGCAATTGCAACCAAGTATATGGAAGTAAGAAACATTTGGCTTCTTCCCTTTGAAGACTTCATATGGAGTTTTCTCTAAAATAGGCATTGAGAACACTCTGCTAATAATATAGCATGTTGTTTAAACTACTTCAGCCCAAAACCGAGAGGACATGTTGCTTTCAATCAAGAGAATTCTAGCCATCTCCTGTAAAGATCTATTTTTCCTTTCTACAACTCCATTTTGTTGTGGAGTATATGGAGAAGAGAAATTATGCTCGAAACTAGATTCATCACAAAATGTTGCAAAGTCTTGATTTTCAAACTCACTTCCATGGTCAGTACGTATACTAGAGATAGTATAATTTTTCTCATTTTGAACTTTCTTTGCAAACTTTGAAAAATTTGAGAAAGCTTTAGATTTACTTGCCAAGAAGTATACCCAAGTGAAGCTAGAGTAATCATCCACGATTACTAAGCAGTATTTCTTTCTACCAAGGCTTTGAGTTCTAGTTGGTCCAAAGAGGTCTAAGTGCAAAAGCTGCATAACTGGATTAGTAGAAACTTGTTTTATAGACTTGAAAATACTTTTGTCCTATTTTTTCAATATACATGGGGTGCATAGATCAGTCCTTTTATAAGACAAGTTGGGAAGACCACAAACAAGTTTTTTGGATGAAATCTTAGCCATTTGTTTCATATTCACGTGTCCAAGCTTTCAATGCCATAGAGTTGCTTCTTCTTGAATGGATATGAGGCACTGAGAAATTTATAGATGTGCATATAGAAGATAAATATTTCTATGTCTCTGTCCAGTAAAAGTTTGAGTAAAATCCCGACTAATTCCAGAGCAAATATCTTATTGAAAGTTGATCTTGAATCCAGTGTCGCATAGTTGACTAATGCTTAGAAGATTGTAGTTTAATCCTTTCACTAAAGAAACATTGTTGATGGTCAAAGTTCCAATTTTCACAATACCACAGCCTATGATTTTTCCCTTTGTTGTTTCCTCCAAATGAAATTTTTCCTCCATCTAGTTTAGTGAACTTCGTAAAGTTATTTGTGTCTCCCGTCACGTGCCTTGAGCAGCCACTATCCAAATACCATTTGACTTTATCCTTGATAGTGTCTTGCAATAAAAAGATAACTCAAGCTTTATTTGGTACCTAAATTTTCTTGGGTTCAAGAGAGTTAGAATTAAAAATAGGCTTTGCTCAGTTCCTTTTAACAGGTCTCCAAACTTTAGGACAAACATTCTCAAAATTATCTGAGCTATTACATTTAGAACATCTAAGAGAGCTTCTTCCAACAGGTCTCACAAAATTCTTTTGAAAATGATTTTTGTAAGAAGCCTTTGAAGGAATTTGCTTAAGTCTCTCTTTCACTTTCGGAAAATCAATCAAGGAACTCGTCTCAAAAGTCATACCTAACCCAGATTTATTGAAATAAGGTATTTGAATATAATGAATTTTGTCTAACTTTTTTGAACCATTTGTAAACCTTTTGGAAATGTTGCAAAATATCATTTTTTAAAACAACATTTTCTTGGAATCATAATTTTCTTTCAAATCTTTAAAACTTTTGTCAAGCATTTCAAACTTTTCTTTCCAAAACTACTCATGTTGTTTAATATTGAAGTTCTCTTTCTTAAGCTCGGAAATTCTTTTGAGAAAATCTTTAAGACTATCAACCAATTCATCTATATACTTGGAAACTTTAATAAGAATTCTAAGGTCACTAACCTCTACTTCTTGATCTGAGTTTGAGTCCGAATTTGAGTCTGAGTGTGCCATTAGGCAGATATTTGCATATTCTTCCTCACTCTCTTCACACTCAGTGTTACTCCAAGCCTTTTTGAATTTCTCATATTTTTCTTTCTTCTTCTTTAGCAAGAGGCAATTCGGTCGGATATGTCCTTTTTTCTTACATTCAAAACATACCACGTCCTTGCTAGATTCATCCTCCTCTGTTGGCTTCTCTTGGAAGTTCTTTGAACTATGTTTCTTCCAATTGAATTTTCTTCCTCGTTAATTCAACTTGTTGAACTTTTTGATCATGAGTGCTAACTTCTCGTCGTCCATATCATCACCTGAATTATTACCTAAATCATCATTAGATTTTAAAGCAATTGATTTCTCATCTCGAAAAACTTCCTCCTCGTTGATTTGTTCAGCCTCATAGGATTAAAGTGTTCATGCTAACTCATCAACAGAGAGAGGCATAATTCTTTGAGTCTCTCTAATGGAAGTCTTCACATTATCTCAATTCTTTGAAAGTCCTCGTAACAACTTGTTGACTTTCATAAGGCCAGAGATTGGTTAGCCTTGATAAGTAAGACCTCTAACAATTTCCGTGAAGTGACTAAACATACTAGTTATAGACTCTCCAGGCTTTATTTTGAAGGCTTCCTACTGTCCGAGTAATATGTTGATTCTTGTTCGGTCTATTCCTTCATAGGTGACATGCAGTCTGTCCCAAACTTCTTTTATCTATTTCACATGGAGAGCTTATGTTATATTCAGTTGGAGATAAAGCACAATATAAAGCATATATGACTTTTGCGTCAAGAGCTTGTCTCCTAATGATCTCAGATTGTGTCATCTCGACAGCTTCTTCTCTTCCAGAGGTTGATGTAGCTTTTGGACTTATTCAAATCTCTACAATATCCCATTCCGGAGGATCTCTTGATCTTAGGAATGCCTTCATTTTATTTTTCCACACATTGTAATCCTTCCCGTCGAAGTAAGGAGGTCTAGTATGGCTTTGTCCCTCAATCAAACATGGAGCAATGATACTAGTCATAGATCGTTTAGCTAAGAAGTAAAACACTTAAAAAAAAAACACATGCTTTGATACCACTTGTTAGGTCTAGTATGAACACCTAGATGGGAGTATACATGTAAAAATAATTGTTCACGGAATAGATTCGATTGATAACTTGACTCGTGGAGTGTCACTCTTTCAAAGAATGTATTCGTCTAGCCAATTACTCTATTGAAACTAATGGTGTGTTTTTCTGAATGAAGTTGAGAATGCATGAATTTGATTGAGAGGATTTGATTTATAAGGCCCTTATTAAACTCACGTTCACACCCCTTCGTATATGACTTCTCCCATCAAGAACTCCGGCATTTTGGCTGGTCATCACGTAACATAATGTGGGTAATATTTGTTAATGAATTAATGTGGGCAATTTTATAAATCGAATGTGGGATCACAATATAATGTCATAATAAATGGTAGTTACAATGGGGTGTGATTTGAGTCAAAGCTAAGAGCCTATGTATCTAGCATTTCTTAACTCGTGTGAACTTGGAAATTGCTTTCAAAGCCAACTTTGCTCGCTCAAAAGGATTTTAATGAGAGAAATTCTAGAGAGAGAATACTATGATTATTTTATCACTTGTGAAATGAATACAAATGAGGAAAGGAGACCCCTTGATTTACAAGAGCAAGCCTAATTATAGCAATTTTTTTTGGTAATGAGCTTAATTATAGCAATTGATCTCTCATTGATCTAACAGTTGTCCTTATCGGCTAGTAAGGTGTCACCTCTCTATCGACCAATCACTTGCTTAGGAAGTTTCTAATTAGTGTATAATTACAATATCGCCTACCCTTGAAAATACTTGAGAGAGTCCCAACTAGAAATGTTCGTTTTTCTTGGATGGTTTGTGGTCTCTTGAGTATGGAAAACCTCAAGAACCTTTGAGTGGGATAAGTAGAAAACCATGCTTCTAGACATAGGCAAGACAAGTTGAGTCACAGTTCTGTAGCATGATGTTTGGAACAAGAGTAGATGACATGTTATGGTCTGTTGACATTTAACTATAGAGACTAAATGTTACTTTCAAAGAAGATGGGAAAATAATTGAACTACAAAGAGTCGAGGATGATTCCAAGCTGAAGCCCCTCTTTAACAAGGGACTCATTAAGCTCTAGAAAGTTAAGAAGAAAAAGAGGCTAAGCTATTATGTATAGTAAATGTTGGGAATTCGAAGGCGGAACTAAGGCCTTTGGTTCCTGAGCTATAGACCTTACTTGAAGAGTATGCATATGTTTTTCAAGAGCTAATAGTTCTTCTTTCCTTAGGAACCATGATCATGCAACTCCTTTTCAGGAGGGATCTCAACTTGTTATGCATTTAAAACCTTACCAGTGCCATCTTTCTTTTTTTCAAAACGATGAACTTAAAAAGGTTAGGTCGATTGGCATGCTTTCCACCTTGACAATTTATAAAGAAGCATGGTTCATTGAATAGTGCGTGGAAGCTTTGCGCTGATTATAGATACCGCAATGCACGGATTATCAAGGACAAGTTCCGTATTTCTATTATCAGTGATTTGTTGGATGAGTTGAATGGGACTAAGATGAAAGCAAAGATCACATATGCCATAAATTTCATACAATGTTCATTTTGGTGTAATCACATTTTGATGCATCACTCAAATGTAATGCCTTCCACTTGAGTAACTCCAACAACATATCTATATCTATGAAGCCTGCATTGATTTACTTTGATGATAACTTATCCAACATGATTTTTTTTTTAAAGACACAAGTCCGAAGTGGAAGAACAACTCTCTCTCTACCCTGCAACTCCTCTATTGGAAATAAGCAACAAATATAACACATGAAAAGGGAGAAAAACAAACCTTTAATCTTAAATGGGGGAGTTATTGCACGATAAGACGACAGTGGCAGAAAAATTTCCTTTCCCAACATTGACGACCATCGTGCCCTAGAGAGAAGTTAGCACAAAATCACTCGACTCGGCCATTGATATGTCCGACCAACACTGAATGTCAACCTCTT
This sequence comes from Melaleuca alternifolia, assembly GCA_019926035.1. Classification (NCBI taxonomy): domain Eukaryota; kingdom Viridiplantae; phylum Streptophyta; class Magnoliopsida; order Myrtales; family Myrtaceae; genus Melaleuca; species Melaleuca alternifolia. The sequence goes on along the minus strand of JAGKPW010002189.1, from coordinate 605,764 downwards.
AGGACGATGTGGCGGGCCAATAGAACATTAACGGCTCTACCTCTCGTGACTTTGTTCCAAAGTCGTTCTTTGGTAGCACCAACAGGATATAGACTCGATGTTGCTGGTGAACCCAATTTAGGGTCGGGTTTTATAATCGACCTTTAGTCCGAATTTACCAATTGAGAAGAAAAAAAGGGTTAGACATACTATTTTCTAAATTTTTCTGATGATATCAATCTCCCGACATGTCACAATAGATAATTTTATATTAGATTAATATCACATCAAATTTTTTGATAAAGGAAATTTCCATTATTACTCGAAGTGGATATTTTTGATAAGGCACGGCACTTTAATAATCGATTGAAAAGTTTGCACCAAAACGAGTGGCGTAAAAAGATCATGATACTTGAGTAAAGTGTTCTTGAACTAAATCTCAAGTTTGGGGTGCCTCATAATGTGTTTAGTGATCGGAATAAAATCTTTACCAATAGGCTAAGAGATTTTCAAGTTGTTGGCTACTCAACTACACTTATCTATTACATAAAACTTCAATCTGATGGTCATATGAGAGATATAATCTAGATACATGACTTTTAACAATCCGAAAATATGGTTGAAATGGTTAAGTCTCGCTGAGTATTGATGTAACACCAACCACCGATCCATCTACAATTAAGATTGTACGATATGTATTCATAGGTGTGATTAATTCCATTTAGGACATAGACAGAAACATAATTGCATACGAACTTGTAATACATATAAATTACATATTAAAAGTTATAATTTGTCCACCACCTGCCTCTACTTGATGCCTAGGGAAGTTGAAAGTTTCTCCTATAAAGATTCTCGAAAGGCAACCGACTAGAAAAAGACCCAAACAGCAATTGAGTTTTTTTTATGCAATGAGCAATTTACTAGTCTGAAGAGGCCACTTGGGGATAATTGACTCTCAATTCTCTAGTTTTCCTCCTTAGGGACAAGGAAGCCCTCGAGAAAGGGTAACCACCTCAAATAATTCTCGGTGAAAAGAGATATCCTAAGGCTAAGGAGGAATTTGTCAATGAGCTGAGAAAGTCATTGCTTAACAAAGAAGTCGATGCCAATTTATACATGTGTGATACTTTTACCCTTCGTAAAAATTTTGTCAATAAGTAATGTAAAATTCTATCTATACAGACAACGGAAGACAAACGATATTGATGTAGCGCTCGTATGACTGAAGTAATATAAAACTGATTATAGTTTTCACTGTAATTTTGTCTAACGGGATTCCGATTGAGGAAATAAATGTGGATTTTTTAATGTCGTAATAAAGAAATTAGGATGGATGAGTTAATAATTGGCATAATTCGAAATATTTTAAGGTGAGAAAAAATTAAAAGGGGATGTTCGATCGTGGCCGCCCAAATTGAACCGCGCTGATGTGTCGGTATCTCAGCGGAGTAAATTTACAATGTGAAGTTTCCCGTGGGACTCGGAAAATCTCGTCGGTCGCGAGGGCATGTTTCGTTGACGTTTACAAGGGGGGCTGTCCCTCGCTTTTTATTCCTTGGCCTGCCACTTCACGCCAACTCACGCCAACGGAGGTTTGGATATATTCGTCACGCGGCACGACCTAGAACCTTCTGCGCGACGACGACCGTCGATGCCTTTTCAAGTCTCGTAATCTCAGCCGTAGATCTTGTCTTCACGCCCGGGGAACCTCCCTCCGCCCTTGGATCACAAAGTAGAGCGGACCTATAAAACGCCTCTTCTTCTAGGTTTTTTTTTCATGTTCTTCACCTTCAGATCCCATTTTAGAGGGCAAGCTAGGGTTTCATCGTCTCTTATGAGACATCTCCTTCGATCTGTGTTATCGTGTTCAACATGTACGATCGATCGAGCCGTGGATTCTTGTAGATCCTTCCGCGATGAGCGTAGATCTGCCTCGGTACAGATCCTTTTTCGCTTCTCCCGTATGATTGATGAAGACTCTCTCTCTCTCTGCGTTAGATCTGTTCCTCTTGCATAATCGATCTTTCGATTTTCGGAGCAGATCGGTCAAGCATGGGGGTTTTGAGAGTCGGGCGGTATTTCGAGATATGTAGTTTTCTTCTGCAGCAGATTCATCGCCGCGCATGAAAGCCGAGAGTTCACGGCTGTAGATGTAGCGAAGAAGCGAGTAAGCTGTTAGTTTTCCCGATTGTTCTTGTTGATTTGCTTGGTTATAAGCTTATGTAACGACTTTTTGTGCTATCGTACTTTTCAGATGCGGCGGATCGCGTGTTCCTGTTTGAGGTTGTGTCGTGGCGGACTACTAGTTCGAGCCTGGCGGATGGTTTCTCTAGACGGTCTGAGGAGGGCCTTTGATAGTTTCTGCGTGGATGGCGCTTGTTAGAGCTATTCCCATGTAGAGAAGGACTCGCGAGATGATGGCAAGATCTGGCTTTGACCGTTTGATACGAGGTTGTTTGTTAGTCAGTTTTTGGTTTTCATTGATCGAGGAAGAGGTATGATTGGTTGTGTTTTTTGGGGTTGGGGGGGAGGTATGAGTGGTGGGATTTTGAATAAGGGGTGGTGAGGGGAAAAAAAGATGATGAGACGTTGGAACAAGAATAGAATGTGCGACTGTCGTCGACCTTTGCCATGACAGGTGCGCTTGCATGGCGGGTCAAAAAACCCAATAAAGAATTGCTTTTTTGTTGTGTTGGGGGGAGATGGTACGGGGTTTTCCTTTTGCCCGGCTCTCCCCCCCTTGTCGTGGTGTCGTCTCTCTCTCTCTCTCTCTCATTCTCACAGAGCAGCTGCACGTGGTATATCGCTGATATCTGGCAAGAAACCAACTGTTTCATTAATTGGAAGGCAAACAAGTTCTGGCATGGCGACGACCTCGAAATATTACGCACGGCTTTTACCGGAGGAAGTTTCGATGATATTCAACCCAAAGGTACAACACTGCTTTATCCGTTCTACCATAACTTCGCCTTCTGAGTGTATACAATTTTTACTTTCCCTTCACCGGTGTTGGGTGCCGCCAGTCAAATTCGGTGGACCAAACTGTCACTAGCCGTATATATTTTAGTTCATCAACGTGGATAACTGCAGCAGGTCTGACCCTATTCCCAGAAATGGTCAACTGTGGCCATTCAATTTCAATGGATTGCTTGCGAACTGGTACTCTTATCAGTATATTCTAGTTCATCAACGTGGATGACCGTGGAAGGTTTGACGCTATTCACCGATAGTGGCAATTGCCACTCCTGGAATTTACCCGTTTATTGTTGTTCTCAAGCAATTTCATCATATGATCAATGGCTAGTACTTAGCGTAACCAATGATCACTCTCTGCCATCATACTTAAATTTATTGCGCAATATATTTGCATCCTAATCCTGTTGCTCCCCTAAATAAACATTCTCATAAGGGGCTCCATCGATGATTGGCTCGTTTGTATAGTACTAGTAAAGTAAGTTCATGTATATAGGACTCTACTTTCAGTTTCTTCACAAGACATGGGCGAGACTAATCTGGAGTGTTTTTGAGACGTCTACTTGCTCTTCCCAATTGGTGAAGTTTGGGTTCACGCAAGGATCTGCAAGAAGAGAATTTGAAATAATAGGTATTCTTTTTCGTTCCTCCTAATTCTCTTAAATGTACATGTACATATCGAGCAACAAATCCTTTATGTGGATGTACATATTGAGCTTTGACATTGCTCTTTCTTGTTTTGACAGGTGCAATATTGCTTCGTTTATTGACCTTTTATTATTAGAATTCTGGCTTGGCAGCAGGGTCCCCTTTGTTTAATTTAGATCGAGCAATTGTGCATCGTCATTGCCAAATTGTCTCCAGAGGGAAGAGGAACATGTAGATGCAACTGTACAGGTTCTTCTAAAATGTTATCTAGCAGCTGGATTTTTGTCTGTTGGTTAGTTTCATATTCTCCAGTATGTGCGAAAGAGGTAAGCATGTGTGAGAAGAAATTTGTATGGCTGTCGAAGAAGTAATTGTGGGATGTCTTGTCGATGACCTTTGCCATGACAGGTGCGCTTGCATGGCAGGTCAAAGGAGCCCTAATAAGATGTTCTTTTTCTGTTGTTTGGGGAGAGATTTTACGGGCTTTATATTTTTGGCTCGGGTCTCCTCCCCTCCTTTCCTCTCTCTCCCTCTCTTCCTCTCTCTCCTTCTGTTTAAGAGAAAATGGTTTGACATGGCTGGTTTCTGTCAATGAAGATACGCACGACAAGTTACCAAAAAAAAAGGACGACCTCTTGTTATGTTGGGGAAATAATTCCTGTAATTCATACTGGATGTACTCAATTACATCTTGACAAATAGGTATATCACTGCCAATTTCGTATTCTGTCCCTTCACAATCAATCATAAGCATGTCATTGCTGTATTTGATATCATCACAGGCTTCATCTATCCCTTTGCAATTTTTATTGTTGATGGTGAAGATCTAGTTTTTGTTTAAAAATGGGCACATGAAAATGAATCATTACAAAGATTGGCGTGCAGTGTACTTTTTTGGATTTGCTATTGTGAGTTAGAGAAGTTTCCTATCCTCTCTATCTCTACGAAGAGTAAATAATCTTAGTTCATATTTCATGAAAACATATGAAGTACATGTATCCAGCGGTCTCTTGTTTAATCTTTCTGAAGTAAGGTAGTAATGCAAGTAAAATTGGCCAGATAAATGCACTTCGTGTATGGTTGATATGTATGCTTGTCTGAGACATTCAATTATAAGATGCTTCCTGTGAAGCTGATTGCCATAATTCTCAAGTTGAACCGGTGCGTATAGTTGAGAGAAGGGAAATGATTTATGATACATGAGAACTGTCTCTGTTTTGTCCTTCATTTTGCTGTATTCCTGTATATGAAGCAATGGCAATAAAAATTCTGGGCAAGATAGTTGACTGAAGTAAGATGTGCATTTACTTGTTTTTGCTCTGTTAGTGGGAAATCATTTGTAGCCTGAAGTTGATGTCCTTCCCGAGCATTAGAATGTGAGTGTTTTTTTAAGTGTAGTGACCATTCCTTGTACTCCCATGTACTCAATTTGGTGTGCATCAAGTCCGTTTGTAATGGAAAATGGAGCAATCTTGCTGGAGTCTGGTCTGTGCTTGTGAGAAGATATGATCATCCTATTTGCAAGGAGGTGAGATATTTGACTGAGCCAGCTCTGCTTTCCTGTTGCATTTCTTAACCTGCAAGCTTTGGGCTGTTCTGGCATCCGGATGGAGGGGCACTTCTCTCGTGAAGCTGTTAGAGTGGTGGTATGATACCAAATGTATGAGACCATGGCAAGCCTGAACTGTTGGACCTTTTGAAATGAACTAGGATGAGTCAGACTGGTCCAGACTTAGGACTTCAAAAGATTCAGCAAGCGGATGGCCCGGGCTTGTCCTTTCCATTGGTAGTAGCACTGGAGTTAGATGAAGATATGATCAACTCAGTCTCTACAGAGATTCAACGTCTTTTCACCTGACTTCTGCACTTCTTTGGTTGTACTCAACACATGCGTTGCTCAAGGACGCATGGATTCTAGAAGAGCCCATGTAGCTTTGTGGAAGTTTGTGCCCACTCAAATAAAGAATCAATTGCTAATTTGGTCTGTACTTCTTTGGTTGAACCCGAGATATGTGTTGTTCAAGGATGAATGGATTCTAGAAGAGCCCAAGCAGCTTTGTTGAAGATTGTGCCCACTCGAATAAAGAATCAATTGGTAATTTGGTCTGGCACGTTGGTTTTCTTTATCTGTTGGTTTCCCTTCTTTAATAACAAATCACTT
>JAGKPW010002188.1:0-138001 GCA_019926035.1 Melaleuca alternifolia | reverse complement strand
ACGTTTGGTAAGCACTTGGAGTGTGCAAGAAGTTGACATCTACGTAGTCGGCGCGGTCTTATACACCCCGACTGCTCTACCCTCTGACGGGTGGGGCTGCTGCTCTGCTCCCTCTGACGAATGTGGCTGCTGTTGGGACTGCTTCTCCGTCTCTGATCTTTCCAATTCAATGGATAGATCAGACCCTAAATTTGGCTGGAGCGGTTCAACTTCCATCTTTAGTTGAGACATCATTTTTGGCTAGTGCAGTAGCATCACAAGGGTCTACACAAGCACCTCCTTCAGCTAAACCTCAAGTTAGTGATATATGTGTTAATTTTGTAAAATTTACTAAATGGCGTAAAATTCTAATATGTCACATTCTGGCAGGTGCAGTGGAAACTCCAGCGCCTATAGATGCCCTTCAACTGATCACCAAGGAATGTGCAGGAGAACATATTCTTAATACCCATGATATCTAAATTAACGTCAGTGATATATATTGGTCAATTATGTGTGTCATTATATCTCTAATGAGTACAACTAAAGGGAATATGATTGAAATTAGCTTTTGCAATCACAACCAAATGCTAGTGATTTAAAATTTTCTCAATTATATGCTTGCTAAGCGCAATACGACAATTTTTACATCTCTTTTGAGGTATAATATCTTAACTTACCTTAGTCTATTCTCGCTAGTTAATTAGAGCAGTTTTGATAGTAAAAGTGTTAGCAATTCATGTGAAAATATCATAAAATGAAGGAAGAAAAAATTATTGCATTGACTTATACACAACAAGAAAATTATATATATGAACATTAGCGTTCTGTCATTTTGTAGATCATTGTGATAAGAAGACTCCTTGATGCAGGTTTTGGAATAGTTGCAAAGGATTTCAATGATTTCGATATGTTTGAAGACAATTTAAAAGCATTAAAGTCGTTGAAACTACAAATGGCGAATGTTATCATTTGTGATAGTAATCGGATGAAAGAAATGCAACGCAAGATGGATAGAATGAAGAAAGGATATGAGATCTTGGAGAAAACAAACAGTAGTAAACAAAATGTTTCTCAAGATCTGAAGGCTGAGATGGAATCCCTTTCGAAAAAAGTTCGATAATTTTTTCATGTCTAAAGGGTAGATTGAAAAAATTGTCAAACTTCATTCAACAACGATTCTATCTCGGCTTTCAAATCTTGAGAAACATTTTGTCCACCACTGTCTGCTTTCTCCAAGAACTCATATTCTTCATTCTATCCATCTTGCACTGCCATTCTTTCATTCGATTATTACCACAAATGATAACATTAGCCATTTGTAGTTTTAATAACTTCATGCTTCTAAATTGCTTTCAAACATATTGAAATTATTGAAGTTCTCAGCAACTATCTCAGAACCTGCATCAAAGAGTCTTCTTATCACAATGGTCTATAAAGTGACCTAACACTAATGTTTATATATATAATTCTCATGTTGTTTATATGCCAATGCAATAGTTTTTTCTTCATTCGCTTTATGCTAATTTCACACGGATTGCTAGTGATTTCATCACAAAAACTGCTCCAATTAACTTGCAAGAATAGACCAAAGTAAGCTAAGATATTATACCTCAAAAGAAATGTAAAAATTATAGAACTACGCTTAACAAGCATATAATTGAGAAAATCTAAATTTAAATCATTAGAATATAATATTTGGTCGTCAAGTCAATAATAGATAACAAAAACTAATTTCAATCTACCCTTTAGTTGTTCTCACTAAAGATATAATAATACACATAATTGACAAATACATACCACTGGCGTTAAATTCAAATAACATGGATATTGAAAATGTCCTCCTACACATTCCCTGAATGAACGATTGAAGTAGCATCCTTTATAGTCACTGGAGCTTTCACTACACCTGCAAAAAATGGACATATTAGAATTTTACGTCATTAATAAATTTTACAAAATTGAAACACATAATTGACACAAATACAAAAAAAGTGTCTATGTAGACACTTGACCTACCACTGCACTAGCCAGAAATGGTGTTTCAACTAAAGATGGAAGTTGAACCGCTCCAACCAAATTTGATCTTTGATATATCCAATGAATTGGAAAGATCAAAGACGAAAAACCAGTCCTAGCAACAGCCACACTCACCAAAGGGGGAGGAGTAGCAACCCCACCCACTAGAGGTTGTGCCTCAGGTGAGGGCAGAGGAGCCAAGTTATATAATAATGCATTGATTAAGTTTTTGAAATCCAACTTCTGTGTGGATGTCAACTTCTTGCACACTCCAAGTGCACCAGTGTTGGGCGACTCAGCCAGATTTTGTCTAATCATCAGTTTGACATACACTAGGATCCATATATTTTGCAGCATTATGGACAACCCCATAAATTTCCCCTGACATCTACCATCTAATAAGGTAATTGCTGGTGAGCCATTGTAATCCTACAAACATAAGGCAATCCACATCAAAAAATCAATAGATGACATGATTTACAACTGCAAAGAAAAGTGCGGCAAAACCAACCATCTCCCCACCTCAGCTTGGTGTAGACATCAGAAACTCCATAATATGAAGCAAACTCTGTCAAAAGCCAATTCCATGGACCATCCAACAACACGTTTCTTTGTTGAAACTATAGCAACTTTTAGAACCGGTCATATGCAACAGTTTCTGCAACAGTCTCATACTCGGATCCAAAGAAATGGGAAATCAGCAATGGCCAAGAGAAGACATTAAAATTCAAAATCATCTACAAGTATTTGAGAAAGAACTCGAATATTAACAGATCGTGAAAGGAATAAGCATATTCCTCAATCAAACAAAGAATCACTACACTAAACCATGGTAAGTCTCTAAGCTGCTTAGTTTGCAGAGTAAACCATGGTAAGTATTTAAGCTGCTTAATTTGCAAAGTGCCCACCCCACAGTACGACCGTGACCCAAGGACTTAACGAGCTCTTGGACAAGGAAGAAGATAGGTGATTGCAAGGAACGATAACCTCTCTCTCAACAGTTGCTACTAGTCATACATAGCTCTATGCAATAAGGAAGCCAGAAGTCTAAAATGCTTAATCTAAACGCACTTTCATATTTTGCTTCAGTGTTCTTCCCCAGTTAATTTAAGAACTTTTTAATTCCAAAATACTTCCTATGATAGATATTTTTCTTCTATCCCTGCAACTTCCTATGATTTAGAAGAAAACCTCATTTAGCCTGCTTGACATGTTCAAAAGGATGCATGACGACAAGGATTTCTAAAAAAGAAGGGAAAATTCTAAAAGATCATATTCACAACTCCAACTTAGAAATTGCAAAATTTTGACTCTCCTCTCCAGCATGGCCTTTACTAGAAAACAGGATAATAAAAACAGCTGCAGTTAGCATTTTCAAGATATTCTTTGTCATCAGCTTCTTTATCTCAGCTCTACTTCAACGACCACAGAAATCAGAGCCAACTTGGACACACATACTTCGCAGTTTATGTGTTTGTATAAGTGGCACGCAATTAGATGAGATCTCAGTTACGTCATGTAGAAAGTAGAAAGACAAGCTTATGTTATCTTTCTCACCGAAACATCTGTCAGGGGCCAAGAGTCACCACCCCAGCAAAGTACTGCCAGAGTTAAACTTCTGCAAGTACTAAGAAGTTATATTCAAAAGTCATAAAAAGAGGTTAGCGGGTCATCGGCAATAGTTGCCACCTGTGCCAGGACACCACCATAATACTTCCCCTTTGAATCCTCAACTTCAACAATCAGATCATTTCCTACGCCATCTGGAAAACTGTACAGTTGTCTGTAGAGTTTCTCTTGAACAATAGAATTTCAAAGAGTTGAAAATAACATAAATGACTTACAAGACATGAGTGTCACCAGATCCAGGTTGCATGCGTATGGCATCTTCTTCACTTGTGCTTTTTAGTCTCGACAGACAAAGAGTATGTTTCTGATGATGTTTGATAAAAGAATTTTTAGTCCATGATTTAAATAACGATACAATTTGTGAGAAAATGAAGCAGAAACATATCATGCCGTTGTGACTAACAATATGTTAATTCAAACTAAGTCCATATTTCCATCTTCCATATATATTTGCTCACAAATTCTTAAGAACCCAGCAAAACAACTTCTTGCCATATAGATTCTGAAGTTCTAAAATGCATAGTAGATGGACTTGGTAATCAACTCTCTGTCATGCCCAGTTTCTATCTCACAGTCCACATAGGTGCTTACCAACTGAACATATCAGCAAACACTGGTAAGCAGACACGGTGAGTTTTCATTTACCTTGCGCAACGTCATATGATGTTGAGCTATTAGGCAGACTTGTTACCCCAGTTTTCTGAAGTCACGAGACTTGCTTCAAGTAATGAGTACTGGCATGTACATACGCCAGGCTCTGGTGTGGGAAGGAACCCTTTGCTGCAGTTCTGGGTACTCTCTGGACATTTCCAAGGGCTTACCATTTAGAGGACAGAGTTGACTGTGTTGGAGAAGTTATGTCGTAGAACTTCCATTTTTAGTGATGGATCCTCAACGATGCTCTTGTCTTCGTTGCTAGTATATTGCATCCCGTAGGGGGATCCAGGGCCAATTTAACTTTCCTTACTGCAAAAAGTAAAGACATTTGAGGAATTCACAGTCTATATAAAGAAAATTATAAACAGCCTAAGAATCAAGACTAAAACATTATCCTGACAAAAGAAAGGATGATAGACCTTGAACCTTCATCTTGCGAATAATTTTCTTGGGTTTCAGTGCAGCTCCTTCACTGGTGATGTCAGCTGATTGTTTAGACAGGAGTTCCTCCTCTGACTGCAGGAGAACTTGCTGCAAGCTGCATAACGCAAGGTTTCGGGCAGATGACCTTAAACTTGACAGAGCAAGAGGGAAAGCAATTCTGACACAAAAAGAATTCATGTCAAAAACCATGGAGCAAGAGAAAGGCTTACTAACCCAAATGCATCCCTCAGCAGAAGGCACTCATTTTCCAGAAACATAGGAGCTTCCATGCAGCCCCTAGACCAAGCATTGAGGCAAAGGCGTACACACATCATATGCTATCACAGCATGCCAGGGATCCAGTGCACTGCATATTGTTTAAAGAAAAGGAAACAGAATAAAAGACAGATTACAGGTCAAATGAACTGATTATTGTCAACGGAAGCCACAGGTACAACCATCAAATGTTACCTCGCATGAAACACTCGAAGATGGGGAGGGTGTGAACTGGAGGCAAAACAGTTTCTGTGTTGGGAGTAGCCCTGTGAATTGGGAGCAAGCCATGACGTGAGTTTCAATTCCAGAGAAAATCAGTAAAGTGCTCTCCTTTGATTTGTGCACCAATATATGGTTTTAATGAAGAGAACAATTGCAGAGCTTCAACACACCTGACAAATTGCCCTGCACTCTTACTCACGCTTTCCTTCCCATGATCACCAGATGTTGATATAACTGTTTCTGGGGCATTAGTAGCTTGGAGACCTGCAGCATCTTGAATCCCTGCTCTAGTTTGAGCTCGAGAGGCTGGTGTTTGTTCAACTGTTTTTCTAATTTCATGGGCAGAACTGCTAAAAGGAGGTGCACTTGGTATATCATCGTCCAAGTAGTAAGCATTCTGCACTTTTCTGGCACTATCCTGTGAAGAAGCTTACTTCAGCAAAATCTCGACTTTACAAAAATTCTAAACTCAAAACCGGTTACTACTTCCATTTAGCTAAGTGTCTTAAATTAATAATAATACCAATAAGAAGCACCAATTGCCTACAAAAGTTTACAACTCCAACCGTGCATGTACATAGTCAAAGTTAAATACCAATACTAAGAGTGACGGACAAGCGACTTATCCATTTTATACATAATTATCAATGCGTTCAGTCAGTTTAGCATGCCACCTTCTTTGTATTTATCTACCGCAGCTATTAATACTCATCTTCTAGTACTCATTATTCAGCAGCAGAAATATTTGCTTAAAAATATGCATGCAACTTTCTTGATCAATAGTGTACCCATTGCTGCTTGGGCACAACATTCTTGAATTCGTGCATCAGTTAGTCATATAGTCTACAATTTATCTTGAACCCTAGGAATTATGCTGTGATTCTGCCTACCGTTGTTCTTATGGACATTTGAACAGATATAACTTGATCACCACGTGCAAAAGGGAGGATTACCCCAACATCAAGCACAGGTGCAGTGCCATATTGGAAACAAAAATTTGTGCTGAACTTCAAATTAGAACTCAATCAAAGGCAGAATTATTATTTTTTTTTTTGGAAAAGTCAGAACCTTCACCGCAGTAGATTATGTATTAACTTGCGAAGGCACGCTCAAGGCATATCCTTCAGAACCAAATGCTGTACTCCGTGGAATAGTCCCATCAATGCTACCAACTTGTGTGGTAGAGAATTCTGAGCTAGCAGCTGAATCAGATGACTCATCCTGTGTGTAACAATTCCGTCGAACTGGGAACCTCCTATTCCCTTTTTCCCTCATCTTACCCTGTCTACCCACCATCGTTTCCATTGAAGAACTGGCATCTGAATACATATAGTCGCTGGTATATCGTGGCCGGCCTTGCAAAGGTTTCCTCAAGCCATTAGCCTTTGCATTGCTAACTATTTCATCTCGAGGAGACGAATCTAGGGAGTAATGCCCCCCATAAACTTCTTCTGAGTCAGTGCTCATGTCATTCTCAGACCCAAAGCCACTGTCCTCAGCATTGCTATGTATGGTACTTGTCACTGGGATTGCACTTGCAGGGAGATGGCCACTATGGAACTTTGACGTGGGGGTTAGTACAAAACCATGGGCACCTTTTCGTGTGCCGATGATGGAATTGATCCTCGTCCTCAAAGTTGAACTTGGGAGTGCACCATCATTCTGAAAAGGAACAAGAACAATATCCTCATTTGAATATTATGGCAAGAAGTCGATTTAACTGGAAACGTTGAACATCGCAGTCGCATGACAGGAAACGACAGAATCTGAGAAAATTGCACTGACCGAAAAAGAAAATTTACAACTACAATTGCGTCAAAGCCAATAAATGAGAAACCAGATTAAGAATTGCAATTTTCCATCGCATATTTCTTTCCAAACAAAAAGGTACCAGCACTTATACATAGAGAAACACAGAAAAAAAATCCAAAAACTGAGAATGTGGCTTCTCTGGAGGGAGGGAAGACATCAAGAAGAGAGAAATCTGCAATCTCGCCAGTTGCTTCTACAGAATCGAACATTAAACAACACGACATGCGAAGTGCCCGAGATCACTAAAGAAAAAAAAAAACCACAACCAAAACACAAACTTTAACCTCGCCAGAAAAGGGAAACGTGATCCAGGGAAGCTGACCTCTCTTACCCATCTGAGAGCATTGGTGTCCAGGCCGTCCGTGAACATCTTTTCCACCCAAACTTCTCTTCACCGGACTCCATAATCGAATCCCACACACACTTCCGAACCTCAACCACGCTTCTTCTCCCGAAAGCCACCCAACAAGAGAAGCGAAAGAGAAGAACGGCAATCCAAGGGTCGCCAATCGCGAATCGAGATCCTTAGATCCTTGACTTCGGGTGGGAACGCGAACACTGGGTTGTCGTCTGGCACTGCGCTCGAGGAACTTCGTAAGACAAACGCTAATGCAAGGTATTTAAAGCTCGAAAATTTGAGGAGAGGGCGAGATTAGGAAGGATGTGCTTTTTGCTGCAGCGGAAGATTTCCAAGTCCAGCTTCTGGGATGCACACCACCATGACTCAAAGGAAGCAGAATGTAGGACTTTTGTCGCTCTCCTATCGAAGTATGCATGTTCCGACTTATGGAATGCCGACTTATGGAGCTCCGAGAACCCGCCGGTAACGCCGGTCCTCCATGTTTCTTCGAAGTTCAAGCCAGAGACGACGTTTCTGGGCTCCGAGAACCTGAACGCGCAGGAGAAAGAGAAGGAGGAGAGAGGAGATTAAAAGGGGACGGCGAGACAGGGAAGAGAGAGAGGGGGGGCGACGCGGAAACGGATCCCTGCGCGTACGGATCACAGCAGGCGTACGGATCACAGAAGAGGTATCGAACGGTTAGAAATTTTTTTTTTAAAAAGTCAAAAAGATTGAATTTTTTTGAAAAAATTTAAACTTTCTTTTATAAACTGTGATCCCCAAATCTCATAATAATAATAATAGTAATAGTAATAGTAATAAATAATAATACTAATAATAATAACAATAATAATAAAACAAATATAATAGACCATTTGAAACGGTCGGAGCTTACATCTAATTCAACCGAACGCACAGAAAAAAAAAGGTACTCATGATAATAATAAAAACTTGAGGAGGAAGTTTTCATTTTTGTTTTTTTTTCAATGATAAAGATTTTGATGATTTAATCATTGAATCCCATTAAATCGGCAGCCAAGTACTACATCCATAAGATGAAGTTTTTTTTTTAGACCACGTTATTAAGTTGATCAACCAAATGAGGATGAGGTCTTGCCATGGGAAGGCTTCTTATTTCACCACTTCGATGTGTCACCAGTCTTCTAACCATCCCAATTAAGTAAGTGGAAGATTCAATAACTAGTGAAGGTTACTCTGTCATGAGGCGATGTGCTTCCAATGCTAATGAAAAACAATCTAGGAATTGAGTATGAATGATTAACTATACCTTCGGCTACCGGGACGATCGTTACGTATGGTAGATGACAGTGTGGTTCAAGGAGTAACACTAAAACCATTGTGTACGACTTTATTTATTGAGGGCTCTTTTCTTGCTTTCACGCCTTGAAGTAATTTAGCATCATCATTGACAATAAAGTGTGTGAAATAAAAGCCTGTACCCTAATTTCAAACTTTCTTCTATGCATGTTCGCAATTTATAAGTACTCACTCGAACATTGTGACCCGTACAAATAAAATAACCTCGTTTGTTTTAATTGTCCTTGAATTGGCCCCTTATGGATTGCTGGTAGCTTCTATATAAAAACTTAATGTTCATGATTGAACGAGGAAATGATTCAGGATCGAAAGGGTTTGGGTGAACTCTAGCCGAGTTTGAGTGTCATCTTGCAAGATAAACTATCAGTGCTCCCTCGATCAAATGGTAACTCGCATCGTGGCCATATTTAGCAATTTCACCCACCGCAAGGGTTGCGATAAATACGCTTTCCCTGCGATAAATGTTGAAATGCCAACATCCAAATCAGGCAATCATAGAATAATTAGTTTTTTTTTCCGTTACATCTTTAGTTACTTTTCGTAAAGGAAAGTAAGTTTCCATATAGGCTAACAATCGTTAGTAACTTTCCGGATTAAGAAAGTAAGTTTTACTCGTGTAAAAGATTAGTAAATTTGTCGGATGATTCGGTGATTTCACGACCGACTAGGAACTTAAGAGTCCATGCAAAATCAATGGGCAACCTTGGATTGCATTTAAAAATTGCGAACGTAAGATTCTTCCTTACGCAGATTAGTAATTTTGGTAAGGAGAAATTTTAGTAATCAGTGAGACAGTGGCTCACTCTCGAGGAAGAAAATCCGGTGGACGAATTTGGGGAAGAGAGAACGTAAGAGAAAGAAGGAAATATTGAAGAAGAGAAAAAATATACGATGATTTTCGGTCAAATCTTTTAGAGGATTTGACCGAAGATTCTTTTATCCTTGACTGAAGGCGTCCAAGAGAGGAAAATACAAAGGAAATATTCTTTAAATCATGCAGAGGGGCGCAAGAAAAGGCAAGAGGAGGAGGACTCGGTCTGCAGAACAAGAAAACGGAGAGAACGTAGATTTGACCGAATTTTTCTTGATCCCATTGCCTAAAGTCGTCCACGAGGAAGGAAGTAAAGGGGGACTCGGCTTTTGATAAAAAGACACGCGAGAATACACGCACAAAAAAGAGAGGAGGCGAGAATAGGGAGAAAGGCGATCGCCCAAGATCGATTCGTGGAGCTTCTCTCGTCTGACCGCGACCTTCCTACTTCACCGGTGAGTCTCTGTTATAACCGTTTTTGTCCACGGTTTCCCGAGGATCGTGGTCGGGAACACCTCGCGGGATGAGCGACGATTTACTTCGAGTTCGCTCGAGCGCGCTCGTTCTCCGCCGTCCCCGATCTATGTAGGGAAATATTTTGCCTCTTGTTTTGTTCTCTTTCCCGTGGCTCCCCCCTTTCTTCGTCAGGCTTTGCTGTGTTTCTCGGACTGAGATATGTCGTGGTCGATTTGATCGTTTGTGAAGTTTACATGATGTTTATTTTTGCTTGTGCGTCCTGATTGCTGGTCCCTGATGCATTGTAGGTCTAGATTTAGTGTCCCTTTGATCTTGCGAGCGAACGTCCCTCACCGCACCTCACCTCACCTCACCTGTTCGATGAATTGCTTAAATGAGTTTGTCTTGATTTAAGTCTGTCTAACTATCCGTCTATATATCTAACCTGTATATATCTAACCTGAAGAGCAAAATTTGAGCATTGTTTCCTGTGTTTTGATGTGGGCTGCCTTGGGTTTGGGTTTGTAGGATCACAATGGCGCAGGAGGGATTGCCTTGGTCTTTGGTGTATTTGCAGGATGGGAAGTGGATTTGTCCACACTGTCACAAGATCTATCACCGCGGCGGCAATTCGGAATTAAAAATTAGACGTCATCTAACTGGGTCACCCAAAACCCGCATGGTTGGAATATGCAGGAACTTGACGAAGCACCAAAAGGGCCTATACAAGATCTTGATTAGCTCGACTGCTCTACTCCCGGCGGTGGGTGGGCCTGCTCTAGCTCCAGCCTTGGCAGCTCAGACACCAACTTTGGTGGGAGAGGCTCAACCTACAGCTTATGTTCCAGTAGATGTGCAGGAGGACATGTCGTCCTCGTCATCATTTGCTTCTTCAGCTAGTGTTCCGGTACTCCTGGCAGCATCGCAACCTCAAGCTAGTGGTGTGTGTGTTTCAATCATGTGTGTGTCAATTTTGTCAAATTTATTAAATAGATTAAAATTCTAATCCTAATGAGTTGTCATTTTCGGTTCGAATCGGATGAATGATTACGTCCGTAGATGGGATAGGTTGAAGGAGGGATATGTTTTTATTGAGAAAGCACATGAAGATGGACAAACTGTTCCTGAACAACTCATGGCTGAGATGGAAGTGTTAGCGAATGAAGTTAAACAGTTTTTACATCTTCAGTGAGAGCATACCTAGGTAATATATGCTGATTATGGATCTCAATATCAGTAGAGATTTCATTCTTTTTATGTTGATGCAAAGTGTGTTCATCTTCTGATAGGCAGTGGACTTAGATACGGGATCCATCAGCATAAACTCAGTATTGCTTGTAACATATTCATCAGTCTCAGTCAAGTGTCTTCTTGATCTCTTTCTGGTGGCAATCTGCAAGCACGATGCAGTTAAATAAGATTAAAATGTAATGTCAGCAAACAAATCACATGATTAAATAAAACTTGGCATTTGGGAGCACGTCGGTATCTTCGACCTGGAGTATATCATGTAGCAGCGTGTGTAATTTAATAACGGGTTCCAAGGCAGGGGCAGCAACCCTAGTTGCAGGCTTGAAAACGTCCATAATCCCCGAGAGTGTTGATTCATCCAGTGACTTGTAGTTCTAAAAAACAAGAGCAAGGATCTGTTCAATCTGATCCTTGGCCTCTCCCAATATGCGGTTCTGTTGAAGCAAGTAAAGATAGTATATAAATTTCTGGAGGAATGCACTCAAGCATAAGACCCAGTATTAAAAGGACTGAAGAAGAAAAGAATCAATCAAAGAAAATAAAAAGGTTGTACAAAAGGCAACGGAGGCAGTCCCGCCATCTAACGCAATCAAAATTCATTTGACAGAAAAAGAATTCGAAAGCTGAAATTTACCTCCTGATGG
Source organism: Melaleuca alternifolia (assembly GCA_019926035.1). Taxonomy (NCBI): domain Eukaryota; kingdom Viridiplantae; phylum Streptophyta; class Magnoliopsida; order Myrtales; family Myrtaceae; genus Melaleuca; species Melaleuca alternifolia. Next base: position 126,144 of record JAGKPW010002188.1, on the reverse strand, counting down.
CTTAATGCGCCTCTACTTTGGCCCTTCATAAGTGTAGGGATCAATAAGTCGTACACCAATTTAAGGCAGGCAGCAGTAGGAGTTGCCACATCCATTATGTATAAAGGTCTCTGCCGAGAATGTGAAAATCTCAACCACGACAGGAAATTGCCAGAAAAATACAGAAGGATATTTACTGATAGATGACATCATTTACAACTGCAACAGAAAGTGCGGCACAACCAACCATCTCCCTACCTCAGCTTGGTGTAGACATCAGAAACTCCATAATATGGAGCAAACTTTGTTAAAAGCCATTTCCATGGACCATCCAACAATAGGTTTCTTTTTTGACACTATTGCACCTTCATAGCAACTTCTAGAACCAGGTCATATGCAACAGTTTCTGCAACAGTCCCATACTTAGATCCAAAGAAATGGGAAACCAGCAATGGCCAAGAGAAGACATTAAAATTCAAAATCATCTACAAGTGTTTGAGAAAGAACTCGGATATTAACAGATCATGAAATGAATAAGCATATTCCTCAATCAAACAAAGAATCACTGCACTAAACCATGGTAAGTCTCTAAGCTGCTTAGTTTGCAGAGTAAACCATGGTAAGTATTTAAGTTGCTTAATTTGCAGAGTGCCCACCCCCATAGTTCGACTGTGACCCAAGGACTTAACAGGCTCTCCAACAAGGCAGAAGATAGGTGACTGCAATGGACGATATCCTCTCAACAGTTGCTACTAGTCATACATAGCTCTGTGCAATAAGGAAGCGAGAAGTCTAAAATGCTTAATCTAAAAGCACTTTGTTATTCTGCTTCAGTGTTCTTCCCCAGTTACTTTAAGAACTTTTCAATTCTAAAATACTTCCTATGATAGATATTTCTTTTCTATCTAAGCAACTTCTTGTGGTTTAGAAGAAAACCTCATTTAGTCTGCTTGACATGTTCAAAAGGATGCATGAGGACAAGGATTTCTGAAAAAGAAGGGAAAATTCTAAAAGATAAAGTTCATGACTCCAACTTAGAAAATTGCAAAATTTTGACTCTCCTCTCCAGCATGGCCTTTACTAGAAAACAGGGTTATAAAAACAGCTGCCGTTAGCAGTTTAAAGATATTCTCTCTCTTCAGCTTCTTTATCTCAATGCTCTACTTCAATGACCACAGAAGTCAGAGCCAACTTGGACACACATACTTCACAGTTTATGTGTTTGTATAAGTGGTAGGCATCTACATGAGATCTCAGTTACGTCATGTAGAAAGTAGAAGGACAAGCTTATCTTATCTTTCTCACCGGAACATTTGTCAGCGGCCGAGAGTCACCACCCCAGCAAAGTACTGCCAGAGTTAAATTTTTGCAGGTACTAAGAAGTTATATCCAAAAGTCATAAAAAGAGGTTACCGGGTCATCGGCAATAGTTGCCACCTGTGCCAGGACACGACCATAATACTTCCTTTTTGAATCCTGAACTTCAACAATCAGATCATCTCTTGCGCCATTTGGAAAGCTGTATAGTTGTCCGTAAAGTTTCTCTTGAACAATAGAATTTCAAAGAGTTGAAAATAACATAAATGACTTACAAGACATGAGTTTCACCAGATCCAGGTTGCATGCGTATGGCATCTTCTTCACTTGTGTTTTTCAGTCTCAACAGACACAGTATGTTTCTGATGATGTTTGATAAAAGAATGTTTAGTCCATGATGTAAATAACGATAGAATTTGTGAGAAAATGAAGCAGAAACACATCATACTGTTGTGACTAACAATACATTAATTCAAAATGAGCCCATGCTTCCATCTTCCATATATATTTGCTCACAAACTCCTAAGAACCCAGCAAAACAACTTATTGCCATATAGATTCTGAAGTTCTAAAATGCGTAGTAGATGGACTTGGTAATCAACTGTCTGTCATGCCTAGTTTCTATCTCACGGTCCACATAGGTGCTTGCCAACTGAACATATCAGCAAACACTGGTAAGCAAGCATGGTGAGTCTTCATTTACCTTGCGCAACGTCATATGATGTTGAGCTGTTATGCAGACTTGTTGCCCCAGTTTTCAGAAGTCCCGAGACTTGCTTCATGTAATGAGGACTGGCATGTACATACGCCAGGCATAATGAATGCACAAGGTACTTTAAGCTGTGATTGGTTGTTGGGCTCGGATCACTAAGCAAATCACTGGCGCCAGTCTCATTGACGCTGAGAACATGCCTTCACTTGATGCTTGGTGCAAGAGGTTTCTGGAGATGCCTTTCATCAAGGAATGCCTGCCCCCTTGGGATAGACTGATAGAGCTCAATTCTGGCTTCCACAAGATGCACATTTCTTCATCGAAATGATCTTTCTCAACTGCCATTTCCAAATTCTCTAGGATTGCTTTGGAGGGACTGCAATGTTGTATGTCCAGCTCATGATAATAAAGCATAATGTGTATGTTGTATCTTCTCAACTGCAATGTTGCCCAGCCCTTTGGTGCTGTCCGAGCACGGAGGCACCGTGATGGAGTTCTCGGTCATAAAAAAAATAAAAAAATAAAGCATAATGTGTGCTTGCATTATGTTTTCTTACTTGAAGATGCATAGTGCAGCTTGCAATGATAGATCCATACGCAGAGAATGTTTGCTCGGACATGTTGAAGCTCTCCATTCACAATCCAGATACATAGTGATGGAGTTCATGTGCCAATGAATTGCTACACAACAGAAATTGACATCAGAAAAGCTAAACGATTCCTGACCATGAAGCTTTTAATCCTATTACAGAAAATGAATATTGTCACATGGGCATATAAAACTCATCCTATGACATGATATTTTAATCCTATTACAGCTTTTAATCCTATGACATGATATTTTTTGTCCCTCTCTTTTTAACTTCATCCTATGTTCCTGCAAAATGAGAGTGAGCAAAATTCTTCCTATAGGGAGTTGATGCATGTGAAGTCTGAGTTACTGCGAATTAGCAACAATCACACTGTTAATTAACATGAGTTGAAGTCATAACATGCTGATGGACCAATGTGCCAAACCTGAGGACAGTACCACGGATTTTGCCACGTGGCATCATTATCTAAGTTTCTGCAAAATCGGTCTCAAGGAAGAAAGTGCTGTTCTAGAAACAATAAGTACTCAACTTCTAATCAGCAAGAGATAATCGACCCACGTTATCAATCGATCAATTAAATGAGTGTTCCAGTCAATGAACCGTGAACCTAATCAACACAGCTTCATTATAATACTCTCAGGAAGATCTCGATGCTCTTCTTGTCAGGTCGATCGACATCTTTTACATGCACATGTCCCACAAAGGACACCTGATATAAAGAATGGTCAAGGATAGGAGGAAAATATAAGAGATTAACAGGCATTGAGACACTAATTTGCGATTGACTGAAATTAATTGCCTGAGAATTGCTTTATGTTCTTTATTTTTGGTTGTCTAGACTAGAATGGCTGCTAAGCCTGCCAGATTGACGTAAATTGCAGAGAAAGACGATTTCATTTACAGGAGAAAAGTCAGTCTACTCCATCATGTCATTTGATTCAAACAAGTCAAATGTCATCTTGTAGCTGTCCCTGCGACTGTGATAACTAAAATTCCAAAACTAGGATTAATCCAAATGTCATCCACCCACACCTTGTGCAGAGAAATTTTCATTAGTATCAGAACAAGGTTCTTTTGCAGAAAGAAAACCAAGAGATGGCCGAGGTGAAGTTGTTTGGGTTCTGGGCGAGCCCTTTTGCTGTCAGATTTTTATGGGCTTTCAAGCTCAAACAAGTTGCGTTCGACAAGTGTGTGGAAGAAGATCTCGTGAACCATGGTTCCCCGCTTTTGCGATACAGTCATGCTCATAAGAAGGCTCCGGTTCTGGTTCCATCAGGGACCTTTGATTGCAAAGTCCCTTGTTATTCTTGAGTATATCATGAGACGCGGAAGCAGAAGATCCTCCTTCCACAAGACCCCTATGACAGAGCCAAAGCGCGTTTCTGGGCCAAATTTGCAGATGATAAGGTAATGCTACTGATAGAGAAATTTTTTTCCACTAAGTGCTGCTTTTCTATATCGATGAAATCGACCTATTTATCTGCTTACCCACTAATACCTTGATGGTCAGTGCGTGCCTACAACTATGAGCGCCTTTACAAAGAAAGGAGAGGATCAACATAGGGCTGCAAAAGAAGCTCAATAAAGTTTGAAGGAGGATTGGAGAGGAAGCCATTCTTTGGAGGGGACAATATCCATATTGTGGACATCGCTGCTGGCTCGATGTGGTATTGTGTTAGAGCGGTGGAAGAACACAGGCATAAACCTTGTCGATGCAGAGAGCACGTCTTTGCTCAATTCTTGGTTTCAGAGGTTCATCGATATACCAGTTATCAGGGACCATGCATCCCTCTGGGACGCAATTCTAGAGCACAAGGAAGGCCTGCAAAAGATGTTGATGGCTCTATCCACATGAATGTTTTTCCATGCTACCATTTCTGGCCTCCAGAAGACGATGATAGCTCTAGGACAACATGTTCATCTAGTGTTGCCTCTTAGAAGATGTTATGGTCTTGATATAGTTGTATTTCAACTGTCAGTGAAGAAAGCTTTTTGTATTCAAAGTCAAAGAATAAAACCAAATAACGTGTTTTTGCGCTACAAAAGAGGTGTCGCGTGTTTGGTAATGAGAACACCCGACATTAACCGATTAAGATGATTTCCATTCTTGTAATGTTAGATTTCTCATTGAACAGGTCAAAGGGTGGACCCCAAAAAAAATAAAAAGTTGATTGGTCAACGCTGCTACAATACTTGAGCTTTTTAAGTGATCAGCTCCCGCAGAAACAGAATAGAAAGGGAGGAAAGAAAAGAAATGAAAAGAGAGAAAGGGTAAGGAAGAGAAGGAGAAGGAATAAAGAAAAAGGATTTCCTGCCAAGTCAATTCGACTCCAATTTATGATGCATAGCCAGTGTCTGCATACCTCGTTTGTCTAATTAGAAAAAAAAATTAAATTAGGGCTCAAAATTGGGTTTTTGTAAATTTTGAGTCGTGAAGTCCAATAATTGAGTTATTACAATGAGAAATTTTGAGATTTTGATAGTTTAGGGTGCTGTGAAGTCGTATGATTTTACGGAACTCAATTTGAGCGCACAATTTGCTCAAAATGAAATTCTGAAGTTAGATGTGCATGATGAATAGTGTGTGAACAGTAACTCCACATCAAATTTGGTAAGTTCTCGGCTAAATTTTGAGTTGGCCAACCTAAGATTCTTATAGTACTTCGAAAGACTATCTGTAAAGTCATTTAAAATAGGCTTTCGAAGAGAAAGTTATAGCACAATCAAGTTTCGTGTTTAGGCTACGCATTGCGCATAACTTTTTAATAGCTGCTTCGATAGTTTAGTTGGCGCATATGAGTTATTTTGTTAATTTTAAGTATCATATATGGTATTTTACTTGGCTTTTGAAATTGATTCTCATTTAATTGTTAGATTATGAGATTGTCAACTCGTTTAAGTACGTGTTCTGCATCTGTCTATGATTAATGCTGATTGTAGCAGTGTCTTGTAGCATGTATCTTGAATGATGGAGATCAGAGGAACCTATTCTGTTTTAGATGATTGAAAAAAAAATCACCTGCTTGAGAAGCATCAACTAATGGCTTTGGTCTTCAGCAAAACATGCTTATTCCTTCCCCATGCCATGATGAACATGCATTTCAGCAGCTCATGCTTTTCCAACCTCAGAGCTTTGAATCTTAAAGAAGGCAAAAATTCCTTTATTTGATCTTGTTATAGGGGTTTCTTATATATATATATATATGTATTTGTCCTACACATTGTTATATGCTTTCTTAAGCGTCATATATTGTAAAGGTCATGTTTCAATTTTATGTGCATTTCGCTCGGTGCCTTGAAATATAGCTCAGTTGAACATATCACTTTGCTAACATAGCCACTATGTGATTTCAGGAATTAACTCCTAATCAACTCCAAGCAGTTCAGACATTGAAGCCTCTCAGTCGTTTTACTATATCTTCCTACTAGTCACAAAAAGTAGTTAATAGGTTGTCAGTGCATGGAAAAGGGATAATATTTATACATCACTGGTTGATAAGAAGAGTCGGGGCATACTTTCAATTTCCTATTAGCTCTCAGCAAGACATTTTCTGTGAAAAAGAAGAAAGGAAAGCTCCGGCAGGCATTGGACGGGAGGAAAGTCATCTATAATGTAGCATCCCGGGGGGCAACAGCCATTGGGTGTGTCTTTTAGTTAATCTCTTCTCAAATATTTTTAATTATTCCAGCTGTGACTTAGCTATACTTCCTACGCTGCAGCGTCTTTGAATCTTAGACTGTCCTTTTAGACAATTCTCGACCTTCATACTTTGGTAGATTTATCCAGTTCTTGACCTTTGCTATTAACCCTCTCCCTCTCCCTCCCCTCCCCTCCCCCCTCCCCCTCTCTCGATCGACATAATTGTCGTCACTTTCTGTTCTTTTTCAGGATTTATCAGAACCCATTACTTCTGAGGGCGGCCGCAAATGCCTTTTGGGACATCTTGTTATATCAAAGCTTCTCTAATCTACAAGATCTACCTGAAGAGGAGCTTAATTAGTTCATTCCATGCTTGTCCTGCCAAGGCAGTCTGATGTTGTCCATGTTGTTTGACATCAGTGCATTAATTAGGCGTTCCGGTTTTGCTTTATTACGCTCTGGTGTTACTTAATCATGTAAATGGATATCTGTTCTTCAATTTAAGTTCAGGTACGAATGCAACATAAAAATCTCTCATACTGAATGCGAAAACGGCCTTACACGTCCTCTTGGTACTTTGCGATGTTAAGAGCACATGCATTAGGACTTACGACTCATTTTACATGCGGTGCCTATTTGAGTTGCAAAGTCCATCTTCATTAAAACTTGGTAAAGATGTCACTGCACAAATGTCATCTTGCATGATTTTATCGGCTGCATCATTCTCTCCTGATCGGAAGAAACTTCATTTGAAATGTCGAACAATTGAGCTAGTCAGTTTCATCCACATCATAATGAGTTTTTCTCAAGCCAAAAAGAAGTTTCATTAGGGCGTGTTTCCAGAAAAAACTCCTGATTAAACTCTTTGTCATAATCTAACTTGGATGATGTCAAACTATCCATGTTTTCTATTATTCTTACGCGATCTTCACATCCACATTGAAATTCATCTTGCTTCTTTTGCCCAACTTGTACCTTCATTGGACATTGATGACCAACATCGTCTCCACACAAGTAGCATTGACTTCCAGGCCATCCTCCTTGCTTGATCCGTCTCTATACTCAAGCATAACGCATTTCAAGTTCTTCTGCCTTGAGATCGCAACTCGCATGAGAGGAGTAGAGAAAGTGCATGAATGGAGAGGCATGTTGGGAAAATTAGAAGACTCCAGGATGGGGCTTGACGTGCTCAAGCGCCTGCAGCTCAGTTACTTGAACTTGGGTTTTGATGATGACGTGCAACGGTGTTTCCTGCATCTAATACTTTGTTTTGGAGAGCTTTCGGAACCTATTAGAGAGGATTTGATAGAGTCTTTCATTGACGAGGGCTTGTTAGGTGGAATTGCCACCAGGCAAGGACTGCACGATCGGGGTCATGCCGTATTGGATAAAATAGAAGGGGCCTGCCTGTTGGATCCAGAAAAATGGCATCGGTATCAGTATGTACACCCGATGACAAGGGACATGGCATTGAACATTGAGCCGAGCACAACTCACATGGTTAAGGCCTACTTGGGGTTGAAAGAAATATTGGAGGAAGTATTCTGGACCGATCGTCTAGAGAAAGTCTTTTTACAATGCAACGAGATAGAAGAAATCCCATACGGCATATCACCAAATTGCCCTAAGCTGACGAGGCTGTCTTTGAATGGGAATTTTGAGTTGCGGGTCATCCATGAGTCTTTCTTTAGACATCTACAGGGGCTGAGGGTTCTAGATCTCAGCGGCACCGAAATCACAGAATTACCGGACTCCATCTCTCAGTTAGAGAGCTTGGAAGCACTGTTACTTCGAGGTTGTTTGTTATTACGCTTTATTCCTTATGTGGGAAAGTTGGTATCCCTAAGAAAGTTGGACCTTCAAGGGTGTCAAAGTCTTGACAAAGTGCCAGAGGGCATGGAGATGTTGGTAAACCTGAGGTACCTCGCCCTAGATGGCACAGTGATCAAGACATTAACAGAGGGAGTGTTGGGAAAGCTGGTGAACTTGCAACATCTCGCGATTAAAAAGCTGAGGGCAGGACAAGAGGTAAATTTACCGGAGGTGGAGGTACTGTATTCTTCTGTTTCCAATGTGGAAACGTTCAATGCATGCGTGGGGTCTCTTGAGCGAAATAGTTGCCGATGCTACAGGCTCACGATGGGTACGCTAGGCGAATTTCGCCCGTGGTGTGTGGACGAGAATGAGAGGAGTATACTCATTGAACGTTGCGACCATATCGCTGCGAGGGCAGGCGGAGCAAGTGGTGATGGCTGCGCTCTGCTTCCGGAAAGTATGCAATCATTGGAATTGTCTGGGTGTCATAGAATGAAAAAAGTGATGGAATGGGAGTGGCTGACTGCTCTCCTTCCAGATCTGAGGGACATTGCAATAGATAGTTGTGAGAAATTAGAGGAGATAATACATGGGCCATTGCCAAGCAGGGCCACTTGTCGCCTTACATGTATTAAAGTAAATGGATGCAACAACATGAAGAGGGTGCTCCTGATGCAAGAGATGTTGCTCAACCTCCCGTTCCTCGAAAAGATATCAGTCAAAAACTGCAAGGGCATAGAGGTGATAATAGGCACCGTTTCCAAAATGACGCACTGTTCCTTGCCAAAGTTAACGAACCTGGGGCTACGTAATCTTCCGGAACTGAATAGCATATGTGATGGGACCGCAAGTTGCAATTCCCTCCGGTCTATTTCTATAGACAATTGTCCGAAGGTGAAGAGAATTCCCCTGCAGCTGCCCCTGCTGGACAATGGGCTCCCTTCTCCTCCCCCTTCTCTTGGAGAGATTCGGATAAATCGGCAGACGTGGGTGTCGCTGGAGTGGGATCATCCCCTTGCCCGTTCTTCACTTGAACACTTAGTCAAGGATCTCGGTAAGTTACCCGCAAATTCTACTTCTTCTTTTGTCCTTTCCATCTTCCTCGGTCCCTCCTAAGGATCGGTTCTTCGACAGTATGGGAAATTCATTTTTTTCCAAACTTTTGTAGCAAGTGTTGTACCACGTAACTGCTTAGGAACTATTAATTAGGACCGTGCTACACACTGATAAACGAATTCTATTACAGCTTGAAAGCGTAGCGTAATGGTCATGTTATCATCAGACCTTAGTTATTTCAGTGATGTTTAAAAATAAAATTAGGGGGAAAAAGATACTCCTGAATAACAACGACAACAGTCCTTGCTCTCTCTCACCCTTATTTATTTATTTTTATTGTTATTATATATATTTGTTTTTTTTTGGGTGGGTTGTTTGGTTTGTGCGGTGGTGTTGTGGTGGTAAGGCACTCTTCTTATATTTAAAAGATATTTCTCCCACCAATAATTCCACAAAAGAAAAAAAAGCCATTCGGCGTATACAGAAGATTTGCATATGCTGATATACAAATCCCTCTATCATATGTAACCGTGTTTCTGGTCACAAAATGAGCACAATGCAGAGATAGTGAATGATTAGGGGCTGCAGAGTTCTCATGCAAAACGAAAAATGAAATTGCTCACGACAGCCTTGTTGGGAAGATGCCAAAGCCTATAAAAGCAAAAGTTGATTGGGAAGTTCTACTTTAGCTGTTGGGATAGCTTAAGAGAGCATGTTAAATCCTTTCTACCTTTTTCTCTTTGTTGTCTTTTCTGTTTTGCCTCCTCCGGTACTTGTATTTTCACTTTCAATTCCTCCTTTTCTTTATAAAAAATCATTCACTATTTTTCATGGATACCTTTCATGGACCTCGTATTTCTGGTTGCATATTTGCACATATTAAGTTTCTTTCTGTTTATTTTGGCTAAGTTCGAAATTGGCTGGAGGAGTCTCTAGTTTCTTTGGATTGTTTGCATTCTCTCTTTAATATGATTAGGTTTTGTTAGGGAAAGAAGTCGCTAATCCCTTTAAAATGTTTTGCGAAGAGAAAAGGAACGAGGGGTGCGCTTTCTTTAGAAATTCGTGAAATCTATGGGTAGGCGTGTGTGTATGTGGATTTTTCATTAATATGTAGATAGAGAAGTCCCTCTCCTACTCTCTTTCTGAACTGCTATCTGGTCCTTTGCGAGTTACTAACAAAGTTTAATGTTTCTGCCCCCAGAGCATCCTCGTCGAGGATGAATTGTCTTCTGGCGGCAGTGGACATCAAACTTATCGCCGTTGCTACATCATCCTGCTCCATTGATGTTTAAACTTTAAAGCACCTTTGAATCTTGTGATGACATATGCTTAATTTATGCCTTCTTTTCCAATCTATGATAACTATGTCTTGTTTATGGATTTATCGCTTTGTGTTATCCCTTATTTCTACCTCGTTAAAAATTTCTCCCTCTATTTCTCTCACCTCCAGTGGAATGAATCGTGTAAAGAATTGATCTGGATATGAATTGGATGATCTACTTAGAGTAAGCACAATCTAATGTGGGAGGTGCTCTTGGTTTGGAGCGGACTAGTGGCTTATTCACTCGATCCCAGTGCTTGATGCTAGCTTTGTTGGCATTCGCAATGCTGACCGTCGTAGAAATCATCCAAGCGGCCAACTTGTAATGAATGCTCTTGAGCAGCTCGTCGTGCGGAAAAGGTCAGAGTCAATACCCGTGCCATTATCGACCAAATAAACAAAAAAGAAAAAGCCTGTGCCATGGACGAGTACGGGCAGGCTACCGTTGCTTGTTGCCGATCCGCATTCGTTGGCGGATATCGAGTATGAGAGTTTAGTCATGTGCGTGGCATCTGTACAGACCTTGTCGCCCAACTCGGAGGCTGATCGGGCATGCATGGGGGATTAGTATCCACAAACGTCAAGCTTTGCTTCAAGCATCGTGTGGAGATGTGTCTGGCGAGACAGGTCCTGAGCTCGGGGACTTCTCGGTGGGTATGACTTCCTTGTGGATGCGATTTTCTTTAAGCATTTTGGAACGTTAGTTTCAGAAATTTAGCAGGAACATTTGAAAAACACGGCGGTGGGGAAGTTTTGAAGGTCTACACAGTTCATCAGAATCGTTCTGTTTCCTGGGTGCATCCAGATCAAGAGCCCCTGAGGAGGTCATTCCCTCTCATGATGTGTGCCCACAATATGGTACATGATAAAAAGGATAAGATTGGCCGTAGGAAAACGGTTAAATTTAGATCTTGATAACCAAAGTATGATCTAGCTAAGAACGAAACTTGAAAAACTTAAAAGAATATGAGAGGCTCGCTATCTCTACTTCGATTTCCTCGATTTATGGAATTATTAGGGTTGTGGTGGTATTTATTTGCATGCACAGGATCATCTTCTTGATTTTGAGTCAAGCTCACATGCGGATATGATGCGATGCTCCATCATGCAAAGAAAGTCCTAGACCTTAATGAAATTTACCAAACTGACCGCGACTGTTGATCTCGTTGGTCCCAATAAGTAAAGCAGTGGTCCTAAATTCTAACATGTAGTCTTGTGGTCGGGTTATTCCTCATTAAAATTAGTCTTTCCTCCTCTTGCCTCGCAAAATCACAGCTAGGCATCGCTAGTTTTACATTTTCAATGTCGGGCTATTTTTTGTTGTTCGTTGGAGATCTCACAGCGAGGTTGTGCTGCTCTCAAAGCATCTAGAAAAGCATTCGGGTCCATCAAATGCCTCATTTTTGTTTTTCTAGCAAGAGAAGTACTCCATCTTGCAAGTTTGAATGGAAGCGAATGAAATCTCACATAGGTCGAATGGAAATCACCCCGATTCAGCAGCACTCTCTTAGCTATCAAGAGAAAAATAGCGCGGTCAATGGACATTGTCCCATATGTCCCGGGTCGGTTCGAACCCGACCCATTCTTGTATCAATGGATACAAGACCTCTTAATGAAAGGGAAGAGGACGAGGCATCTGGTCTTCTTATTTTCCTTAAAAGAGTAAGGTACGTGAAAATTCCAAGATTAAATAATGTCCATTAAAGACATCCAGGGGCCGATGAAGTTAAATGGGCACACTCGACAGCGTTCTTAAATGATAAAACTTGGCCAACCTGACTTCGGCCGAGGCAACCCGACTCGAATGTTTCCACATGAATTTTATGTATGGGCAGATGGAGGCAATATACTAGCTCCAACTTAGGATTGCCTAATCAACACCTTTAACATCAGATCCCCACTCAGGACATTTATTTCGCATCAATGAATATTTCGAATATTGCATGAATGATTCGAATGGGAGACTTCCAATTTATGAGTTGGATATATCCCTATAGTTCAAGCTCAAAATCCCCTATCAACCTTCTGCTCATTCTTATAATCTTCCATCTAGGAAGTTTCTTTTCCATATAATGTTAAATATTGCCATAGATTGAATGCTATAAGCACCATTTTTAACACTATCTCATGGAATCAAACCCCTTAAGTTACAACATTAACTTGTCGGCTTTATCCACAAGATCATAAGTTCGATTCAAGTGGTGAGCGAACCTCTGAATGAATCGTGCTGGGATGCCCAAGCCGTGACATACCTAGTATAGAAGATCTTCAGCTACTAGAATCATAGATTGATAGGGGCGACAAACTTGTAAAACTCGAGTCTTCAAGTCATGGGTAATGTTGAGTAATTATTGTCAAATCTAAGTATATTGTGGCCGGTGTGTCATAAATGTTGCGGAGATGCTAGCACCGGTCACCTCCATCCATCCCTTTTCTATGAAAAAAAAATCTCTATATGACGTGCAAGTTATATATTGTTTTATCTAGGGATCATGAATCAAATATTGTGACGGAGGAACTCGTTATATGCATTTAAAGTCATGTCACATCGCAGACCAAAACAAAAGGACGGTAGGTAATTAGGAAGATATACTGTTAAAAACTAGAGGAGAGCACATATCTCAAATAATGAATTAGAGTCTTAGTTTGAATGGAAGAAATGGACATAGTTTTTGTTTAGAATACTTCAGATTTAGCACTTGACCTCCAACGTTGCGGTGATGCCTTGGTTGAATGTCTCTCCCCTTCATCGAACCTAATTGATTGCGATACCTACATATGAGTAGGGCCAAGAAGAACCAGAAGAAAAGGTGATTGAAAATCACATCAGGAGAAAATCCGCATTGTGAATGGAAAGAAAATCCAGGAAGGATAGTAGAAATGGGCAAGCTAAACCCCACTAGTATGACAACATGAGCAGATTTCTCAAGTCTATGGCATTCTGACATTGTTCGACATCATTTTCTTTTGTAGGTCTCTTACATGTATAGTTTACTTTGCAGAAAAAGAAAAAGAAAACGTATTATAATTGTGTCAATTTAATCATAAATCTTTCACCAATATCAATGAAATTCTAAACATTTTAAAGATACATTAATCCGGCCAATTTTGATTGGAGACTGCCGACGTGGATGTTGACCATATTATGTGGCTGGACCAATGGACAAAATTTACAATTTTATTTTTCTGAATTTCTTTGTTATATATTTTTCATTCTTTTTTTTTTTGGCCAGGGAGGGTCGCCTGGGAGCCCAAACTGGCCATTGGCGACGGTTGCGGCCCTCGCCTAGGCAAGCTCTTGCCAAAATCTGGCAAGGGCGGCCTCACTAAGTATGGTGACAGCTTGATGCTCGCAAGCTAGGCAATAGTTTCCCCTTTGCCAAACTTGATAAGGGCTCGACCCTCTTGCCTCCAGGATGGTTACCCTCGCCTAGGTGAGGGTTGCCCTCATCGAATTTGGTGAGGACTTGCCTAAAGAAAATAAAAAGGAAAAAGAAAAGAATATGGCGAGATTTTTTCTTCCCCTTGACCAAATAATACATAGAATCATCTGTTTAATAGGTTGGAGTTAACTTTGTTGAATTTTCTATGAAAATCCAAAAAATGCTTCGTGTCATGGAAGCAATATACTCAGCAAAGAGACGAGAAAAGTTTTCATAGATCTCTTGGTCGTCAACTGCAAGTATCCTTGTTATCTCCCACACTGCATCAAAGTCTCAGGAAAAGGTTTTTCTAGGAATTAACTTCGGTGCATGGCTCAGTTTGTTGGGTCCCGGGCCCTAGCCTTGTTGGGCCTGTTCCGGATGAAGCCCACTGGGTCTAATGGGCTAGCCCAGGAGGGAATTATTTTTATGGATTTGGGACGAACTCAATCATTCAAAACTTTAAGCCCACGACATTCATTCCTATAAATGGGCCCCCTCTCGCTTTTTCATTTTCCCTATTCTTTTTGGCTCGCTCGCATTTCACTTCCTAACACTTTTACACTGCGTTAGGCAATCCAAATTTGAATCCGAATAGGACAACTTTTCTCCTATACGGTGCTTAATGGCATTTTCCAAACTAGAAAAACTTGGATATATCCAAATAAAATATCGGATAAGAAATCCGGCATGGGAGTGGGACAAAATCCGAATTATATAAAATTTCAATAACAAAAAAACTGACAAATCATGTTATCTTGCATAAATGGAGTGATGGAGTGACCATCCCTGCATTGCTTCACTGGCTACCGCACTAGGACCACCGCCAAAATTACCGATCATTGTTATTTCCAACTACTACATGATCGTCATCTCCTTCGACCATGCCGGTCGTCATCACCGACTAACAATCATGTTCAAACAAGTGAGGATGAAAAGAAGTCTAAAGATAATCGTCATGCGAGGATTGCATAATTCATCCTTTCCACAACCTTTTTGTCACATATGTCCTCCATGTCGAGCCCGATCTTTCACACATGACTCATGAGCTAGCTGTTCATCAGGTGGTCGATGAAGAATGGCTAGCACACCATCGGCTTCTCGATGAACATTCTCTCGAGCATCGAGTTTTACTTGCTGTGCATCAGGAACTTGCAAGGATGCCATCGTGTAGAATCTCTTCCTACGCCGCCCCGCCTCCCTTTCCTCTCTCCCAAACACTGCACCCCTTCTTCGCTGTTACCTCCCTTAACTCATCCGGGATGATGCCACCGCTTTCTTCAACGGCGGAATCCAACCGCACGACCCGTAGGAAGTTCAACCCGCTATTCACGAGGTCAGACCAAAACTTCACGCGTCTGTTACTTTCAACATGCTCCTGAGTTCGATTCCTGGAAATTGCTTGTGATGTCAAGTCGTCACGTTTAGGAGGAGCCATCGGAGATAGGATTTTGAAAGATCTTCAAATGACAAAAGTTTTAAAAGAATTTCAATTGTATCTTAGATTGTAGATATTCAAAGATCATATTCTCAAAGATTTCAAATATCATCTTGGGTTGTACTAAATATACGATGGGATAATTTTGCTAGTTGAAGGATATTTGGAAGATTTCCAATCCCCTTTATCCTGTCCTATCCTAATTCAAATTTGGGCAACCAAACGCATCCTTACTTTTTAAAATCCTTTATTAATTTTCTTTTGTTTTTCCTTTCTCCATACAAGGATTTTATCGTTCTAAGTATTATATGGAGAATGACAACAACCGATTGCGATTATCCCAACTCAATCCAAACTTCACCTGGCAAAACAAAGTCGAGTTGTTTAGAGTTCCACAACAACGTCGTCTATCTACCAGCTCTACTGTAGTAGCAAGCCCAATTCAACGACAACATAACACAATAATTTGACGATTAGGATGAATTCCAAGGGCGGACAATGTATCCACCACCATAATTGTCGTAGAACATAGCCGAATGTGTCGATCTGCCAGATCAGTAAGATACACTGGTTCTCCTGCACATCCTTAGAAAATACACCTATTGCCTTCGATTCTGATATACAATGGTTATACTTTTATCTCTTTGAGGGATAATTACAAGCTGACGCTACAATTGCTTATACTATGTTTCAAAGAAGATTGATGAATTCTTCAAGAGTAATTATGCTAAGACCCAATACATTACCAAAAAAATTATGCTAAGACCCAATCGGTCAACAAATGTTTAGAAATCTAGTACTTAACAAAACATATATAAACGTATTTTAATTTGAAAATGCACAATTAATAAATAACATATGTTTGGCTTTACGTCATAAAGTATTTAACTTTTTAAGCGACAGAGAGTATTTCATTATTTGGCTTTACGTCGTAAAGTAAACTAACAACACGACGAAACAATAGAAACATTGATATTCTCCACGAATCTTAGTAGGTCAGAGAGGTCCAGCTCAGGATGATCATGTGGGATGGGCAGGATAATACAAACAGAAACTGATAGGGGCCGAACCTATTAAGGCTTATAAAGTACTCTTGGAGATTTCTTCCCATTTGGCTAATCTTATGGGATGGAGATGGTCAACTAGCGGAATCCTCCTTTCGATCGTTCTCGATTCCACTTTCCTTGACAAAAACGTTTCAAAGCCGTGAAGGGATCGTCACTCGACGTCGCTCGCGATCGTTTAGTCTTAGTTCGCCAAGTCCGGTCACCATGAGCGTCCGACGTCAAAGCCTATTTGACGAAGTGATGAATGCACGCTCCTACGGCAAGCAGATTCGAACACATGTTTCCAGACACGGCGATCTCTTGTTTCTCTGCCCATTTTGGGCCAGGCCGCTCCTTGATTGTAGTTTCATCCGACTGAAGACGAAAGTTATAACGTCCAGCGCATTGATTCACCGGCTGCCGTCTTAAATTACTACAATTCACAGGTACGAGTCTGAGCAATCACGTGGGTTCCGACAAAAACGTGCAACGAAATTGACAATGGAGTGGTAGATTTGTATACGCGCCCCTTCTTTCTGTTGCTTCTCTATGGAAGTGAGCAGTCACTCTCTGTAATACGTTTAATTGGAAGATTAGAACATATAGAATAGGAAAGAAAAACGGAAAAGCATAGAAGAGGCCAAGAGCAGAGCTCGACATATAAGTTGGAGCCCAATGAAATCGGATGACAATGGGTGAGAATGGTGAAGACATGACAAGGGAGTAGGTTCCAAAAATCATGAGCCGGATGTTCGAATTCTGAAAGTTGTTTTGTGATTCCTATGTTTAGTCGATTTTCGAGAGGGCGACTTTTTCTGGAAAAAAGAAGAAGGAAATTTGGGGATCATGAAAAACCAAGAAGGAAACAGAAATTGGAGAACTTCAAAGTTTGAACGTTATGGACACTCGGCAGCCATGATACATCGTTCTCTTAAACAATTAGACGAAGAATAATGCACGGTAGTTCATCCCTTGGATAAACAAACAATACTGCACCTGCCCCCCTTAAACTTTGTCGCTTTTTATTCATGGTAGTTCCTTTCTCAATCATTCATATGAGCAGTTAACATCCAAATCCATCGAGACAGAAACAAGGAAAAACGAAATACACAAAAAGAAAGAGCAAATAAAGCAAAATGAAGTATCACATTAAAAAGATAAAAAGAAAAAAAAAAGAAAACAAAACAAAAGGAAGGAAGGAAGGAAGAAAAAAGATAATGAAGCCTCAAAGCCCCAAGCAGGAGAAAATATTCAGTGGTTAGTGAGCGCCACGTCAATAGCTAATGTGGCGCTCATTTTTTACTCTCATCCAATAAGAAATTGACACATGTCCGACGACGTGGAATAAAAAAATAGAAAAATAATTTTTCTTCTTCTTCCTCCTTCCTCTTTTGCAGATTTGGTCCATGGCCGCTGCTGTCGGGGAGGAAGAGGGAGACGCGCCAGAGGGAATCGGAGCCGGGGTCGAGGTGGAGAGAGAGGGCGGAGCCGAGGTAGGAGAGTGCAAAATGAATAAGAAAAGGAATGATATGATGTACATTGGGAGAATTACCAAATAAGTCCTAAATTCACTGTATTTGTGCCAATTCAATCCTAAACCTTTCAATTTGGTCAATTTAAAAGATTTGGACAAATGCAATAAGTTTATGATTGTTTTTGGTAATTTTCCCGATGTACATTAGTAGAGTATACGAAGAACTCCTTAGCTAAATGCCTATTCAAGCTTTATTAAATCAAGACGGCTAAACACTTAAAAAGTCGCAAGCACTAAATGGACTCTAGGGGATAAGACACGTGGATTTTCACATATATAATCATACTCTATGAATAGGTGGATCTGGATCGCCTGACATAAAGTGAGGTGACGTACAATCCTAACCGTTCGATTGAGATTCAAAGAAATTATTTTATCTTTTTTGTTTTGTTTTTTTCCGGGATCTGACATATATTAGGGGATCCATTTCTTAGATAGGTAGCCTTCACAATATAGAAAGGAGCTTATCAGCAGCCACCAAATTGCTGCAAGGACATGAGTCATTCGCTTTTTCTTTGGATTTTGAGAAGACGCACATGGCATATCTCCCATGTATCAGACTATGCCTCCAAGCTCCCCTTCTTCAGGTCGATCGTCAATCACGAAAAATCAAAACTTACATACATTAAGCAATCGAAAAGATATAAAGTTGCAAGATGGACGTACCCTTTTCGGTGTTGTGAGAGATAGAAAAGGATTCATCGCCTGCCTATCCGACGTAATCTTCCGTCGATACGTACGCGATTTCTTCCCTTTGCTTTTTCTTAAGTAAATCTCCAAAAGCGTGAACGGCGTAAATCTTCAGAACAAAGGAGGCCAGAAGAGAGTTACGTGAACCCATTTCTATCCGAACGACCCTTTACACGACAGATAACATGCACGTCAACTGCTACGTACGCATGCTTTATCAGGCCGTCAAAGAGCTATCGACGTCCAGGAGTCTCGTCTCTAGATTTGTCCTTGTTGACTCTTCGCTAGTTTCAACTGCTTTACACGTTGAATTTCCATCTCCTATCAGAAACTTGGATCGACTTCGTTTGGCATCAAGAAAAGCGTAATGGGAAGCAGCTTGATGTCACTCGGATTAGTCAAATTCTGTGGTGGGTTTTGTGCGTACAGTTTCTGAAGGACGTAAAGTGGGAAATTACCTTCCTCACGAATTTATGAATGGCATTTCTCGATTGGCTCGCTCATGTTGTGCAACTGACAATCGACTCTTAAGGCGAGCAATGGTTTTTATCGTTGTCTGTAAAATATGGATGGTGGTAGGTGCGCACATGCTTACGCACATCATAATGCGTGGTAAGCTGGTGATAGAGACCGCTCGTGGAAAGCTTCCTTTATCTTGGCCTCGTATCCTCTAATCGGATAATTACGTTCATTCAATAACTAAAAGACGCATATGCTGCCGTTCTTAAAAGCTTCCGCACGTCGGATAACAGTCTTCGAAGGTGGTTTGCACATGCACATGTTGCGAGTACTTGTCGGCCTGGCCACGTCAATGGATCGTGTTATCCGACATGCAACGTAGGCTTTGAGCTTTTTCTTTTCTTCTCTTTCTCTTTCCTTTCCTTTCCCCTTTCTTGCGAGGTCTCGGGGACGAAAACGAAGAAGAAAAGAAAGGGGGGAAAAAAGGATATCTTTCATGACGCAATGAAAGCAAAAATAAAAAGTGCGGTTGTATCTTTGTCTGGCCAGCTCAAAGTGCCAGTAACTTGAACGAACTTTTGCATGGGTCTCCCTCGCACATGTTACCTGAATTTTAAGTGTTGATTTTAAGATAAATCATTCCAATTGACGTCTCTTTCATTTCCTTCACATTAAAATAAGATAAACTATTCCAATCGACAAGTTATAAGTTATTTGATATCACACACATGCGCATATATATATATTCAATTTTACTTAACAACAAATGTAGATAGTGTCTATTTTATTAACTCAATTATCAAATTTGATTTCATAGTTTCCTTTAATGAGAAAAAAAAGACTTTTTGGGAGGGGGGTGTTTGACCATTTTTAGAAGTAGAAACTCAATTACCAAAAATAAAGAAAAAGCTCAACAGAAAATGTTCCGGGAGAAAGGGAAAAATGAAATATCAACAAAAGGAAAAAAAGGACAATGAACAAAAGGCCTTGACTAATGTTGGTTGGACTCTACTATTATGCGGTCAAGGGCGACATATGTTAGGGCCCAGCTGTCCGATTTGAATCGGACAGCTGGGAAAAAAACGAATTTGAGTTTTTTTTTTTATAAAATCCTAGCCGTCCGATATTAATCGAACGGCTGGGATTTCACGTCATTGGATTTTATGTCAGGTGATTCGGATCTGTGTTATGAATATAAACTAAATAAACACGTATAGTTTGAGTTTGGACAAAGATCGACACAAAAATATAACAAAAAATTGGGAAAATTATCTTAAGAGCCATAAATTTATTATATTTTTATGAAGTTAGTTCTAGACATTGTAATTGCGTGAATTGAGTCTTAAAGATTTTCTTGTTTTATGAATTGAGTTAGTTCAATCAATTTTGACTGGAAATCACTACTATGGATAACGATAATTTTATGTGACAAAATTGATGTTCTTTATATTTTTTTGTCTTCCTTCGGCTGGGAGCTTGGCCTCAACAATGGCCAGGGATCGGTTGGTGGCGAGGAGTGGAGAAGTTTGACCTCAACGGCCTCGAGTGAGGCTCGGCCTCACTTTTTGGAGTTGTCAACATTGTTGTCTCCTTTTCCCCGAAATTCCCTCACACTCATATATATATATATATATATATATCTCTCTCGTTTGATGAGACTGCCCATATAAACAGTGTGTAGACGGAACGAGACTTAGTATTCATTACGGGGTCTACCTAGCACATATCACCTGAATTTTAAGCTTTGATTTTAAGATAAATCATTCCGATTGACGTCTCTTTCATTTCCTTCACGTTAAAATAAGATGAACCATTCCAATCGGCAAGTTATAAGTTATTTGATATTATATACATATACATATAAAAATTTACTTAACAATAAATGTAAATAGTGTCTATTTTACTAACTCAACTATCGAATTTGATTTCATACTTCGAAATTTTGAACTTTTGTTTGTGTATGCTTTAAATATTTTTATTGTGGTGTATTGATAAGTGTGGTTACACATTTAATTTGAAGTATCAAATTTGATTTCATAGTTTCCTTTAATAAGAAAAAAAGGGGTTGGGTTGGGGGGTGGGTTATGACCACTTTTGGAAGTAGAAACTCAATTACCAAAAATAAAGAAAAAAGGTCAACGGAAAAAGTCCCGGGAGAAAGGGAAAAATGAAACATTAACAAAAGGAAAAAAGAAGAAGGACGATGAATAAAAGGCATCGACTAATGTTGGTCGGACTCTACTGTTATGAAAGGGCCATGACATCGGCATTTTGCAATCCCAGAGCAATACATCATTAGAAAAGGAATGTGAAGTGGGGAAATATCCCCGAGTTATAGAAGACAATTAAAAAAGAAAAAATGAAAGAAAAAACAATGCTTCGACTGCTTGGGTGGAGCGATGGACTATGTCGGATATAAAAGGGCACTTGGGGCCCGATCTCCATTTATTCCGACAAGATTCACCTTGTATTTATTTAAAAGAAAAAGAAATAATAGCACCGTTGATGGACATGTCCCACATGTCTCGGGTCAGCTCGAACCCGACCCGTTATCGTTGGTTTCGTTGTGGGTCGAGTAATGTCTTTAGCCAGTAGCCATCAAGCAGTCAACTCGACCGTGCATATTCTTGATGTCCCCAAATTTCTAACCGTTCCCCCATCAACGAGACAGTCGGAATGCATGAGGCCCTCCAAGACATTGTTGGGGATGTGACTATTTTACCAAAGATTGGTATGTTGTAGAAGGAATTACATCGACGGACATGGCATCGCGTGACTTCTTATGGAATCATATCAATTATATTAATTAAATTACTTTTTTCCCCTACACTTTTTTTTTGAATGGCTACATTTGTCGAATATTTTACGTGTCATTTAATGAAAGGGAAGGGGACGTGGCATCCGTTTCTTGTTGAGTTTGGCCAAATACGAAAGAGAGTTGTCAATGGCCCCTTCCGCTATGTCCTATCTATTCAACAGCTCCCCCCTCTTCATGTCCTCTCTCTCTCTCTCATTTTTCCTTTTTTCTGCTTTACACACTAAACTAGGAAAAGCAGTGTGCTTTCTGCAAAGCTCCATAGCATGCGATGATTATGGGTTTTGTTTTTACACTTTTCTTTTTCTCTGTTTATCGTTCATTCCGTGAATAATTTTTTATGTTCCTATGTTCTTTTATAAATCCCATTGTTGTTGCCTTATGGGTCTTTTTTAAATACGTGATTTTTTTTGTAATTTCCATTTGTTGATAGATGTTCTCGAGACATGAAAAAAGAATAAATTGTTTTCTTCACTCGAATTGCCGCACTGAAAATATGTAGCGGTTCTATAAAACGTGAAGTTTTAGATTTTTTTATTTGCCTCTTTTTCCTTCACCAATTATTTCCATTTGATCTATTTCAAACTACAGAATTTTTTAATAACTAATTTCACTAGAAATTTTAAGTTTTTTTTTTGGAGACACACTCAATTATAAACTCACCCACCAAGGCTTCGTGCGGTCAACATGAGACTAGAGATCGATTTCCAAAATATTTGTAGTCCAAATCTATAATGCTCAACGTTATATTTATTATTTAACTTTGCCCAAAAAATTCAAACCTAGAGATGAGAAAACCGATGATAGTCCGCGATAAGGGCAAGGGTGATTTCCAATTCATTGGTCAAAGTGTAGTCCCGAATAGATAAAGTGATTCTCGGTCGCTGTGTCCCATTCTGGAGCCCCACGGTCACGGTCTCATCCCATCACCGCTTTTGTCGTATGTGAATGATTCCCTTTAATCAGTCTCTCGGCCTTTTCTCATTTTGAAATCCTCTCCCCGGCTTATTCCCCTGTAAGAGAGAGATGGAATTAGGCGAGCATGGACACCAAGATCAGGAAATGGAGATTCCGATGCACCACCAGCAGCCGCCACCGGTCTGGGAGGGCGGGGTCTCGGCAATTTCGAGAAAGTCGAAGTCGGCGTTGGCGTTGGTGTGGTACAGGGAGTACCTTAAGAACAACGTGGTGGGCATGGGGGGCAGCGCCATCAATTGCTGCGGCAAGTTCATGGCCGCCACGGAAGAGGGCACACTCGACGTCCGCCCGCAACTTCTACCGCAAAGAGACCGACGTCGGCAACGGGTACAGCAACGGCAATAGCAGGAAGAGCTGATTTTCGGGGAGAGGCTCGTGCTGAGGAATGTACCGAATAAAAAGGCGACACGTATCCTGACGGTTTTCTTAACAAGCTGTCCTATAACAAAAAGCGCTACACAAAGGGGGTGAGTAAGAAGAGCATTTAGAGTCGTAGCTCAAGAGTATTCCAAGAGTAAGAAGAGCATTCAAAATCACAGCTCAAGAGTATTCCAAGTATGGTTTTTCTTAAAGCTTGGCCGAGGGTGAGGGTCTGGATGAGGGCGAGTTGGAGACGATAGCGCATCATTTTTAGGGCGAGAACGAGAGTACAGAGTAGAGAGTCGCAGCTCAAGAGTATTTCAGGTATAGTTTTTCTTAAAGCTTGGCCGAGGGCGAGGGCAAGGGTTTGGACGAGGACGAGTTGGAGGCGATAGCGCACCATTTTTAGGGCGAGGACGAGTTGGAGGCGATAGCGCACCATTTTTAGGGTAAAGAGTACAGAGTAAAGAGTCATGGCTCAAGAGTGTTCCAGGTATGGTTTTTCTTAAAGCTCGGGCGAGGGCGAGCTGGAGACGGTAGCGCACCATTTTTAGGGCGAGAACGAGAGTACATAGTACAGAGTCGCAGCTCAAGAGTATTCCAGGTATGGCTTTTTCTTAAAGCTCGGGCAAGGGCGAGGGCCAGGGTTTGGGCGAGGAAGAGTTGGAGATGACAGCACACCATTTTTAGGGCGAGAACGAGAGTACAAAGATATTTTCTCACTTCGAGCGTATTCCAGGAGTCAGAGAGCATTCAGAGTCGCAGCTCAAGAGCGAGGGAGTATAGATCAGTGATATGGTCCTCATAGCTAGAACCAGTAGTTGAATGTTTTGAATGCTCCCCCTTGAATATTCATTGTATTCATTATATTACTACGAATGTGCATTGATTGATACTGCGTCATGAATCTCCATGCAATACTATTGTAGTTAAGGGCTGAAATGGGTTTCACAAGGCATTTATTGCATGAATTCTCTTCAATTTTTTGATGTGGACTGCCTTGGGTTTGTAGGATCACAATGGCGCACTAGGGTTTACCTTGGTCATATTCAGGATGGAAAGTGGTGCTGTCCTCATTGTTCCAGGGTATACAAATGCAATGCCAGTTTGGACGTAAAGATTAGATATCACCTGACTGGCTCGCCAGGAGGTTCGCGAAGAACCGGCACAACTGGAGTTTGCCCCAAGTTGACTACGCAGGAAAAGCGGCAATTCAAGATCTTAATCAGCGCGGGTGATCTAACACCGACTCAGGCACCGCCTCTAGTGGGTGGGGAGTAGCAGCCTCCTTCATTAGGTCCTACCTTGGCAGCAGCTCAGACACAAAGGGGAGGAGTAAGAAGAGCATTTAGAGTCACAGCTCGAGAGTATTCCAAGAGTAAGAAGAGCATTCAGAGTGAAAGCTCAAGAGTATTCCATGTATGATTTTTCTTAAAGCTCGGGCGAGGGCGAGGGTTTGGATGGGGGCGAGTTGGAGACGATAGCGCACCATTTTTAGGGCGAGAACGAGAGTACAAAGTAGAGAGTCGTGGCTCAAGAGTATTCTAGGTATGGTTTTTCTTAAAGCTTGAGCGAGGGCGAGCTGGAGATGGTAGCTCACCATTTTTTGGGCAAGAACGAGAGTACAGAGTAGAGAGTCCCAGCTCAAGAGTATTCCAGGTATGGCTTTTTCTTAAAGCTCGGGCGAGGGCGAGGGTTTGGGCGAGGTTGAGTTGGAGACAATAGCGCACCATTTTCAGGGCGAGAATGAGAGTACAGAGTAGAGAGTCATGGCTCTAGGGTATTCTAGGTATGGTTGTTTTTAAAACTCGGGCGAGGGCGAGCTGGAGACGGTAGCGCACCATTTTTAGGGTGAGAATGAGAGTAGAAAGTATAGAGTCGCAGCTCAAGAGTATTCCATGTATGATTTTTCTTAAAGCTCGAGCGAGGGCGAGGGTTTCGATGAGGGTGAGTTGGAGACGATAGCGTACCATTTTTAGGGCGAGAACGAGAGTACAGAGACATTTTCTCATTTCGAGCGTATTCCAGGAGTGAGAGAGCATTCAGAGTCGCAGCTCAAGAGCAAGGTCGAGAGTGAGGGAGTACAGATCAGCGATATGGTCCTCATAGCTAGAACCAATAGTTGAATGTTTTGAATGCTCCCCCTTCAATATTAATTGTATTCATTATATTACTACGAATGTGCTTTGATTGATACTGCGTCATGAATCTCCATGCAATACTGTTGTAGTTAGAGGCTGATATGGGTTTCACAAGATATTTATTGCACGAATTATCTTCAATTTTTTATGTGGACTGCCTTGGGTTTGTAGGATCACAATGGCGCACCAGGGTTTGCCTTGGTCATTGGTCAATATTCATGATGGAAAGTGGTGTTGTCCTCATTGTTATACCATCGCCAGTTCGGACGTAAAGATTAGATATCACCTGATTGGTTCACCAGGAGGTTCAGGAAGAACCGGCACAACTGGAGTTTGCCCTAAGTTGACGGCATAGGAAAAGTGGCAATACAAGATAGCGCGAGTGATCTAACCCCGGCTCAGGCACCGCCTCTAGTGGGTGGGGAGCAGCAGCCTCCTTCATTAGGTCCTGCCTTGGCAACAACTCAGAAACAAAGAGGAGGAGTAAGAAGAGCATTTAGAGTCACAGCTCGAGAGTATTCCAGGAGTAAGAAGAGCATTCAGAGTCGCAGCTCAAGAGTATTCCATGTATGATTTATCTTAAAGCTCGAGTGAGGGCGAGGGTTTGGACGAGGGCGAGTTGGAGACGATACCGTACCATTTTTAGGGCAAGAATGAGAGTACAGAGTAGAGACTCACGGCTCAAGAGTTTTCCAGGTATTGTTTTTATTAAAGCTCGGGCGACGCTGAGCTAGAGACGGTAGCGCACCATTTTTAGGGCAAGAACGAGAGTACAAAGTAGAGAGTCGCGGCTCAAGAGTTTTCCAGGTATGGTTTTTATTAAAGCTTCGGCGACGCCAAGCTGGAGACAGTAGCGTACCATTTTTAGGATGAGAACGAGAGTACAGAGTAGAGAGTCACCGCTCAAGAGTATTCCAAGTATGGCTATTTCTTAAAGCTCGGGCGAGGGCGAGGGTGTGGGCGAGGTTGAGTTAGAGACGACAACACACCATTTTTAGGGTGAGAAGGAGAGTATAGAGACATTTTCTCACTTCGAGCGTAATCCAGGAGTGAGAGAGCATTCAGAGTCGCAGTTCAAGAGCGAGGTCGAGAGCGAGCGAGTATTGATCAGCGATATAGTCCTCATAGCTAGAACCAATAGTTGAATGTTTTGAATGCTCCCCCTTTAATATTCATTGTATTCATTATATTACTATGAATGTGCTTTGATTGATACTACGTCATGAATCTCCATGCAATACTGTTGTAGTTAGGGGCTGAAATAGGTTTGACAAGGCATTTATTGCACAAATTCTCTTCAATTTTTTGATGTGGACTGCGCTGGGTTTGTAGGATTACAAATGCGCACCAAGGTTTGCCTTGGTCATTGGTCAATATTCAGGATGGAAAGTGGTGCTGTCCTCATTGTTCCAGGGTATACAAATGCAATGCCAGTTTGGACGTAAAGATTAAATATCACCTGACCGGCTCGCCAGGAGGTTCGCGAAGAACCAGCACAACTGGAGTTTGCCCCAAGTTGACTACGCAGGAAAAGCGGCAATTCAAGATCTTAATCAGCGCGGGTGATCTAACACCGACTCAGGCACCGCCTCTAGTGGGTGGGGAGCAGCAACCTCCTTCATTAGTTCCTGCCTTGGCAGGAGCTCAAACACAAAGGGGAGGAGTAAAAAGAGCATTTAGAGTCGCAGCACAAGAGTATTCCAGGTATGGTTTTTCTTAAAGCTCGGGTTTGGGCAAGGTTGAGTTGGAGAAGACAGCGCATCATTTTTAGGGCGAGAACGAGAGTATAGAGACATTTTCTCATTTTGAGCGTATTCTAGGAGTGAGGGAGCATTCAGAGTCGCAGCTGAAGAGCGAGGTCGAGAGCGAGGGAGTATTGATCAGCGATATAGTCCTCATAGCTAGAACCAGTAGTTGAATGTTTTGAATGCTCCCCCTTTAATATTCATTGTATTCATTATATTACTACGAATGTGCTTTGATTGATACTGCGTCATGAATCTCCATGCAATACTGTTGTAGTTAGGGGCTGAAATAGGTTTCACAAGGCATTTATTGCATGAATTCTCTTCAATATTTTGATGTGGACTGCGCTGGGTTTGTAGGATTACAAATGCGCACTAGGGTTTGCCTTGGTCATATTCAGGATGGAAAGTGGTGCTGTCCTCATTGTTCCAGGGTATACAAATGCAATGCCAGTTTGGACGTAAAGATTAGATATCACTTGACTGGCTCGCCAGGAGGTTCGCGAAGAACCGGCACAACTGGAGTTTGCCCCAAGTTGACTACGCAGGAAAAGCGGCAATTCAAGATCTTAATCAGCGCGGGTGATCTAACACCGACTCAGGCACCGCCTCTAGTGGGTGGGGAGTAGCAACCTCCTTCATTAGTTCCTGCCTTGGCAGGAGCTCAGACACAAAGGGGAGGAGTAAAAGGAGCATTTAGAGTCTCAACACAAGAGTATTCCAGGTATGGCTTTTCTTAAAGCTTGGGTTTGGGTGAGGTTGAGTTGGAGAAGACAGCGCATCATTTTTAGGGTGAGAACGAGAGTACAGAGACATTTTCTCATTTTGAACGTATTCTAGGAGTGATGGAGCATTCAGATTTGCAGCTGAAGAGCGAGGGAGTACAGATCTGCGATATGGTCCTCATAGCAAGAACCAATAGTTGAATGTTTTGAATGCTGCCCCTTGAATATTTATTGTATTCATTATATTACTATGAATGTGCATTGATTGATACTGCGTCATGAATCTCGATGCAATACTGTTGTAGTTAGTGGCTGAAATGGGTTTCAAAAGACATTTATTGCACGAATTCTCTTCAATTTTTTAATGTGGATTGTGCTGGGTTTGTAGGATTACAAATGCGCATTAGGGTTTGCCTTGGTCATTGGTCAATATTCAGGATGGAAAGTGGTGCTGTCCGCATTGTTGCAGGGTATACAAATGCAATGCCAGTTTGGACGTAAAGATTAGATATCACCTGACCGGCTCGCCAGGAGGTTCGCGAAGAAACGGCACAATTGGAGTTTGCCCCAAGTTGACTATGTAGGAAAAGCGGCAATTCAAGATCTTAATCAGCGCGGGTAATCTAACATCGACTCAGGCACCGCCTCTAGTGGGTGGGGAGCAGCAACCTCCTTCATTAGTTCCTGCCTTGGCAGGAGCTCAGACACAAAGGGGGGGGGGAGTAAAAAGAGCATTTAGAGTCGCAGCACAAGAGTATTCCAGGTACAGTTTTTCTTAAAGCTCGGGTTTGGGCGAGGTTGAGTTGGAGAAGACAGCGCATCATTTTTAGGGCGAGAATGAGAGTACAAAGACATTTTCTCATTTTGAGCGTATTCTAGGAGTGAGGGAGCATTCAGAGTCACAGCTGAAGAGTGAGGTCGAGAGCGAGGGAGTATTGATCAGCGATATAGTCCTCATAGCTAGAACTAGTAGTTGAATGTTTTGAATGCTCCCCCTTTAATATTCATTGTATTCATTATATTACTACGAATGTGCTTTGATTGATACTGCGTCATGAATCTCCATGCAATACTGTTGTAGTTAGGGGCTGAAATAGGTTTCACAAGGCATTTATTGCATGAATTCTCTTCAATATTTTGATGTGGACTGCGCTGGGTTTGTAGGATTACAAATGCGCACTAGGGTTTCCTTGGTCATTGGTCAATATTCAGGATGGAAAGTGGTGCTGTCCTCATTGTTCCAGGGTATACAAATGCAATGCCAGTTTGGACGTAAAGATTAGATATCACCTGACCGGCTCGCCAGGAGGTTCGCGAAGAACCGGCACAACTGGAGTTTGCCCCAAGTTGACTACGCAGGAAAAGCGGCAATTCAGGATCTTAATCAGCGCGAGTGATCTAACACCGACTCAGGCACCGCCTCTAGTGGGTGGGGAGCAGCAACCTCTTTCATTAGTTCCTGCCTTGGCAGGAGCTCAGACACAAAGGGGAGGAGTAAAAAGAGCATTTAGAGTCGCAGCACAAGAGTATTCCAGGTATGGTTTTTCTTAAAGCTCGGGTTTGGGCGAGGTTGAGTTGGAGAAGACAGCGCATCATTTTTAGGGATAGAACGAGAGTACAGAGACATTTTCTCATTTTGAGCGTATTCTAGGAGTGAGGGAGCATTCAGAGTCGCAGCTGAAGAGCGAGGTCGAGAGCGAGGGAGTATTGATCAGCGATATAGTCCTCATAGCTAGAACCAGTAGTTGAATGTTTTGAATGCCCCCCCTTTAATATTCATTGTATTCATTATATTACTACGAATGTGCTTTGATTTATACTACGTCATGAATCTCCATGCAATACTGTTGTAGTTAGGGGATGAAATAGGTTTCATAAGGCATTTATTGCACGAATTCTCTTCAATTTTTTGATGTGGACTGCCTTAGGTTTGTAGGATCACAATGGCGCACCGGGTTTGCCTTGGTCATTGGTCAATATCTAGGATAGAAAGTGGTGCTGTCCTCATTGTTCTAGGGTATACAAATGTAATGCCAGTTTGTATGTAAATATTAGATATCACTTGACCGGTTCGCTAGGAGGTTCGTAAAGAACTAACACAACTGGAGCATGCCCCAAGTTGACGGCGCAGGAAAAGCGGCAATTCAAGATCTTAATCAACGTGGTTGATCTAACCCTGGCTCAGGCACCGCCTCTAGTGGGTGGGGAACAACAGCCTCCTTCATTAGTTCCTGCCTTAGCAACAGCTTAGACACAAAGGGGAGAAGTAAGAAGAGCATTTAGAGTCGCAGCTCAAGAGTATTCCAGGAGTAAGAAAAGCATTCAGTGTC
Organism: Melaleuca alternifolia; assembly: GCA_019926035.1. Lineage (NCBI taxonomy): Eukaryota > Viridiplantae > Streptophyta > Magnoliopsida > Myrtales > Myrtaceae > Melaleuca > Melaleuca alternifolia. Next base: position 96,028 of record JAGKPW010002188.1, on the reverse strand, counting down.
GCAGCTCAAGAGTATTCTACGTATGATTTTTCTAAAAGCTTGGGCGAAGGCAATGGTTTCGACGAGAGCAAGTTCAAAACGATAGCTCATCATTTTTCGAGCGGGAACGAGAGTACAGAGTAGAGAATCGCGACTCAAGAGTACTCCAGATATGGTTTTTCTTAAAGCTCGGGCGAGGGCGAGCTGGAGAAGGTAGCGAACCATTTTTCAGGCGAGAACGAGAGTACAGAGTATAGAGTCGCAGCTCAAGAGTATTCCAGGTATGGCTTTTTCTTAAAGCTCGGGCGAGGGCGAGGATTTGGGAGAGGTTGAGTTGGAGAGGACAGCACACCATTTTTAGGGTGAGAACGAGAGTACAGAGACATTTTCTTACTTCGAGCGTAATTCGGGAGTGAGAGAGCATTCTGAGTCGCAATTCAAGAGCGAGGTCGAGAGCGAGGGAGTATTGATCAGCGATATGGTCACATAGCTAGAACCAGTAGTTGAATGTTTTGAATGCTCCTTCTTTAATATTCATTGTATTCATTATATTACTACCAATGTGCATCTATTGATACTGCGTCATGAATCTCCATGCAATATTGTTGTAGTTAGGGGCTGAAATGGGTTTCACAAGGCATTTATTGCACGAATTTTCTTCAATTTTTTGATGTGGATTGCGTTGGGGTTGTAGGATTACAATGGCGCACTAGGGTTTGCCTTGGTCATTGGTCAATGTCCAGGATCGAAAGTGTTGCTGTCCTCATTGTTCCAGGGTATACAAATGCAATGTTGGTTCGGATGTAAAGATTAGATATCACCTGACCGGCTCGCCAGGAGGTTAGCGAAGAACCGACACAACTGGAGTTTGCCTCAAGTTGACAGCGCAGGAAAAACTGATATTCAAGATCTTAATCAGCACGGGTGATCTAACCTCGGCTCAGGAATCGCCTCTAGTGGGTGGGGAGCAGTAGCCTCCTTCATTAGTTCCTGCCTTGGCAGCAGCTCAAACACAAAGAGGAGGAGTAAAAAGTGCATTTAGAGTTGCAGCTCAAGAGTATTCCAGGCATGGTTTTTCTTAAAGCTCTGGCGAGGGCGAAGGTTTAGGCGAGGTTGAGTTGGAGAAGACAGTGCATCATTTTTAGGGCGAGAACGACAGTACAAGGACATTTTCTCATTTTGAACGTATTCCAAGAGTGAAGGAGCATTCAGAGTCGCAGCTCAAGAGCGAGGTCGAGAGTGAGGGAGTACCGATTAGCGATATGGTCCTCATAGCTAGAACCATTAGTTGAGTGTTTTGAATGCTCCCCCCTTGAATATTCATTGTATTCATTATATTACTACGAATGTGCATTGATTGATACTGCGTCATGAATCTCCATGCAATACTGTTGTAGTTAGGGGCTGAAATGGGTTTCAAAAGACATTTATTGCACGAATTCTCTTCAATTTTTTGGTGTGGACTGCCTTGGGTTTGTAGGATGACAATAGCGCACCAGGGTTTGCCTTGGTCATTGGTCAATATCCAGGATGGAAAGTGGTGCTATCCTCATTGTTCCAAGGTATACAAATGCAATGCCAGTTCGGATATAAATATTAGATATCACCTGACCGGTTCGCGAAGAACCGGCACAACTGGAGTTTGCCCCAAGTTGACGGCGCAGGAAAAGCGACAATTCAAGATCTTAATCAGCGCGGTTGATCTAACCCCGGCTCAAGCACCGCCTCTAGTGGGTGGGGAGCAGCAGCCTCCTTCATTAGTTCTTGCCTTGGCAGCAGCTTAGACACAAAGGGGAAGAGTAAAATAAGCATTTACAGTCGCAGCTCAAGAGTATTCCAAGTATGGTTTTTCTTAAAGCTCGGGCGAGGGCGATGGTTTGGGCGAGGTTGAGTTGGAGAAGATAGCGCATCATTTTTAGGATGAGAACGAGAGTATAGAGACATTTTCTCACTTCGAGTGTAATCCAGGAGTTAGAGGGCATTTAGATTCACAGTTCATGAGCGAGGTCGAGAGCGATGGAGTATTGATTAGCGATATGGTCCTCATAGCTAGAACCAGTAGTTGAATGTTTTGAATGCTCCTTCTTTAATATTCATTGTATTCATTATATTACTACCAATGTGCATCTATTGATATTGCGTCATGAATCTCCATGCAATATTGTTGTAGTTAGGGGCTGAAATGGGTTTCACAAGGCATTTATTGCACGAATTTTCTTCAATTTTTTGATGTGGATTGCGTTGGGGTTGTAGGATTACAATGGCGCACTAGGGTTTGCCTTGGTCATTGGTCAATGTCCAGGATCGAAAGTGTTGCTGTCCTCATTGTTCCAGGGTATACAAATGCAATGTTGGTTCGGATGTAAAGATTAGATATCACCTGACCGGCTCGCCAGGAGGTTAGTGAAGAACCGACACAACTGGAGTTTGCCTCAAGTTGACAGCGCAGGAAAAACTGATATTCAAGATCTTAATCAGCACGGGTGATCTAACCTCGGCTCAGGAATCGCCTCTAGTGGGTGGGGAGCAGTAGCCTCCTTCATTAGTTCCTGCCTTGGCAGCAGCTCAAACACAAAGAGGAGGAGTAAAAAGTGCATTTAGAGTTGCAGCTCAAGAGTATTCCAGGCATGGTTTTTCTTAAAGCTCTGGCGAGGGCGAAGGTTTAGGCGAGGTTGAGTTGGAGAAGACAGTGCATCATTTTTAGGGCGAGAACGACAGTACAAGGACATTTTCTCATTTTGAACGTATTCCAAGAGTGAAGGAGCATTCAGAGTCGCAGCTCAAGAGCGAGGTCGAGAGTGAGGGAGTACCGATTAGCGATATGGTCCTCATAGCTAGAACCATTAGTTGAGTGTTTTGAATGCTCCCCCCTTGAATATTCATTGTATTCATTATATTACTACGAATGTGCATTGATTGATACTGCGTCATGAATCTCCATGCAATACTGTTGTAGTTAGGGGCTGAAATGGGTTTCAAAAGACATTTATTGCACGAATTCTCTTCAATTTTTTGGTGTGGACTGCCTTGGGTTTGTAGGATGACAATAGCGCACCAGGGTTTGCCTTGGTCATTGGTCAATATCCAGGATGGAAAGTGTTGCTATCCTCATTGTTCTAAGGTATACAAATGCAATGCCAGTTCGGATATAAAGATTAGATATCACCTGACCGGTTCGCGAAGAACCGGCACAACTGGAGTTTGCCCCAAGTTGACGGCGCAGGAAAAGCGACAATTCAAGATCTTAATCAGCGCGGTTGATCTAACCCCGGCTCAAGCACCGCCTCTAGTGGGTGGGGAGCAGCAGCCTCCTTCATTAGTTCTTGCCTTGGCAGCAGCTTAGACACAAAGGGGAAGAGTAAAATAAGCATTTACAGTCGCAGCTCAAGAGTATTCCAAGTATGGTTTTTCTTAAAGCTCGGGCGAGGGCGATGGTTTGGGCGAGGTTGAGTTGGAGAAGATAGCGCATCATTTTTAGGATGAGAACGAGAGTATAGAGACATTTTCTCACTTCGAACGTAATCGAGGAGTTAGAGGGCATTCAGATTCACAGTTCATGAGCGAGGTCGAGAGCGATGGAGTATTGATTAGCGATATGGTCCTCATAGCTAGAACCAGTAGTTGAATGTTTTGAATGCTCCTCCTTCAATATTTATTGTATTCATTATATTACCACCAATGTGCATCTATTGATACTGCGTCATGAATCCCATGCAATATTGTTGTAGTTAGGGGTTGAAATGGGGTTTCAAAAGACATTTATTGCACGAATTCTCTTCAATTTTTTGATGTGGCTGCCTTGGGTTTGTAGGATCACAATGGCGCACCAGGGTTTCTCTTGGTCATTGGTCAATATCTAGGATAGAAAGTGGTGCTGTCCTCATTGTTCTAGGGTATACAAATGTAATGCCAATTCGTACGTAAATATTAGATATCACATGACCGGTTCGCCAGAGGTTCGCAAAGAACTAACACAACTGGAGCATGCCCCAAGTTGACGGTGCAGGAAAAGCGGCAATTCAAGATCTTAATCAGCGCGGTTGATCTAACCCTGGCTCAGGCACCGCCTCTAGTGGGTGGGGAGCAGCAACCTCCTTCATTAGTTCCAACCTTAGCAGCAGCTTAGACACAAAGGGGAGAAGTAAGAAGAGCGTTTAGAGTCGCAGCTCAAGAGTATTCCAGGAGTAAGAAAAGCATTCAGAGTCGTAGCTCAAGAGTATTCCAGGTATGGCTTTTTCTTTAGCTTGTACGAGGGTGAGGGTTTGGATGAGAGCGAGTTCGAAAGGATAGCGCATCATTTTTCAAGCGAGAACGAGAGTACAGAGTAGAGAATCGCGACTCAAGAGTATTCCAAATATGGTTTTTCTTAAAGCTCGGGCGAGGAGGAGCTGGAGATAGTAGCGCACCATTTTTAGGGCGAGAACGAGAGTACAGAGTATAGAGTCGCAGCTCAAGAGTATTCCAGGTATGGCTTTTTCTTTGGCTTGTACGAGGGTGAGGGTTTGGGAGAGGTTGAGTTGGAGATGACAACATACCATTTTTAGGGTGAGAACGAGAGTATAGAGACATTTTCTCACTTCGAGCGTAATCCAGGAGTGAGAGAGCATTCAGAGTCGCATTTTCTCACTTAGGGGTTGAAATGGGTTTCAAAAGACATTTATTGCACGAATTCTCTTCAATTTTTTGACGTGGCTGCCTTGGGTTTGTAGGATCACAATGGCGCACCAGGGTTTGCCTTGGTCATTGGTTAATATCCAGGATAAAAAGTGGTGCTGTCCTAATTGTTCCAGGGTATACAAATGCAATGCCGGTTTGGACGTAAAGATTAGATATCACCTAACCGGCTCGCCAGGAGGTTCGCAAAGAACCAACACAACTGGAGTTTGCCCCAAGTTGATGGCGCAGGAAAAATGGCAATTCAAGATCTTAATCAGCGCAGGTGATATAAGCCCGGCTTAGGCACCGCCTCTAGTGGGTGGGGAGCAGTAGCCTCCTTTATTAGTTCCTGCCATAGTAGCAGCTCAGACCAAAATGGGAGAAGTAAGAAAAGCATTTAGAGTCGCGGTTCAAGAGTATTCCAGGAGTAAGAAAAGCATTCAGAGTCGTAAAAAGAAAAGAAAAGAAAAACGAAAACGAGGGGTGCAACACGAGGACTTCCCAGGAGGTCACCCCTTCTAGTACTACTCTCGTCCAAGCACACTTAACTTCGGAGTTCTGATGGGATCCAGTGCATTAGTGCTGGTATGATCACACCCGTCATGTTATGCATTGCAAATTTACTGGAAGCGACTCAATTTCTCTTCTCGAAGGAAGTCTAGAGTGTTCAACTTCCGGCTTTTAAGCGACTCAATTAACGCAATTTCCCAAGCCCGACTCGATTAACGGAATACTACTTGTGTACGACGAAATACAAAAATGAAAATTGCTTGGTAAACGGAATTCCCGCGTCTCTACGTTCTCGTGCCTAACTTTCGATCCCGATGGACTCACGGGGCCCGTGAGTACTGTTCGGAAAGCTCGTTTCGAGGCCAACACCCCAGGGCCGGAATAATCCGTGAGGATAAAAAGAAAAGAATAGAAAAACGAAAACGAAAACGAGGGGTGCAACACGAGGACTTCCCAGGAGGTCACCCATCCTAGTACTACTCTCGCCCAAGCACGCTTAACTTCGGAGTTCTGATGGGATCCGGTGCATTAGTGCTGGTATGATCGCACCCGTCATGTTATGCATTGCAAATTTACTTGAAGCGACTCAATTTCTCTTCTCGAAGGAAGTCTAGAGTGTTCAACTTCCGGCTTTTAAGCGACTCAATTAACGCGATTTCCCAATGCCCAACTCGATTTACGGAACACTACTTGTGTATGACGAAATACAAAAATGAAAATTGCTTGGTAAACAGAATTCCTGCGTCTCTACGTTCTCGTGCCTAACTTTCAATCCCTATGGACTCACAGGGCCCGTGAGTACTGTTCGGAGAGCTCGTTTTGAGGCCAACACCCCGGGCTGGAATAATCCGTGAGGATAAAAAGGAAAGAAACGAAAAACGAAAACGAGGGGTGCAACAAGAGGACTTCCCAGGTGGTCACCTATCTTAGTCCTACTCTCGCCCAAGCACGCTTAACTTCGGAGTTCTGACGGGATCCAGTGCATTAGTGCTTGTATGATCGTACCCGTCACGTTATGCATTGCAAATTTACTTGAAGCGACTCAATTTCTCTTCTCGAAGGAAGTCTAGAGTGTTCATCTTCCCGCTTTTAAGCGACTCAAATAACGCAATTTCCCGAGCCCGACTCGATTAACGGAATACTACTTATGTACGACGGAATACAAAAATGAAAATTGCTTGGTAAACGGAATTCCCGCGTTTCTACGTTCTCGTGCCTAACTTTCGATCCCGATGGACTCACGGGGCCCGTGAGTACTGTTCAGAAAGCTCGTTTCGAGGCCAACACCCCAGGGCCGGAATAATCCGTGAGGATAAAAAGAAAAGAATAGAAAAACGAAAACGAAAACGAGGGGGCAACACGAGGACTTCCCAGGAGGTCACCCATCCTAGTACTACTCTCGCCCAAGCACGCTTAACTTCGGAGTTCTGATGGGATCCGGTGCATTAGTGCTGGTATGATCGCACCCGTCATGTTACGCATTGCAAATTTACTTGAAGCGACTCATTTCTCTTCTCGAAGGAAGTCTAGAGTGTTCAACTTCCGGCTTTTAAGCGACTCAATTAACGCAATTTCCCGAGCCCGACTCGATTAACGGAATACTACTTTTGTACGACGAAATACAAAAATGAAAATTGCTTGGTAAACGGAATTCCCGCGTCTCTACGTTCTCGTGCCTAACTTTCGATCCCGATGGACTCACGGGGCCCGTGAGTACTGTTCGGAAGGCTCGTTTCGAGGCCAACACCCCAGGGCCGGAATAATCCGTGAGGATAAAAAGAAAAGAATAGAAAAACGAAAACGAAAACGAGGGGTGCAACACGAGGACATCCCAGGAGGTCACCCATCCTAGTACTACTCTCGCCCAAGCACGCTTAACTTCGGAGTTCTGATGGGATCCGGTGCATTATTGCTGGTATGATCGCACCCGTCATGTTACGCATTGCGAATTTACTTGAAGCGACTCAATTTCTCTTCTCGAAGGAAGTCTAGAGTGTTCAACTTCCGGCTTTTAAACGACTCAATTAACGCAATTTCTTGAGCCCGACTCGATTGACGGAATACTACTTATGTACGACAAAATACAAAAATGAAAATTGCTTGGTAAACAGAATTCCTGCGTCTCTAAGTTCTCGTGCCTAACTTTCGATCGCGATGGACTCACGGGGCCCATGAGTACTGTTCGGAAAGATCGTTTCGAGGCCAACACCCTGGGCCGGAATAATCCGTGAGGATAAAAAGAAAGGAAAAGAAAAACGAAAACGAGAGCTGCAACACGAGGACTTCCCAGGAGGTCACCCATCCTAGTACTACTCTCGCCCAAGCACGCTTAACTTCGGAGTTCTGATGGGATCCTGTGCATTAGTGCTGGTATGATCGCACCCGTCATGTTACGCATTGCCAATTTACTTGAAGCGACTCAATTTCTCTTCTCGAAGGAAGTCCAGAGTGTTCAACTTCCGGCTTTTAAGCGACTCAATTAACGCAATTTCCCAATGCCCGACTTGATTAACGGAATACTACTTGTGTACGACGAAATACATAAATGAAAATTGCTTGGTAAACGGAATTCCCGTGTCTCTACGTTCTCGTGCCTAACTTTTGATCCCGATGGACTCACGGGGCCCGTGAGTACTGTTCGGAAAGCTCGTTCCGAGGCCAACACCCCGGGCCGGAATAATCCGTGAGGATAAAAAGAAAAGAAAAGAAAAACGAAAATGAGGGGTGCAACACGAGGACTTCCCAGGAGGTCACCCATCTTAGTACTACTCTCGCCCAAGCATGCTAAACTTCGGAGTTCTGATGGGATCCGGTGCATTAGTGCTGGTATGATCGCACCCGTGATGTTATGCATGGCAAATTTACTTGAAGCCACTCAATTTCTCCTCTCTAAGGAAGCCTAGAGTGTTCAACTTCCGGCTTTTAAGCGACTCAAATAACGTAATTTCCCGAGCCCGACCCGATTAACGGAATACTACTTATGTACGACGAAATACAAAAATGAAAATTGCTTGGTAAACGGAATTCCCGCGTCTCTACGTTCTCGTGCCTAACCTTCGATCCCGATGGACTCAAGGGGCCCGTGAGTACTGTTCGAAAAGCTCGTTTCGAGGCCAACACCCCTGGCCGGAATAATCCGTGAGGATAAAAAGAAAAGAAAGAAAAATGAAAACGAGGAGTGCAACAAGAGGACTTCCCAGGAGGTCACCCATCCTAGTACTACTCTCGGCCAAGCACGCTTAACTTCGGAGTTCTGATGGGATCCGGTGCATTAGTGTTGGTTTGATCGCACCCGTCATGTTATGCATCGCAAATTTACTTGAAGCGACTCAATTTCTCTTCTCGAACGAAGTCTAGAGTGTTGAACTTCCTGCTTTTAAGTGACTCAATTAACGCAATTTCCCGAGCCCGACCCGATTAACGGAATACTACTTATGTACGACGAAATACAAAAATGAAAATTGCTTGGTAAACGGAATTCCCGCGTTTCTATGTTCTCGTGCCTAACTTTCGATCCCGATGGACTCACGGGGCCCGTGAGTAATGTTCGGAAAGCTCGTTTCGAGGCCAACACCCCAGGGCCGGAATAATCCGTGAGGATACAAAGAAAAGAATAGAAAAACGAAAACGAAAACGAGGGGTGCAACACGAGGACTTCCCAGGAGGTCACCCATCCTAGTACTACTCTCGCCCAAACACGCTTAACTTCAGAGTTCTGCTGGGATCCGGTGCATTAGTGCTGGTATGATCGCACCCGTCATGTCACGCATTGCAATTTTACTTGAAGCGACTCAATTTCTCTTCTCGAAGGAAGTCTAGAGTGTTCAACTTCCGGCTTTTAAGCGACTCAATTAACGCAATTTCCCGACCCCGACTCGATTAACGGAATACTACTTATGTACGACGGAATACAAAAATGAAAGTTGCTTGGTAAACGGAATTCCCGCGTCTCTACGTTCTCGTGCCTAACTTTCGATCCCGATGGACTCACGTGGCCCGTGAGTACTGTTCGGAAAGCTCGTTTCGAGGCCAACACCCCAGGGCCGGAATAATCCGTGAGGATAAAAAAAAAAGAATAGAAAAACGAAAACGAAAACGAGGGGTGCAACACGAGGACTTCCCAGGAGGTCACCCAACCTAGTACTACTCTCGCCCAAGCACGCTTAACTTCGGAGTTCTGATGGGATCCGGTGCATTAGTGCAGGTTTGATCGCAACCGTCATGTTATGCATCGCAAATTTACTTGAAGCGACTCAATTTCTCTTCTCGAAGGATGTCTAGAGTGTTCAACTTCCCACTTTTAAGCGACTCAATTAACGCAATTTCCCGAGCCCGATTCGATTAACGGAATACTACTTTTGTACGACGAAATACAAAAATGAATATTGCTTGGTAAACGGAATTCCCGCGTCTCTACGTTCTCATGCCTAACTTCGATCCCCATGGACTCACGGGGCCCGTGAGTACTGTTCAGAAAGCTCGTTTCGAGGCCAACAACCTGGGCCGGAATAATCCGTGAGGATAAAAAGGAAAGAAAAGAAAAACGAAAACGAGGGGTGCAACACGAGGACTTCCGAGGAGGTCACCCATACTAGTACTACTCTCGCCCAAGCACGCTTAATTTCGGAGTTCTGATGTGATCCGGTGCATTAGTGCTGGTATGATCGCACCCGTCATGTTATGCATCGCACATTTACTTGAAGCGACTCAATTTCTCCTCTCGAAGGAAGCCTAGAGTGTTCAACTTCCGGCTTTTAAGCGACTCAATTAACGTACTTTCCCGAGCCCGACGCGATTGACGGAATACTACTTATGTACGACAAAATACAAAAATGAAAATTGCTTGGTAAACAGAATTCCCGCGTCTCTAAGTTCTCGTGCCAAACTTTCGATCGCGATGGACTCACGGGGCCCATGAGTACTGTTCGGAAAGCTCGTTTCGAGGCCAACACCTCGAGCCGGAATAATCCGTGAGGATAAAAAGGAAAGAAAAGAAAAACGAAAACGAGGGGTGCAACACGGGGACTTCCTAGGTGGTCACCCATCCTAGTACTACTTTGCCCAAGCAAGCTTAACTTTGGAGTTCTGACGAGATCCGGTGCAATAGTGCTAGTATGATCGCACCCGTCATGTTATGCATCGCAAATTTACTTGAAGCCACTCAATTTATCTTCTCGAAGGAAGTCTAGAGTGTTCATCTTCCGGCTTTTAAGCGACTCAAATAACGCAATTTCCGAGCCCGACCCGATTAACGGAATACTACTTGTGTACGACGAAATACATAAATGAAAATTGCTTGCTAAATGGAATTCCCGCGTCTCTACGTTCTCGAGCCTAACTTTCAATCCCGATGGACTCACGGGGCCCGTGAGTACTGTTCGGAAAGCTCGTTTCGAGGCCAACACCCTGGGCCGGAATAATCCGTGAGGATAAAAAGGAACGAAAAGAAAAACGAAAACGAGGGGTGCAACACGAGGACTTCCCAGGAGCTCACCCATACTAGTACTACTCTCGCCCAAGCACGCTTAATTTCGGAGTTCTGATGGGATCCGGTGCATTAGTGCTGGTATGATCGCACCCGTCATGTTACGCATTGCAATTTACTTGAAGCGACTCAATTTTCCTCTCTAGAGTGTTCAACTTCCGGCTTTTAAGCGACTCAATTAACGCACTTTCCCTAGCCCGACGCGATTGACGGAATACTACTTATGTACGACAAAAAACAAAAATGAAAATTGCTTGGTAAACAGATTTCCTGCGTCTCTAAGTTCTCGTGCCTAACTTTCGATCGCGATGGACTCACGGGGCCCGTGAGTACTGTTCGGAAAGCTCGTTTCGAGGCCAACACCCCAGGGGCGGAATAATCCGTGAGGATAAAAAGAAAAGAATAGAAAAACGAAAACGAAAACGAGGGGTGCAACTCGAGGACTTCCCAGGAGGTCACCCATCCTAGTACTACTCTCGCCCAAACACGCTTAACTTCAGAGTTCTGCTGGGATCCGGTGCATTAGTGCTGGTATGATCGCACCCGTCATGTTACGCATTGCCAATTTACTTGAAGAGACTCAATTTCTCTTCTCGAAGGAAGTCTAGAGTGTTCAACTTCCGGCTTTTAAGAGACTCAATTAACGCAATTTCCCAATGCCCAACTCAATTAACGGAATACTACTTGTGTACGACGAAATACAGAAATGAAAATTGCTTGGTAAACAGAATTCCTGCGTCTCTAAGTTCTCGTGCCTAACTTTCGATCACGATGGACTCACGGGGCCCGTGAGTACTGTTCGGAATGCTCGTTTCGAGGCCAACACCCCGAGCCGGAATAATCCGTGAGGATAAAAAGGAAAGAAAAGAAAAACGAAAACGAGGGGTGCAACACGGGGACTTCCTAGGTGGTCACCCATCCTAGTACTACTCTCGCCCAAGCAAGCTTAACTTTGGAGTTCTGACGGGATCCGGTGCAATAGTGCTGGTATGCTCGCACCCGTCGTGTTATGCATTGCTAATTTACTTGAAGCGACTCAATTTCTCTTCTCGAAGGAAGTCTAGAGTGTTCAACTTCCGGCTTTTAAGAGACTCAATTAACGCAATTTCCCAATGCCCAACTCGATTAACGGAATACTACTTGTGTACGACGAAATATAGAAATGAAAATTGCTTGGTAAACGGAATTGTCGGGTCTCTACGTTCTCGTGCCTAAGTTTTGATCCCGATGGACTCACGGGGCCCGTGAGTACTGTTCGGAAAGCTCGTTTCGAGGCCAACACCCCAGGGCCGGAATAATCCGTGAGGATAAAAACAAAAGAAAAGAAAAACGAAAACGAGAGGTGCAACATGAGGACTTCCCAGGAGGTCACCCATCTTAGTACTACTCTCGCCCAAGCATGCTTAACTTCGAAGTTCTGATAGGATCCGGTGCATTAGTGCTGGTATGATCACACCTGTCATGTTATGCATTGCAAATTTACCTGAAGAGACTCAATTTCTCTACTCGAAGGAAGTCTAGAGTGTTCATCTTCCTGCTTTTAAGCGACTCAAATAACGCAATTTCCCGAGCCCGACCCGATTAACGAAATACTACTTATGTACGACGAAATACAAAAATGAAAATTGCTTGGTAAACGGAATTCCCGCGTTTGTACGTTCTCCTGCCCAACTTTCGATCCCGATGGACTCAAGGGGCCCGTGAGTACTGTTCGGAAAGGTCATTTCGAGGCCAACACCCCTGGTCGGAATAATCCGTGAGGATAAAAAGAAAAGAAAAGCAAAACGAAAACGACGGGTGCAACACGAGGACTTCCCAGGAGGTCACCCATCCTAGTACTACTCTCGGCCAAGCACACTTAACTTCGGAATTCTGATGGGATCCGGTGCATTAGTGCTGGTTTAATCGCACCCATCATGTTATGCATCGCAAATTTACTTGAAGCGACTCAATTTCTCTTCTCGAAGGAAGTCTAGAGTGTCCAACTTCCGGCTTTTAAGCGACTCAATTAACGCAATTTCCCGAGCCCGACTCGATTAACGGAATACTACTTATGTACGACGGAATACAAAAATGAAAATTGCTTGGTAAACGGAATTCCCGCGTCTCTACGTTCTCCTGCCTAACTTTCGATCCCGATGGACTCACGGGGCCCGTGAGTACTGTTCGGAAAGCTCGTTTCGAGGCCAACACCCCAGGGCCGGAATAATCAGTGAGGATAAAAAGAAAAGAATAGAAAAACGAAAACGAAAACGAAGGGTTCAACACGAGGACTTCCCAGGAGGTCACCCATCCTAGTACTACTCTCGCCCAAGCATGCTTAACTTCGGATTTCTGATGGGATCCGGTGCATTAGTGCTGGTATGATCGCACCCGTCATGTTACGCATTGCCAATTTACTTGAAGCGACTCAATTTCCCTTCTCGAAGGAAGTCTAGAGTGTTCAACTTCCGGCTTTTAAGCGACTCAATTAAAGAAATTTCCGGAGCCCGACTCGATTGACGGAATACTGCTTATGTACGACAAAATACAAAAATGAAAATTGCTTGGTAAGGAGAATTCCCGCGTCTCTACGTTCTCGTGCCTAACTTTCTATCGCGATGGACTCACGGGGCCCGTGAGTACTGTTTGGAAAGCTCGTTTCGAGGCCAACACCCCAGGGCCGGAATAATCCGTGAGGATAAAAAGAAAAGAATAGAAAAAAGAAAACGAAAACGAGGGGTGCAACACGAGGACTTCCCAGGAGGTCACCCATTCTAGTACTACTCTCGCCCAAGCACGCTTAACTTCGGAGTTCTGATGGGATCCGGTGCATTAGTGCTGGTATGATCACACCCGTCATGTTACGCATTGCAAATTTACTTGAAGCGACTCAATTTCTCTTCTCGAAGGAAGTCTAGAGTGTTCAACTTCCGGCTTTTAAACGACTCAAATAACGCAAGTTCCCGAGCCCGACTCGATTGACGGAATACTACTTATGTATGACAAAAGACAAAAATGAAAATTGCTTGGTAAACGGAATTCCCGCGTCTCTACGTTCTCGTGCCTATCTTTCGATTCCGATGGACTCACGGGGCCCGTGAGTACTGTTCGGAAAGCTCGTTTCGAGGCCAACACCCCAGGGCCGGAATAATCTGTGAGGATAAAAAGAAAAGAATAGAAAAACGAAAACGAAAACGAGGGGTGCAACACGAGGACTTCCTAGGAGGTCACCCATCCTAGTACTACTCTCGCCCAAGCACGCTTAACTTCGGAGTTCTGATGGGATCCGGTGCATTAGTGATGGTATGATCGCACCCGTCATGTTACGCATTGCAAATTTACTTGAAGCGACGCAATTTCTCTTCTCGAAGGAAGTCTAGAGTGTTCAACTTCCGGCTTTTTAGCGACTCAATTAACGCAATTTCCCGAGCCCGACTCGATTAACGGAATACTACTTATGTACGACGGAATACAAAAATGAAAATTGCTTGGTAAACGAAATTCCCGCGTCTCTACGTTCTCGTGCCTAACTTTCGATCCCGATGGACTCAAGGGGCCCGTGAGTACTGTTCGGAAAGGACGTTTCGAGGCCAACACCCCTGGCCAGAATAATCCGTGAGGATAAAAAGAAAAGAAAAGAAAAACAAAAACGAGGGTTACAACACGAGGACTTCCCAGGAGGTCACCCATCCTAGTACTACTCTCGCCCAAGCACGCGTAACTTTGGAGTTCTGATGGGATCAAGTGCATTAGTGCCGGTATGATCGCACCCGTCATGTTATGCATCGCAAATTTACTTGAAGCGACTCAATTTCATTTCTCGAAGGAAGTCTAGAGTGTCCAACTTCCGGCTTTTAAACGACTCAAATAACGTAATTTCCCGAGCCCGACTCGATTGACGGAATACTACTTATGTATGACAAAAGACAAAAATGAAAATTGCTTGGTAAACGGAATTCCCGCGGCTCTACGTTCTCCTGCCCAACTTTCGATCCCGATGGACTCAAGGGGCCCGGGAGTTCTGTGGAAAAGGTCGTTCGAGGCCCCAACACCCAGGCAGGAATAAATCAGTGAGGATAAAAACGAAAAGAATGCAAAACGAAACCCGACGGGTACAACACGAGGACTTCCCAGGAGGTCACCCATCCTAGTACTACTCTCGCCCAAGCACGCTTACCTTCGGAGTTCTGATGGGATCCGGTGCATTAGTGCTGGTTTAATCGCACCCATCATGTTATGCATCGCAAATTTACTTGAAGCGACTCAATTTCTCTTCTCGAGGGAAGTCTAGAGTGTTCAACTTTCGGCTTTTAAGCGACTCAATTAACGTAATTTCCCGAGCCCGACTCGATTGACGGAATACTACTTATCTACAACGAAATACAAAATTGAAAATTGCTTGGTAAACGGAATTCCCGCGTCTCTACGTTCTCGTGCCTAACTTTCGATCCCGATGGACTCATGGGGCCCGTGAGTACTGTTCGGAAAGCTCGTTTCGAGGCCAACACCCCAGGGCCGGAATAATCCGTGAGGATAAAAAGAAAAGAATAGAAAAACGAAAACGAAAACGAGGGGTGCAACACGAGAACTTCCCAGGAGGTCACCCATCCTAGTACTACTCTCGCCCAAGCACGCTTAACTTCGGAGTTCTGATGGGATCCGGTGCATTAGTGCTGGTATGATCGCACCCGTCATGTTACGCATTGCAAAATTACTTGAAGCGACTCAATTTCTCTTCTCGAAGGAAGTCTAGAGTGTTCAACTTCCGGCTTTTAAGCGACTCAATTAACGCAATTTCCCGAGCCCGACTCGATTGACGGAATACTACTTATGTACGTCGAAATACAAAAATAAAAATTGCTTGGTAAACGGAATTCTCGCGTCTCTACGTTCTCGTGCCTAACTATCGATCGCGATGGACTCACGGGGCTCGTGAGTACTGTTTGGAAAGCTCGTTTCAAGACCAACACTAGGGTTCGGAATAATCCGTGAGGATAAAAAGAAAAGAAAAGAAAAGAAAAACGAAAACGAGGGGTGCAACACGAGGACTTCCCAGGAGGTCACCCATCCTAGTACTACTCTCGCCCAAGCACGCTTAACGTCGGAGTTCTGATGGGATCCGGTGCATTAGTGCTGGTATGATCGCACCCGTCATGTTACGCATTGCAAATTTACTTGAAGCGACGCAATTTCTCTTCTCGAAGGAAGTCTAGAGTGTTCAACTTCCGGCTTTTAAGCGACTCAATTAACGCAAATTCCCGAGCCCGACTCGATTAACGGAATACTACTTATGTACGACGGAATACAAAAATGAAAATTGCTTGGTAAACGGAATTCCCGCGTCTCTACGTTATCGTGCCTAACTTACGATCCCGATGGACTCACGGGGCCCGTGAGTACTGTTCGGAAAGCTCGTTTCGAGGCCAACACCCCAGGGCCGGAATAATCCGTGAGGATAAAAGAAAAGAATAGAAAAAACCGGGGGGAAAAAGAGGGGTTACAAAACGAGGGATTCTACGGAGGGCCACCCCTATCCTAGTACTACCTCTCGACCCAAGCACGCTGAACTTTGGCAGTTCTGATGGGATCCGGCGCATTAGTGCTGGTATGATCGAACCCGTCATGTTTTGCATCGCAAATTTACTTGAAGCGACTCAATTTCTCTTCTCAAAGGAAGTCTAGAGTGCCCAACTTCCGGCTTTTAAACGACTCAAATAACGCAATATCCTTAGCCCGACTCGATTGACGGAATACTACTTATGTATGACAAATGACAAAAATGAAAATTGCTTGGTAAAGGGAATTCCCGCGTCTCTACGTTCTCCTGCCCAACTTTCGATCCCGATGGACTCAAGGGGCCCGTGAGTACTGTTCGGAAAGGACGTTTCGAGGCCAACACCCCTGGCCAGAATAATCCGTGAGGATAAAAAGAAAAGAAAAGAAAAACAAAAACGAGGGTTACAACACGAGGACTTCCCAGGAGGTCACCCATCCTAGTACTACTCTCGCCCAAGCACGCGTAACTTCGGAGTTCTGATGGGATCCGGTGCATTAGTGCTGGTATGATCGCACCCTTCATGTTACGCATTGCGAATTTACTTGAAGCGACTCAATTTCTCTTCTCGAAGGAAGTCTAGAGTGTTCAACTTCCGGCTTTTAAACGTACTCAATTAACGCAATTTCCCGAGCCCGACTCGATTAACGGAATACTAATTATGTACGACGGAATACAAAAATGAAAATTGCTTGGTAAACGGAATTCCCGCGTCTCTACGTTCTCGTGCCTAACTTTCGATCCCCGATGGACTCACGGGGCCGGTGAGTACTGTTCGGAAAGCTCGTTTCGAGGCCAACACCCCAGGGCCGGAATAAGCCGTGAGGATAAAAAGAAAAGAATAGAAAAACGAAAACGAAAAAGAGGGGTGCAACACGAGGACTTCCCAGGAGGTCACCCATCCTAGTACTACTCTCGCCCAAGCACGCTTAACTTCGGAGTTCTGAAGGACTCAGATTTTTTTTGTTGGGTTTTTTTTGTGTTTTGTGGTTGTTGGGGATCCGGTGCATTAGTGCTGGTATGATCGCACCCGTCATGTTACGCATTGCGAATTTACTTGCAGCGACTCAATTTCTCTTCTCGACGGAAGTCTAGAGTGTTCAACTTTCGGCTTTTAAGCGACTCAATTAACGCAATTTCCCGAGCCCGACTCGATTAACGGAATACTACTTATGTACGACGGAATACAAAAATGAAAATTGCGTGGTAAACGGAATTCCCGCGTCTCTACGTTCTCGTGCCTAACTTTCGATCCCGATGGACTAACGGGGCCCGTGAGTACTGTTCGGAAAGCTCGTTTCGAGGCCAACACCCCAGGGCCGGAATAATCCGTGAGGATAAAAAGAAAAGAATAGAAAAACGAAAACGAAAACGAGAGGTGCGACACGAGGACTTCCCAGGAGGTCACCCATCCTAGTACTACTCTCGCCCAAGCATGCTTAACTTCGGAATTCTGATGGGATCCGGTGCATTAGTGCTAGTATGATCGCACCCGTCATGTTATGCATCGCAAATTTACTTGAAGCGACTCAATTTCTCTTCTCGAAGGAAGTCTAGAGTGTTCAACTTCCGGCTTTTAAGCGACTCAATTACCGCAATTTCCCGAGCCCGACTCGATTAACGGAATACTACTTATGTACGACGGAATACAAAAATGAAAATTGCTTGGTAAACGGAATTCCCACGTCTCTACGTTCTCGTGCCTAACTTTCGATCCATATGGACTCACGGGGCCCGTGAGTACTGTTCGGAAAGCTCGTTTCGAGGCCAACACCCCGGGCCGGAATAATCCGTGATGATAAAAAGAAAACAAAAGAAAAATGAAAACGACGGGTACAACACGAGGACTTCCCAGGAGGTCATCCATCCTAGTACTACTCGCGCCCAAGCACGCTTAACTTCGGAGTTCTGATGGGATCCGGTGCATTAGTGCTGGTATGATCGCACCCGTCATGTTACGCATTGCGAATTTACTTGAAGCGACTCAATTTCTCTTCTCGAAGGAAGTTTATAGTGTTCAACTTCTTGCTTTTAAGCTACTCAATTAACGCAAATTTCCCGAGCCCAACTCGATTAAGAGAATACTACTTTTGTGCGACGAAATACAAAAATGAAAATTTGTTGGTAAACGGAATTCCCGCGTCTCTACGTTCTCGTGCCTAACTTTCGATCCCAATGGACTCACGGGGCCCGTGAGTACTGTTCGGAAAGGTCGTTTCGAGGCCAACACCCCAGGGCCGGAATAATCCGTGAGGATAAAAAGAAAAGAATAGAAAAACGAAAACGAAAACGAGGGTTGCAACACGAGGACTTCCCAGGAGGTCACCCATCCTAGTACTACTCTCGCCCAAACACGCTTAACTTCGGAGTTCTGATGGGATCCGGTGCATTAGTGCTGGTATGATCGCACCGTCATGTTACGCATTGCAAATTTACTTGAAGCGACTCAATTTCTCTTCTCGAAGGAAGTCTAGAGTGTTCAACTGCCGGCTTTTAAGCGACTCAATTAACGCAATTTCCCGAGCCCGACTCGATTAACGGAATACTACTTATGTACGACGGAATACAAAAATGAAATTTGCTTGGTAAACGGAATTCCCGCGTCTCTACGTTCTCGTGCCTAACTTTCGATCCCGATGGACTCACGGGGCCCGTGAGTACTGTTCGGAAAGCTGGTTTCGAGGCCAACACCCCAGGGCCGGAATAATCCGTGAGGATAAAAAGAAAAGAATAGAAAAACGAAAACGAAAATGAGGGGTGCAACACGAGGACTTCCCAGGAGGTCACCCATCCTAGTACTACTCTCGCCCAAGCACGCTTAACTTCGGAGTTCTGATGGGATACGGTGCATTAGTGCTGGTATGATCGCACCCGTCATGTTACGCATTGCGAATTTACTTGAAGCGACTCAATTCCTCTTCTCGAAGGAAGTCTAGAGTGTTCAACTTCCGGCTTTTAAGCGACTCAATTAACGCAATTTCCCGAGCCCGACTCGATTAACGGATTACTACTTATGTACGACGGAATACAAAAATGAAAATTGCTTGGTAAACGGAATTCCCGCGTCTCTACGTTTTCGTGCCTAACTTTCGATCCCGATGGACTCACGGGGCCCGTGAGTACTGTTCGGAAAGCTCGTTTCGAGGCCAACACCCCAGGGCCGGAATAATCCGTGAGGATAAAAAGAAAAGAATAGAAAAACGAAAACGAAAACGACGGGGTGACAACACGAGGCTCCCAGGAGGTCAACCATCATAGTATACTCCGCCCCAAGCACGCTTACCTTCGGGTTTCTGATGGGAGCCGGGCATTAGTGCTGGTATGATCGCACCGGTCATGTCACGCATTGCAAATTTACTTGAAGCG
Organism: Melaleuca alternifolia; assembly: GCA_019926035.1. Taxonomy (NCBI): domain Eukaryota; kingdom Viridiplantae; phylum Streptophyta; class Magnoliopsida; order Myrtales; family Myrtaceae; genus Melaleuca; species Melaleuca alternifolia. The sequence goes on along the minus strand of JAGKPW010002188.1, from coordinate 76,496 downwards.
ACTCAATTTCTCTTCTCGAAGGAAGTCTAGAGTGTTCAACTTCCGGCTTTTAAGCGACTCAATTAACGCAATTTCACGAGCCCGACTCGATTAACGGAATACTACTTATGTACGACGGAATACAAAAATGAAAAATGCTTGGTAAACGGAATTCCCGCGTCTCTACGTTCTCGTGCCTAACTTTCGATCCCGATGGACTCACGGGGCCCGTGAGTACTGTTCGGAAAGATCGTTTCGAGGCCAACACCCCAGGGCCGGAATAATCCGTGAGGATAAAAAGAAAAGAATAGAAAAACGAAAACGAAAACGAGGGGTGCAACACGAGGCCTTCCCAGGAGGTCACCCATCCTAGTACTACTCTCGCCCAGGCACGCTTAACTTCGGAGTTCTGATGGGATCCGGTGCATTAGTGCTGGTATGATCGCACCCGTCATGTCACGCATTGCAAATTTACTTGAAGCGAATCAATTTCTCTTCTCGAAGGAAGTCTAGAGTGTTCAACTTCCGGCTTTTAAGCGACTCAATTAACGCAATTTCCCGAGCCCGACTCGATTAACGGGATACTACTTATGTACGACGGAATACAAAAATGAAAATTGCTTGGTAAACGGAATTCCCGCGTCTCTACGTTCTCGTGCCTAACTTTCGATCCCGATGGACTCACGGGCCCGTGAGTACTGTTCGGAAAGCTCGTTTCGAGGCCAACACCCCAGGGCCGGAATAATCCGTGAGGATAAAAAGAAAAGAATAGGAAAACGAAAACGAAAACGAGGGGTGCAACACGAGGACTTCCCAGGAGGTCACCCCTTCTAGTACTACTCTCGTCCAAGCACACTTAACTTCGGAGTTCTGATGGGATCCGGTGCATTAGTGCTGGTATGATCGCACCCGCATGTCACGCATTGAAATTTACTTGAAGCGACTCAATTTCTATTCGCGAAGGAAGTCTAGGGAGTGTTCAAACTTCCGGCTTTTAAGCGACTCAATGAACGCCATTTTCCCGCAGCCCACTGATTAACGGAATACTACTTATGTCGGACGGAATACAAAAATGAAAATTGCTTGGTACACGGAATTCCCGCGTCTCTACGTTCTCGTGCCTAACTTTCGATCCCGATGGACTCACGGGGCCCGTGTGTACTGTTCGGAAAGCTCGTTTCGAGGCCAACACCCCAGGGCCGGAATAATCCGTGAGGATAAAAAGAAAAGAATAGAAAAACGAAACGAAAACGAGGGGTGCAACACGAGGACTTCCCAGGAGGTCACCCATCCTAGTACTACTCTCGCCCAAGCACGCTTAACCTCGGAGTTCTGATGGGATCCGGTGCATTAGTGCTGGTATGATCGCACCCGTCATGTCACGCATTGCAAATTTACTTGAAGCGACTCACTTTCTCTTCTCGAAGGAAGTCTAGAGTGTTCAACTTCCGGCTTTTAAGCGACTCAATTAACGCAATTTCCCGAGCCCGACTCGATTAACGGAATACTACTTCTGTACGACGGAATACAAAAATGAAAATTGCTTGGTAAACGGAATTTCCGCGTCTCTACGTTCTCGTGCCTAACTTTCGATCCCGATGGACTCACGGGGCCCGTGAGTACTGTTCGGAAAGCCCGTTTCGAGGCCAACACCCCAGGGCCGGAATAATCCGTGAGGATAAAAAGAAAAGAATAGAAAAACGAAAACGAAAACGAGGGGTGCAACACGAGGACTTCCAGGAGGTCACCCATCCTAGTACTAGTACTACTCTCGCCCAAGCACGCTTAACTTCGGAGTTCTGATGGGATCCGGTGCATTAGTGCTGGTATGATCGCACCCGTCATTTTAGGCATCGCAAATTTACTTGAAGCGACTCAATTTCTCTTCTCGAAGGAAGTCTAGAGTGTTTAACTTCCGGCTTTTAAGCGACTCAATTAACGCAATTTCCCGAGCCCGACTCGATTAACGGAATACTACTTATGTACGACGGAATACAAAAATGAAAATTGCTTGGTTAACGGAATTCCCGCGTCTCTACGTTCTCGTGCCTAACTTTCGATCCCGATGGACTCACGGGGCCAGTGAGTACTGTTCGGAAAGCTCGTTTCGAGGCCAACACCCCAGGGCCGGAATAATCCGTGAGGCTAAAAAGAAAAGAATAGAAAAACGAAAACGAAAACGAGGGGTGCAACACGAGGACTTCCCAGGAGGTCACCCATCCTAGTTCAACTCTCGCCCAAGCACGCTTAACTTCCTAGTTCTGATGGGATCCGGTGCATTAGTGCTGGTATGATCGCACCCGTAATGTTATGCATTGCAAATTTACTTGAAGCGACTCAATTTCTCTTCTCGAAGGAAGTCTAGAGTGTTCAACTTCCGGCTTTTAAGCGACTCAATTAACGCAATTTCCGGAGCCCGACTCGATTAACGGAATACTACTTATGTACGACGGAATACAAAAATGAAAATTGCTTGGTAAACGGAATTCCCGCGTCTCTACGTTCTAGTGCCTAACTTTCGATCCCGATGGACTCACGGGGCCCGTGAGTACTGTTCGGAAAGCTCGTTTCGAGGCCAACACCCCAGGGCCGGAATAATCAGTGAGGATAAAAAGAAAAGAATAGAAAAACGAAAACGAAAACGAGGGGTGCAACACAAGGACTTCCCAGGAGGTCACCCATCCTAGTACTACTCTCGCCCAAGCACGCTTAACTTCGGAGTTCTGATGGGATCCGGTGCATTAGTGCTGGTATGATCGCACCCGTCATGTTACGCATTGCAAATTTACTTGAAGCGACTCAAATTCTCTTCTCGAAGGAAGTCTAGAGTGTTCAACTTCCGGCTTTTAAGCGACTCAATTAACGCAATTTCCCGAGCCCGACTCAATTAACGGAATACTACTTATGTACGACGAAATACAAAAATGAAAATTGCTTGGTAAACAGAATTCCGGCGTCTCTACGTTCTCGTGCCTAACTTTCGATCCCGATGGACTCACGGGGCCCGTGAGTACTGTTAGGAAAGCTCGTTTCGAGGCCAACACCCCAGGGCCGGAATAATCCGTGAGGATAAAAAGAAAAGAATAGAAAATCGAAAACGAAAACGAGGGGTGCAACACGAGGACTTCCCAGGAGGTCACCCATCCTAGAACTACTCTCGCCCAAGCACGCTTAACTTCGGAGTTCTGATGGGATCCGGTGCATTAGTGCTGGTATGATCGCACCCGTCATGTTACGCATTGCAAATTTAATTGAAGCGACTCAATTTCTCTTCTCGAAGGAAGTCTAGAGTGTTCAACTTCCGGCTTTTAAGCGACTCAATTAACGCAAGTTCCCGAGCCCGACTCGATTAACGGAATACTACTTATGTACGACGGAATACAAAAATGAAAATTGCTTGGTAAACGGAATTCCCGCGTCTATACGTTCTCGTGCCTAACTTTCGATCCCGATGGACTCACGGGGCCCGTGAGTACTGTTCGGAAAGCTCGTTTCGAGGCTAACACCCCAGGGCCGGAATAATCCGTGAGGATAAAAAGAAAAGAATAGAAAAACGAAAACGAAAACGAGGGGTGCAACAAGAGGACTTCCCAGGAGGTCACCCATCCTAGTACTACTCTCGCCCAAGCACGCTTAACTTCGGAGTTCTGATGGGATCCGGTGCATTAGTGCTGGTATGTTCGCACCCGTCATGTTACGCATTGCAAATTTACTTGAAGCGACTCAATTTCTCTTCTCGAAGGAAGTCTAGAGTGTTCAACTTCCGGCTTTTAAGCGACTCAATTACCGCAATTTCCCGAGCCCGACTCGATTAACGGAATACTACTTATGTACGACGGAATACAAAAATGAAAATTGCGTGGTAAACGGAATTCCCGCGTCTCTACGTTCTCGTGCCTAACTTTCGATCCCGATGGACTCACGGGGCCCGTGAGTACTGTTCGGAAAGCTCGTTTCGAGGCCAACACCCCAGGGCCGAAATAATCCGTGAGGATAAAAAGAAAAGAATAGAAAAACGAAACGAAAACGAGGGGTGCAACACGAGGACTTCCCAGGAGGTCACCCATCCTAGTACTACTCTCACCCAAGCACGCTTAACTTCGGAGTTCTGATGGGATCCGGTGCATTAGTGATGGTATTGCTCGCACCGTCATGTCACGCATTGCCCATTTACTTGAAGCGACTTCAATTTTTTTCTCGAAGGAAGTCTAGAGTGTTCAACTTCGGCTTTTAGCGTCAATTACGCAATTTCCCGGCCCGATCGGATTAACGGACTACTACTATGTACGACGGAATACAAAAATGAAAATTGCTTGGTAAACGGAATGCCCGCGTCTCTACGTTCTCGTGCCTAACTTTCGATCCCGATGGACTCACGGGGCCCGTGAGTACTGCTCGGAAAGCTCGTTTCGAGGCCAACACCCCAGGGCCGGAATAATCCGTGAGGATAAAAAGAAAAGAATAGAAAAACGAAAACGAAAAAGAGGGGTGCAACACGAGGACTTCCCAGGAGGTCACCCATCCTAGTACTACTCTCGCCCAAGCACGCTTAACTTCGGAGTTCTGATGGGATCCGGTGCATTAGTGCTGGTTTGATCGCACCCGTCATGTTACGCATTGCGAATTTACTTGAAGCGACTCAATTTCTCTTCTCGAAGGAAGTATAGAGTGTTCAACTTCCGGCTTTTAAGCGACTCAATTAACGCAATTTCCCGAGCCCGACTCGATTAACGGAATACTACTTATGTACGACGGAATACAAAAATGAAAAATGCTTGGTAAACGGAATTCCCGCGTCTCTACGTTCTCGTGCCTAACTTTCGATCCCGATGGACTCACGGGGCCCGTGAGTACTGTTCGGAAAGCTCGGTTCGAGGCCAACACCCCAGGGCCGGAATAATCCGTGAGGATAAAAAGAAAAGAATAGAAAAACGAAAACGAAAACGAGGGGTGCAACACGAGGATTCCAGGAGGGTCACCATAAGTACTACTCTCGCCAAGCACGCTTTAACTTCGAGTCCTGATGGGATTCCGGTGAATTAGTGTGGTATGATCGCACCCGTCATGTTACGCATTGCGAATTTACTTCAAGCGACTCAATTTCTCTTCTCGAAGGAAGTCTAGAGTGTTCAACTTCCGGCTTTTAAGCGACTCAATTAATGCAATTCCCCGAGCCCGACTCGATTAACGGAATACTACTTATGTACGACGGAATACAAAAATGAAAATTGCTTGGTAAACGGAATTCCCGCGTCTCTACGTTCTCGTGCCTAACTTCCGATCCCGATGGACTCACGGGGCCCGTGAGTACTGTTCGGAAAGCTCGTTTCGAGGCCAACACCCCAGGGCCGGAATAATCCGTGAGGATAAAAAGAAACGAATAGAAAAACGAAAACGAAAACGAGGGGTGCAACACGAGGACTTCCCAGGAGGTCACCCATCCTAGTACTACTCTCGCCCAAGCACGCTTAACCTCGGAGTTCTGATGGGATCCGGTGCATTAGTGCTGGTATGATCGCACCCGTCATGTTACGCATTGCAAATTTACTTGAAGCCACTCAATTTCTCTTCTCGAGGCAGTCTAGAGGTTCAACTTCCGGTTTAAGCGGGACTCAATTAACGCAATTCTCCGAGCCGATCGATTAACGGCATAATACTTATGTACGACGGAATACAAAAATGAAATTGCTTGGTAACGAATTCCCGCGTCTCTACGTTCTCGTGCCTAACTTTCGATCCCGATGGACTCCCGGGGCCCGTGAGTACTGTTCGGAAAGCTCGTTTCGAGGCCAACACCCCAGGGCCGGAATAATCCGTGAGGATAAAAAGAAAAAAATAGAAAAACGAAAACGAAAACGAGGGGTGCAACACGAGGACTTCCCAGGAGGGCACCCATCCTAGTACTACTCTCGCCCAAGCACGCTTAACTTCGGAGTTCTGAGGGGATCCGGTGCATTAGTGCTGGTATGATCGCACCCGTCATGTCAGTGCAAATTTACTTGAAGAGCTCAATTTCTCTTATCGACGGTAAGTCTAGAGTGTCAACTTCCGGCTTTAGAGGACTCAAATTACGCAATTTCCCGAGCCCGACCGCGGAACGGAATACTACTATGTAGGACGGAATACAAAAATGAACATTGCCTTGGTAAACGGAATTTTTTTTTTGGTTTTCCCCTCGGTCTCTACGTTCTCGTGCCTAACTTTCGATCCCGATGGACTCACGGGGGCCGTGAGTACTGTTCGGAAAGCTCGTTTCGAGGCCAACACCCCAGGGCCGGAATAATCCGTGAGGATAAAAAGAAAAGAATAGAAAAACGAAAACGAAAACGAGGGGTGCAACACGAGGACTTCCCAGGAGGTCCCCCATCCTAGTACTACTCTCGCCCAAGCACGCTTAACTTCGGAGTTCTGATGGGATCCGGTGCATTAGTGCTGGTATGATCGCACCCGTCATGTTACGCATTGCAAATTTCCTTGAAGCGACTCAATTTCTCTTCTCGAAGGAAGTCTAGAGTGTTCAACTTCCGGCTTTTAAGCGACTCAATTAACGCAATTTCCCGAGCCCGACCCGATTAACGGAATACTACTTATGTACGACGGAATCCAAAAATGAAAATTGCTTGGTAAACGGAATTCCCGCGTCTCTACGTTCTCGTGCCTAACTTTCGATCCCGATGGACTCACGGGGCCCGTGAGTACTGTTCGGAAAGATCGTTTCGAGGCCAACACCCCAGGGCCGGAATAATCCGTGAGGATAAAAAGAAAAGAATAGAAAAACGAAAACGAAAACGAGGGGTGCAACACGAGGACTTTCCAGGAGGTCACCCATCCTAGTACTACTCTCGCCCAAGCACGCTTAACTTCGGAGTTCTGATGGGATCCGGTGCATTAGTGCTGGTATGATCGCACCGTCATGTTACGCATTGCAAATTTACTTGAAGCGACTCAATTTCTCTTCTCGAAGGGATCTAGAGTGGTCAACTTCCGGCTTTTAAGCGGACGTCAAGTACGCAACTTTCGAGCCCCGACTCGATTAACGGAATACTACTTATGTACGACGGAATACAAAAATGGAAATTGCTTGGTAAACGGAATTCCCGCGTCTCTACGTTCTCGTGCCTAACTTTCGATCCCGATGGACTCACGGGGCCCGTGAGTATTGTTCGGAAAGCTCGTTTCGAGGCCAACACCCCAGGGCCGGAATAATCCGTGAGGATAAAAAGAAAAGAATAGAAAAACGAAAACGAAAACGAGGGGTGCAACACGAGGACTTCACAGGAGGTCACCCATCCTAGTACTACTCTCGCCCAAGCACGCTTAACTTCGGAGTTCTGATGGGATCCGGTGCATTAGTGCTGGTATGATCGCAACGTAAGTTCAACGCTGCAAATTTTACTTGACAGCGACTCAATGCTTTCTCAAGGACGTCCTAGAGTGTTCAAATTCGGCTTTGTTGTTGAAGCGACTCAATTAACGCCAACTTTCACGAGACCGACTCGATTAACGGAATACTACTTATGTACGACGGAATAAAAAAATGAAAATTGCTTGGTAAACGGAATTCCCGCGTCTCTACGTTCTCGTGCCTAACTTTCGATCCCGATGGACTCACGGGGCCCGTGAGTAATGTTCGGAAAGCTCGTTTCGAGGCCAACACCCCAGGGCCGGAATAATCCGTGAGGATAAAAAGAAAAGACTAGAAAAACGAAAACGAAAACGAGGGGTGCAACACGAGGACTTCCCAGGAGGTCACCCATCCTAGTACTACTCTCGCCCAAGCACGCTTAACTTCGAGTTCTGATGGGATCCGGTGCATTAGTGCTGGTATGATCGCACCCGTCATGTCACGCATTGCAAATTTACTTGAAGCGACTCAATTTCTTTTCTCGAAGGAAGTCTAGAGTGTTCAACTTCCGGCTTTTAAGCGACTCAATTAACGCAATTTCCCGAGCCCGACTCGATTAACGGAATACTACTTATGTACGACGGAATACAACAATGAAAATTGCTTGGTAAACGGAATTCCCGCGTCTCTACGTTCTCGTGCCTAACTTTCGATCCCGATGGACTCACGGGGCCCGTGAGTACTGTTCGGAAAGCTCGTTTCGGGGCCAACACCCCAGGGCCGGAATAATCCGTGAGGATAAAAAGAAAAGAATAGAAAAACGAAAACGAAAACGAGGGGTGCAACACGAGGACTCCCCAGGAGGTCACCCATCCTAGTACTACTCTCGCCCAAGCACGCTTAACTTCGGAGTCCTGATGGGATCCGGTGCATTAGTGCTGGTATGATCGCACCCGTCATGTCACGCATTGCAAATTTACTTGAAGCGACTCAATTTCTCTTCTCGAAGGAAGTCTAGAGTGTTCAACTTCCGGCTTTTTAGCGACTCAATTAACGCAATTTCCCGAGCCCGACTCGATTAACGGAATACTACTTATGTACGACGGAATACAAAAATGAAAATTGCTTGGTAAAGGGAATTCCCGCGTCTCTACGTTCTCGTGCCTAACTTTCGATCCCGATGGACTCACGGGGCCCGTGAGTACTGGTCGGAAAGCTCGTTTCGAGGCCAACACCCCAGGGCCGGAATAATCCGTGAGGATAAAAAGAAAAGAATAGAAAAATGAAAACGAAAACGAAAACGAGGGGTGCAACACGAGGACTTCCCAGGAGGTCACCCATCCTAGTACTACTCTCGCCCAAGCACGCTTAACTTCGGAGTTCAGATGGGATCCGGTGCATTAGTGCTGGTATGATCGCACCCGTCATGTCACGCATTGCAAATTTACTTGAAGCGACTCAGTTTCTCTTCTCGAAGGAAGTCTAGAGTGTTCAACTTCCGGCTTTTAGGCGACTCAATTAACGCAATTTCCCGAGCCCGACTCGATTAACGGAATACTACTTATGTACGACGGAATACAAAAATGAAAATTGTTTGGTAAACGGAATTCCCGCGTCTCTACGTTCTCGTGCCTAACTTTCGATCCCGATGGACTCACGGGGCCCGTGAGTACTGTTCGGAAAGCTCGTTTCGAGGCCAACACCCCGGGCCGGAATAATCCGTGAGGATAAAAAGGAAAGAAAAGAAAAACGAAAACGAGGGGTGCAACACGAGGACTTCCCAGGAGGTCACCCATCCTAGTACTAATCTCGCCCAAGCACGCTGAACTTCGGAGTTCTGATGGGATCCGTTACATTAGTGCTAGTATGATCGCACCCGTCATGTCGCTGTGCAAATACTTGAAGCGACTCAATTTCTCTTCTCGAAGTAAGTCTAGAGTGTTCAACTTCCGGCTTTTAAGCGACTCAATTAACGCAATTTCCCGAGCCCGACTCGATTAACGGAATAATACTTATGTACGACGGAATACAAAAATGAAAATTGCTTGGTAAACGGAATTCCCGCGTCTCTACGTTCTCATGCCTAACTTTCGATCCCGATGGGCTCAAGGGGCCCGTGAGTACTATTCGGAAAGCTCGTTCCGAGGCCAACACCCCTGGCCAGAATAATGGAGATAAAAAGAAAGAATAGAAAACCGGAAAACGAAGACCGCGGGGTGCCAACACGAGACTTCCAAGGAGGTCACACTAGTATACTCTCGCCCAAGCACGCTTAACTTCGGAGTTCTGATGGGATCCGGTGCATTAGTGCTGGTATGATCGCACCCGTCATGTACGCATTGCGAATTTACTTGAAGCGACTCAATTTCTCTTCTCGAAGGAAGTCTAGAGTGTTCAACTTCCGGCTCTTAAGCGACTCAATTAACGCAATTTCCCGAGCCCGACTCGATTAACGGAATACTACTTATGTACGACGGAATACAAAAATGAAAATTGCTTGGTAAACGGAATTCCCGCGTCTCTACGTTCTCGTGCCTAACTTTCGATCCCGATGGACTCACGGGGCCCGTGAGTACTGTTCGGAAAGCTCGTTTCGAGGCCAACACCCCAGGGCCGGAATAATCCGTGAGGATAAAAAGAAAAGAATAGAAAAACGAAAACGAAACGAGGGGTGCAACACGAGGACTTCCCAGGAGGTCACCCATCCTAGTACTACTCTCGCCCAAGCACGCTTAACTTCGGAGTTCTGATGGGATCCGGTGCATTAGTGCTGGAATGATCGCACCCGTCATGTTACGCATTGCAAATTTACTTGAAGCGACTCAATTTCTCTTCTCGAAGGAAGTCTAGAGTGTTCAACTTCCGGCTTTTAAGCGACTCAATTAACGCAATTTCCCGAGCCCGACTCGCTTAACGGAATACTACTTATGTACGACGGAATACAAAAATGAAAATTGCTTGGTAAACGGAATTCCCGCGTCTCTACGTTCTCGTGCCTAACTTTCGATCCCAATGGACTCACGGGGCTCGTGAGTACTGTTCGGAAAGCTCGTTTCGAGGCCAACACCCCAGGGCCGGAATAATCCGTGAGGATAAAAAGAAAAGAATAGAAAAACGAAAACGAAAACGAGGGGTGCAACACGAAGACTTCCCAGGAGGTCACCCATCCTAGTACTACTCTCGCCCAAGCACGCTTAACTTCGGAGTTCTGATGGGATCCGGTGCATTAGTGCTGGTTTAATCGCACCCATCATGTTATGCATTGCAAATTTACTTGAAGCAACTCAATTTCTCTTCTCGAAGGAAGTCTAGAGTGTTCAACTTCCGGCTTTTAAGCGACTCAATTAAAGCAATTTCCCGAGCCCGACTCGATTAACGGAATACTACTTATGTACGTCGAAATACAAAAATGAAAATTGCTTGGTAAACGGAATTCTCACGTCTCTACGTTCTCGTGCCTAACTTTCGATCCCGATGGACTCACGGGGCCCGTCAGTACTGTTCGGAAATCTCGTTTCGAGCCCAACACCCCGGGCCGGAATAATCCGTGAGGATAAAAAGAAAAGAAAGGAAAAGAAAAACGAAAACGAGGGGTGCAACACGAGGACTTCCCAGGAGGTCACCCATCCTAGTTCTACTCTCGCCCAAGCACGCTTAACTTCGGAGTTCTGATGGGATCCGGTGCATTAGTGCTGGTACGATCGCACCCGTCATGTTACGCATTGCAAATTTACTTGAAGTGACTCAATTTCTCTTCTCGAAGGAAGTCTAGAGTGTTCAACTTCCGGTTTTTAAGCGACTCAATTAACGCAATTTCCCGAGCCCGACTCGATTAACGGAATACTACTTATGTACGACGGAATACAAAAATGAAAATTGCTTGGGAAACGGAATTCCCGCGTCTCTACGTTCTCGTGCCTAACTTTCGATCCCGATGGACTCACGGGGCCCGTGAGTACTGTTCTGAAAGCTCGTTTCGAGGCCAACACCCCAGGGCCGGAATAATCCGTGATGATAAAAAGAAAAGAATAGAAAAACGAAAACGAAAACGAGGGGTGCAACACGAGGACTTCCCAGGAGGTCCCCCATCCTAGTACTACTCTCGCCCAAGCACGCTTAACTTCGGAGTTCTGCTGGGATCCGGTGCATTAGTGCTGGTATGATCGCACCCGTCATGTTACGCATTGCAAATTTACTTGAAGCGACTCCATTTCTCTTCTCGAAGGAAGTCTAGAGTGTTCAACTTCCGGCTTTTAAGCGACTCAATTAACGCAATTTCCCGATCCCGACTCGATTAACGGAATACTACTCATGTACGACGGAATACAAAAATGAAAATTGCTTGGTAAACGGAATTCCCGCGTCTCTACGTTCTCGTGCCTAACTATCGATCGCAATGGACTCACGGGACTCGTGTGTACTGTTCGGAAAGCTCGTTTCGCGACCAACACTCGGGTTCGGAATAATCCGTGAGGATAAAAAGAAGAAAAGAAAAGAAAAACGACACTAGGGTTGCACACTACTTTCCCATGCGGTGTCATCCCTCCTAGTACCTACTTCTCGCCAAGCACCGCTTAAGCTTCCTATTCCGGGATCCGGTGCATTAGTGCTGGTATGATCGCACCCGTCATGTTACGCATTGCGAATTTACTTGCAGCGACTCAATTTCTCTTCTCGAAGGAAGTCTAGAGTGTTCAACTTCCGGCTTTTAAGCGACTCAATTAACTCAATTTCCCGAGCCCGACTCCATTAACGGAATACTACTTATGTACGACGGAATACAAAAATGAAAATTGCTTGGTAAACGGAATTCCCGCGTCTCTACGTTCTCGTGCCTAACTTTCGATCCCGATGGACTCACGGGGCCCGTGAGTACTGTTCGAAAGCTCGTTTCGAGGCCAACACCCCAGGGCCGGAATAATCCGTGAGGATAAAAAGAAAAGAATAGAAAAACGAAAACGAAAACGTGGGGTGCAACACGAGGACTTCCCAGGAGGTCACCCATCCTAGTACTACTCTCGCCCAAGCACGCTTAACTTCGGAGTTCTGATGGGATCCGGTGCATTAGTGCTGGTATGATCGCACCCGTCATGTTACGCATTGCGAATTTACTTGAAGCGACTCAATTTCTCTTCTCGAAGGAAGTCTAGAGTGTTCAACTTCCGGCTTTTAAGCGACTCAATTAACGCAATTTCCCGAGCCCGACTCGATTAACGGAATACTACTTATGTACGTCACCAATACAAAAATGAAAATTGCTTGGTAAACGGAATTCCCACGTCTCTACGTTCTCGTGCCTAACTTTCGATCCCGATGGACTCACGGGGCCCGTGAGTACTGTTCGGAAATCTCGTTTCGAGCCCAACACCCCGGGCCGGAATAATCCGTGAGGATAAAAAGAAAAGAAAGGAAAAGAAAAACGAAAACGAGGGGTGCAACACGAGGACTTCCCAGGAGGTCACCCATCCTAGTTCTACTCTCGCCCAAGCACGCTTAACTTCCTAGTTCTGATGGGATCCGGTGCATTAGTGCTGGTATGATCGCACCCGTCATGTTACGCATGCAAATTTACTTGAAGCGACTCAATTTCTCTTCTCGAAGGAAGTCTAGAGTGTTCAACTTCCGGCTTTTAAGCGACTCAATTAACGCAATTTCCCGAGCCCGACTCGATTAACGGAATACTACTTATGTACGACGGAATACAAAAATGAAAATTGCTTGGTAAACGGAATTCCCGTGTCTCTACGTTCTCGTGCCTAACTATTGATCGCGATGGACTCACGGGACTCGTGAGTACTGTTCGGAAAGCTCGTTTCGAGGCCAACACTCGGGTTCGGAATAATCCGTGAGGATAAAAAGAAAAGAAACGAAAAGAAAAACAAAAACGAGGGGTGCAACACGAGGACTTCCCAGGAGGTCACCCATCCTAGTACTACTCTCGCCCAAGCACGCTTAACTTCGGAGTTCTGATGGGATCCGGTGCATTAGTGCTGGTATGATCGCACCCGTCATGTTACGCATTGCAAATTTACTTGAAGCGACTCAATTTCTCTTCTCGAAGGAAGTCTAGAGTGTTCAACTTCCGGCTTTTAAGCGACTCAATTAACGCAATTTCCCGAGCCCGACTCGATTAACGGAATACTACTTATGTACGACGGAATACAAAAATGAAAATTGCTTGGTAAACGGAATTCCCGCGTCTCTACGTTCTCGTGCCTAACTTTCGATCCCGATGGACTCACGGGGCCCGTGAGTACTGTTCGGAAAGCTCGTTTCGAGGCCAACACCCCAGGGCCGGAATAATCCGTGAGGATAAAAAGAAAAGAATAGAAAAACGAAAACGAAAACAAGGGGTGCAACACGAGGACTTCCCAGGAGGTCACCCATCCTAGTACTACTCTCGCCCAAGCACGCTTAACTTCGGAGTTCTGATGGGATCCGGTGCATTAGTGCTGGTATGATCGCACCCGTAATGTTATGCATTGCAAATTTACTTGAAGCGACTCAATTTCTCTTCTCGAAGGAAGTCTAGAGTGTTCAACTTCCGGCTTTTAAGCGACTCAATTAACGCAATTTCCCGAGCCCGACTCGATTAACGGAATACTACTTATATACGACAGAATACAAAAATGAAAATTGCTTGGTAAATGGAATTCCCGCGTCTCTACGTTCTCGTGCCTAACTATCGATCGCGATGGACTCACGGGGCTCGTGAGTACTGTTCGGAAAGCTCGTTTCGAGACCAACACTCGGGTTAGGAATAATCCGTGGGGATAAAAAGAAAAGAAAAGAAAAGAAAAACGAAAACAAGGGGTGCAACACGAGGACTTCCCAGGAGGTCACCCATCCTAGTACTACTCTCGCCCAAGCACGCTTAACTTCGGAGTTCTGATGGGATCCGGTGCATTAGTGCTGGTATGATCGCACCCGTAATGTTATGCATTACAAATTTACTTGAAGCGACTCAATTTCTCTTCTCGAAGGAAGTCTAGAGTGTTCAACTTCCGGCTTTTAAGCGACTCAATTAACGCAATTTCCCGAGCCCGACTCGATTAACGGAATACTACTTATGTACGACGGAATACAAAAATGAAAATTGCTTGGTAAACGGAATTCCCGCGTCTCTACGTTCTCGTGCCTAACTTTCGATCCCGATGGACTCACGGGGCTCGTGAGTACTGTTCGGAAAGCTCGTTTCGAGGCCAACACTCGGGCCGGAATAATCCGTGAGGAAAAAAAGAAAAGAATAGAAAAACGAAAACGAGGGGTGCAACACGAGGACTTCCCAGGAGGTCACCCATCCTAGTACTACTCTCGCCCAAGCACGCTTAACTTCGGAGTTCTGATGGGATCCGGTGCATTAGTGCTGGTATGATCGCACCCGTCATGTTACGCATTGCAATTTACTTGAGCGACTCAATTTCTCTTCTCGAAGGAAGTCTAGAGTGTTCGGAAAGCTCGAATACAAAAATGAAAATTGCTTGGTAAACGGAATTCCCGCGTCTCTACGTTCTCGTGCCTAACTTTCGATCCCAATGGACTCACGGGGCCCGTGAGTACTGTTCGGAAAGCTCGTTTCGAGGCCAACACCCCGGCCGGAATAATCCGTGAGGATAAAAAGAAAAGAATAGAAAAACGAAAACGAAAACGAGGGGTGCAACACGAGGACTTCCCAGGAGGTCACCCATCCTAGTACTACTTTCTCCCAAGCACACTTAACTTCAGAGTTCTAATGGGATCCGGTGCATTAGTGCTGGTATGATCGCACCCGTCATGTTATGCATTGCAAATTTACTTGAAGCGACTCAATTTCTCTTCTCGAAGGAAGTCTAGAGTGTTCAACTTCCGGCTTTTAAGCGACTCAATTAACGCAATTTCCCGAGCCCGACTCGATTAACGGAATACTACTTATGTACGACGGAATACAAAAATGAAAATTGCTTGGTAAACGGAATTCCCGCGTCTCTACGTTCTCGTGCCTAACTTTCGATCCCGATGGACTCACGGGGCCCGTGAGTACTGTTCGGAAAGCTCGTTTCGAGGCCAACACCCCAGGGCCGGAATAATCCGTGAGGATAAAAAGAAAAGAATAGAAAAACGAAAACGAAAACGAGGGGTGCAACACGAGGACTTCCCAGGAGGTCACCCATCCTAGTACTACTCTCGCCCAAGCACGCTTAACTTCGGAGTTCTGATGGGATCCGGTGCATTAGTGCTGGTATGATCGCACCCGTCATGTTACGCATTGCAAATTTACTTGAAGCGACTCAATTTCTCTTCTCGAAGGAAGTCTAGAGTGTTCAACTTCCGGCTTTTAAGCGACTCAATTAACGCAATTTCCCGAGCCCGACTCGATTAACGGAATACTACTTATGTACGACGGAATACAAAAATGAAAATTGCTTGGTAAACGGAATTCCCGCGTCTCTACGTTCTCGTGCCTAACTTTCGATCCCGATGGACTCACGGGGCCCGTGAGTACTGTTCGGAAAGCTCGTTTCGAGGCCAACACCCCAGGGCCGGAATAATCCGTGAGGATAAAAAGAAAAGAATAGAAAAACGAAAACGAAAACGAGGGGTGCAACACGAGGACTTCCCAGGAGGTCACCCATCCTAGTACTACTCTCGCCCAAGCACGCTCAACTTCGGAGTTCTAATGGGATCCGGTGCATTAGTGCTGGTATGATCGCACCCGTCATGTTATGCATTGCAAATTTACTTGAAGCGACTCAATTTCTCTTCTCGAAGGAAGTCTAGAGTGTTCAACTTCCGGCTTTTAAGCGACTCAATTAACGCAATTTCCCGAGCCCGACTCGATTAACGGAATACTACTTATATACGACAGAATACAAAAATGAAAATTGCTTGGTAAATGGAATTCCCGCGTCTCTACGTTCTCGTGCCTAACTATCGATCGCGATGGACTCACGGTGCTCGTGAGTACTGTTCGGAAAGCTCGTTTCGAGACCAACACTCGGGTTCGGAATAATCCGTGAGGATAAAAAGAAAAGAAAAGAAAAGAAAAACGAAAACGAGGGGTGCAACACGAGGACTTCCCAGGAGATCACCCATCCTAGTTCTACTCTCGCCCAAGCACGCTTAACTTTGGAGTTCTGATGGGATCCGGTGCATTAGTGCTGGTATGATCGCACCCGTCATGTTATGCATTGCAAATTTACTTGAAGTGACTCAATTTCTCTTCTCGAAGGAAGTCTAGAGTGTTCAACTTCCGGCTTTTAAGCGACTCATTTAACGCAATTTCCCGAGCCCGACTCGATTAACGGAATACTACTTATGTACGACGGAATACAAATATGAAAATTGCTTGGTAAACGGAATTCCCGCGTCTCTACGTTCTCGTGCCTAACTTTCGATCCCAATGGACTCACGGGGCCCGTGAGTACTGTTCGGAAAGCTCGTTTCGAGGCCAACACCCCGGGCCGGAATAATCCGTGAGGATAAAAAGAAAAGAAAAGAAAAACGAAAACGAGGGGTGCAACACGAGGACTTCCCAGGAGGTCACCCATCCTATCTGAAGAGTTCTTTTCCTCTCTCTCTTTCTCTCTCTCTCTGATTGTCTCCAGGCCTAATTGCTTTATATGACTCCCCAAAAAGATTGCTAGACGATGAATCCTCATTGTTCGCACAGCTTGTAGCAGAGTACACAATGAGGTCTAAGTCCGGTTTTGGCAATTGTAGGAACACCTACTTCCAGTTGATCAAGAACCACTGTTTCTAAAGATAAGAGGAGGGGTCAGAATAATTCATTCAGTGACGTCTTTGCCATTAGCTCCATATCAACTTAATCTAAATCTGTTTCTTTTATAAAAAAAATTGTGTGGCTTGGAGCAATTAATATATCTTAATTAACATATTAGTCAAGTGCCTAAGTATCTAAATAAAATGGGGTTTAACTGGAGCTTCGTCGAGCTTGAGGCCAGAGCTGCTCAAGCCTCAACGAGTTCGATAAATCACGACTCTAACGCATCAATTCTTGATCTCTTTCCTGCGGTATCAGACAATCGAGCGCGTCTTCTCCTACAAATATCTCATGCCTATGCAGTAATGGCCAGTGGAGCTTCTAACTACTATTTCAAACTTCCATCTCAAGAACTCAATGGGAGAAATGGGGAAAAGATTTAAGAAATAAATACATTAGAAATCATAAAATTTGTTGAAAAGTGCAATTGAGTCATAAACTTTCAAAAAATGCAATCAAAAGGATGATTTGATTGGACCAATTAACAAATTTTATGATTTCTTTATACTTTTTGAAAGTTTTGCAACTTCTTTTACTTTTATTATAAGTTTTAGAATTTAATTGCTCTTTTTTAAAATTCTAGGAATCAATTTTATTTTTGAAACAAGTTTTAAGACATCCAACAAACTTATCTCAAGTTTTAATAAAGAATCAACAAAATTCATGTTAGAGAGAAAAGTTGCTAGCAATGGAGCAAAAAAGATGTGTTTCCTCTGTTCTCCAGACTCCTTTTTCTTCATTTTTTATTATCATTATTTTTATTTTCTGTGCCTTTAGTTTCCAGCTATTTTTAAGGTAGCAAGGTCCCTTACCTCAAAATTTATAGTTCGTAGAGATAAATTAAGTATTCTCTTAATACTTTACATGGATTCCTAATCGACCCACTATAAATAGATTAGTGACACTCATAATTAAAAATAATTTGTATATTAAGAACCGAAATCTTAAGTTGAGAAGTGGTATGAATCTGGGAGAGTCCGAGTTAGTCTTAGTCCTAATAATCTATTAACAAATTCCTAGGTGGTGTACTATTCAAGGAGGTAGCAACAACCGTTATAAGGTTAGGCTGGGGCTACATGGGTCAACAATGACGTGTCCAGAGTAACAGAGACGAATACATAACTGGTTTTGTTAAGTAATATTTTATGCATACATCACTGGCTTGTCTCGTGTCCTGATAATTTGAACTTTCACCAAGTGCAATTTACCTAACATGGTTTAAGAACATAGGTCCCGAATCTCAATACTCGCTCACATTTTTCTAATGTTTGACATTTTTATTATTTTGCCAGTTTTCTTGTCTCTGATTATTCGTTCGATAGAGTAACATGCGTGTAAGGATTTGATTACTGATAAAGTGGAGTGTCAAGCAATATATTATTAAATACTATTGGCACGTTTCCTAATAAATTTAAATATTTGGAAAACAAAATTTGTCTGAGAGCATTTAAGTAGGGGAGCATTTAACACCATAAGTCTACTAATCTGAGATGAGGGGGAGTTCTCTAAGTCATAAATACATAGGGATTCCTGATTGGTACCAAATTGTCGCCCCATCATTACTAACTTTTGTGGGTGGTCATATAAATTAAGTTGGGTAATTCATGATGATACATCGATACCTAAATTTTACTTATCATTTAAGCATTATTTGTTGGAGGTTCAAGGATGTGAGAAAGTAAAGAGTCTTTAGAGGAAACGAAGAAACTCCAGAGAAAGTGAAGAGACTTTTGTTGCTTGAAGTATTGCACCAAGAGACGTCAAGTTTGGAACGCTCAACAGTGTTACCTCCAGCGTAGGAAACCTTAGAATTTATAAGCAAGCTATCGGGCTCCATCTCAAATGGGCCTAAATAACATGCTTTTACTTCTTGGCTTGTATGTGAACATATTATTTGGATTATATTTAATATTATATCCAACAATCTCCTCCTATGTTCACCATAAAGCACAATCCAATACAGTTATCAATATGATGTTCAAACAAATATGAATCATCATCATCATGAATCTATTCTGAGATCAGCATATACCAAAATGAATATAAGGAGTTTTAGATTCTGTCTAAATTCATCCAAACCCCAACATCTAAAATATATCTCAGAATCAGTTCACAATCAACATATGCACAATAGTCAAGTATAAATAGGCCACTCAAAATAGTCCAAGGCCTTACAAATACAAAGACATAGCACAATAACATTCACTAAATATAGCAAAATGTAAGTCTCAAGTAAATGGACTTCATCAAAATGGCCAATAGTAGGTGAACTGTATCAAAATGGGCAATAGTAGATGAACTGTCTAGTCCCCTCATGCTCCAAATGCCATACTCATTCATCAAGTAGGTCATCCTGGTCAGGATCCCACGCATTAAGCTTCTCATCCATCTCTGCCATCCATCGTAGAATATCAAACATGAATTTCATATTATTATGAATTCAATCATTTGAATGATCTACTAAAATTAACATGATAACATCAAGCAGAGAAGAACAAATATTGATGTCATAAAGCATCATAATATCTTGTTCATAAGTATCAAGCTAATTTCATAAACATTATGAATAAAGCCTAAACAGTTTGATTTGCCAAGAGCCATCAACTCAAGTTTATTAGTAAGAGAATAACTATTATCGAGTTTCAAAGAACAAGATCAATAGTCAAGACACTTACAATAAACTAGTCATGTAAAATCAAGTTTCAATTAAGAACAAGACAACGAGCTTCTTACACAAACAACTATTTTTATGTTTCAATTTGGAATGTCACAATCACTGATTCCTCAAAGTCAACTGATCTATCATCAAGTTTGGAATGAGATCATTTAACTAAAAGGATGGTCCAACCTAGTTGGATTGTATCATCAAGTTTGGAATGACACAAGTTTCCCAGAAAGAACCTTTGAATCATGTTAAAGTCATCATCATCAAGTTTGGAATGAGACAACTCACCTTTTCCAAATTAGTCAGCAGTCGCGAACATCGATGAAACATATAAATTGTGCTTATCATTTTGGCCAACAAAAGGAAGATTCGATAATTCAAAACACATAATAAAAAGGTAGGTAAATGGTAATTAAGACTTGTCTATATAGTCTTTAACCCCATTTCCCCCACTATTTTGAAGAATCGATCTTGAGCTAGTTCTTTTGTGAGAGCATCGGCCATGTTATCCTTTGATCTTACATCAATCAAGGTGATAACTCCTTGTTCTCTCAGATAAGTCAACAACGCATGTCTCAGTCTCACATGTCTTCTCTTAGAATTAAAGAGAGTATTTTTGACGACTTGGACAGCGGCTTGATTATCACAGAACAGGCTTAAAGAATTAATCTTTAGCCGAGTTAAAGGAATATCCAGAATCTAATCGTTTATCCATTCTGCTTCTTCACTAGCTTTGGCTAAAGCAAAAAGTTCAGATTCCATAGACAACAATGCAATACAAGTCTGTCTTTTGGATTTCCAAGTAATAGCAGCTCCACCCAAAGTGAATACATATCCACTAGTGGACTAACTATTTTTAATTTTTGAGCACCAAGTGGCATCAGAGTATCCATCCACAGTTGAAGGAAAACCAGAGTAACATAGAGCATAATCTTTAGTACCTTTAAGGTATCTCATCTGCCTATTGAGGGCATCCCAATGCTCTTTACTTGGATAACTAGTAAAACGACTCAGCATACCAACTGTAAAGGCTATGTCAGGTCTAGTGCAACTCATAACATACATGAGACTACCAATCAGTTTCGAGTAGTTTAAATGATCAACGCCGGTCCCTCCATGAGGACTCAGTCTTTTGTTATAATCACATGGTGTCTCACTCGGTTTGCACTTACTGTATCCCCAAGTAGAAAGTAGCTGTTCAATATAATGAGTTTGGCTAAGGGAGATGACTTGCCTTTCAAAGCTTACTTTCATACCAAGAATGGTATTGGCAATACCAAGATCTTTCATGTCAAATTCTTTAGCTAAAGTAGCTTTTACGTCACTCACTACCAAATGATCAGAGCCAAGAATTAACATGTCATCAACAAACAAGCAAATGATGACTATCTTATTTGACATAAAAAAATGGTAAAGGCATTTATCTGAATAACTTGACTGAAAGCCACAACTCTTCACCACTTTGTCAAATTTAAGATGCCACATTTTAGGTGCTTGTTTAAGGCCATACAAAGATTTGTTTAATTTACAAACTTTGTCTTCAAGACCTTTCACAGCATACCCTTCTGGTTGTTCCATGTAGATTTCTTCATGTAACTCTCAATTTAGAAAAGTTGTTTTTACATCATTTGATGCACTATGGCAAAACTCTCAGTTTTTTATCCGCCTTCCGTTCAATCAAAATGAGGACATCAACCCAACAAAAGCCAGTCATTCGGGTATGAATCCTGATCATCTAGTTCTTGCTCAGAAAGAATGCTTTGAACTGCTGCAACAAGGACTTATTGAACCTTTTGATTCTCAATGGGCTTGCGAAGCCTTTTATGTCAACAAAAGGGCTAAACAAAGTAGAGGAAAGATGCGTCTGGTAATTAATCACCAATCCCTCAATATCTTCCTTAAAGACAATAAATTTCCTCTCCCATCTAGAAAATCTCTTTTTTCTAGCTTGACGAAAGCCAAGATCTACTCCAAGTTCAATCTCAAAGCAAGGTTTTGGCAACTTGAGATCCATCCTGATGACAGACCCAAAACCGGCTTCTGTATCCCAAACCATCATTACCAGTGGAAGGTCTTACCCTTTGGCCTCAAAACAGCCCCTTCTCTTTTCCAAAAAGTCATGTGCTAGATCTTCAGTCCAATTATGGATAGTACATCTATCTATATTGATGACATCCTGCTCTATAGCCCTGATGAGCAGTCCCATGGTGAACTCGTTTGTCCAAATCGTCCAAAAATATGGTATCATGTTATCCTAAAAGAAGATGATTATTGGCCAGTCGAAAATTGAATTCCTTGGTATGAACCTTGACCAAGGCACTTATCAACCTGGGCCACATATTGCTAAGAAATTGCTAAAATTCCCACAAAAGGAGCTTACAGTAAAACAAGTTCAATAATTTCTTGGAATACTTAACTATATCCGAGATTTTGTTCCTAATCTTGCTAAGCTCTTATTGCCTTTGCAAAAAATGTTGAAAAAAGATGCTCCTCCTTGGGGAAAAGAGCAGACTGAAGCACTTGCCAAGCTTAAGGAAATCATGCAAGATCTTCCTCCTCTCTAAATTCCTTCTTCGAGGAAAAGAATTTTTCAAACAGATGCCAGTGATGAGTATTGGGCAGCTGTTCTATATGAAGAAGTTGATGGCAAGAGAAATATTTATGGTTACAAAAGTGGTAAGTTCTCTCCAGCTGAATCTCATTACCACTCCACATTCAAAGAAATTTTGGCAGTTAATAATGGAATCAAAAAATTCGAATTCCATCTTATTGGCCATCATTTCTTAGTTGAGTTGGATATGGCTTCCTTCCCACAAATGATGAAATTTAAACAGAAGCAAGTTCCTCATCCGCAGCTCTTGAGGTGGGCTGAATGGTTTTCAAAATACTCTTTTGAAACCATACATATTGTAGGAAAGAAAAATATTCTTGCAGATTTTCTTTCCAGACCCAAGCCCATTATGGAAATAAACATGTATGTCAAAAAGAATCCCCGAGTTGAGACATACAGAATCCAGGATATACAACAAAACAGGCCACGGCTTGAATACCCTCCTGAAATTCAAGCTGCTATCCAGGAAAACCAATTAGTTGAAAGACTTCCCGACTTTCTTAGATCAAGCGAATATAGCATATTCGCTAATTATGGAGGTCTACTTTTAAAGCCAAATGGGCTCCATCCAGAATTTCCATTTATCCACCCTCTCACTTGGAACCCAGAACAAGATTTTCCCGAAGAATTGAAATGGATGCTTTAGTATCTATTCAACCTGTACACCATAGCTATCCAGTTTCCTACTGAAAAGATTTGGTGAGCTCTTATAGAAACTCTTCGAGCGCAGGACCATCAATACCATAGGTTTAAACACCTATTCTCATTACTCAATTGGTTTATGCCTCTTAGTGCATGGCGTGCACTTTTTGGTACAAAAAACCAACATGGTTGCCCAGAACCTGAAAGACACACAGTCATCCTTTTCTATCGGCCATGGACATTTATCCATCCATCAGGAGACCATTCAAACCGACCGGCATTCATAGGAACAAGTTCATATAAGCCTCAGTATCATTTGCAGAAACACAATGTATACAGAACATTTCCACGATGCATCTCATCAGATCCTCAATCTTACAGAGAACTCCAGCGGATCCTCTGTCAGGAAAATCGCACAATTCCCCCTAAAGCCTGGCCATTACATTCAGATAATGTTTCATGGGATTCTATTAACCCAAAATAATCCATTCATGAAGCCATGCAAATTTATCGCTTGGAACATCTAGAAGAATTTGCATCACCCTCATCAGATACACAAGCATATTCATCTAGTTATTTACAAGATTCTCAAGACCATGGGCTGCCTATGGACCTTTTTTTGATCAATTTTACGCTAGCTCTCGAAGAGAACCTTATTTGGTTGAAGAGGAGATTGAAGCACTGATTCGAGATATTAAAAGACAAAAGGATGGTCCAGCCTTCTATTTTGGAGAATCTTCTACACAGGTAGAAGAGGCTGATCTTTCTTTAAGCCAGATCAGCACAGATCTGTATGCGTCTCGTGACCCGACAGGTCGTGATACTCCACCACTAGACTCCCCAGCACATCATTCTTATTGGGAACATATCCTCAGCACTAGTACTCCTACTCATGGTACTATAGAAATGATAGGTCATGAAGACTCTGATGATTCAACCCCTAAAGACTCAGTCAATGATTTTGAAGAGAACACTGAAGAACCGATCCATCGCTATAATAGGGACTAGTGCCACATGTGCCACATGTCAAGTGTATTCAAGACTCGAAGTTCTGTGTGCTTTGCAATGTGTTTGTATATTACTCGTGTCTATACTTTATTCCATATGCTTTATTTGGGTCTTGTGCCAGTGCAGTGCACTTTATAATTATAGTGTCTACAGAAGCTCGTACTACGAGCATCTAGTATGAAGTGTGTTCGTGTTGTGTCGGTGTGACTTTGCCTATAAAAGGCATGTAAGATGGCTTGTAGGAATAAGAGCTTCCGAAGAGAATTTTCTCCCGGAAAACCATCTCTCTCTAGTAATGTCCTTCTAAATTCCTTCTATTCTTCTTCTTAACCTGGTAAAGGCCTCTAGGAATTGCAGCTTCTTCTTATTCTGAGCACAAGGTTAAAGGTTCTGGTTAGGAATTCCGTTCGTCCCTTAACATGTAGACCCTTAAGGCTTGAGCATAGAGGCTCGCCGTGTGGGTAGCATACCTACAAAGTGTTCAATAGATGCCAAAGCAAGAAGAATTCTTATAGTTGATAGATGGCACACAGGCGAATAGACATCAAAATAGACTATCCCACTTTGTTGTTTATAGTCTTTAGCTACTAAACGTGCTTTGTACCTGGCTATTGATCCAGCACTATTTAGTTTCTTCTTCAATACCCACTTACAGCCTATAGCCTTAGCCCCTTTTGGCAAATTGACTAGCTGCCAAGTGTGGTTATGCAACAGAAAGCTCATTTCATCGTCTATGGCTTCTGCGCAAAGTATGGATTCCCTAGATCTCATTGCTTCCTGATAGGAGAATGGATCATCCTCTAGATGGTAAGTAACAAATTCTTCACAAAAACTTTTGGAAATTTTCTCTCTTGTAGATACTCTAACTGGTACTGGCTCAATAGGCAACTATGTGGGATGAGGATCAGAATGACTTGCTTCAGATTCTACAGAAGATTCTGAAATCATATCTGTAGATCCAGAAACATTCAAGTCATTATCTCTAAGAAACTTATTCTCAAAGAATTTGGCATCTCTAGATTCTATTACTGTGTTGGTAGATAGATCCAAAAATCTATTTGCAGCACTATCTTCTGCACTACCCAGATATACACAAGTAATGGTTCTAGGTCCAACCTTAGGTCTCTTAGGATCTTGTATTCTTACATAAGCAATACAACCCCAAGTTTTAAGAGTATCATAGCTACAAGGACGCTTATGCCATATCTCATAAGGTGTCATAGACAACTTAGAGTGTGATAACTTGTTCAGAGGAGGAAGGCATGCCAGCTGTAAGTAACATGGTATTTAATATTTCAGTTAAAGTCCTATTTTTTTGCTTGGCAACACCATTTGATTGGGATGAGTAAGGAGCAGTAGTTTCAAGTATTATGCCCTCTGAAGCACAAAATTTCTTGAACCCTTTCATTGTATATTCTCCTCCTCTATCACTCCTAAACCTTTTAATTTTCAAGTTGAGTTGATTTTCTACTCTAGACTTGAAAATCTTAAACTTTTCAAAAGCTTCATCTTTCGATTTCAACAAATAAACATGACAATATCTAGAAAAATCATTTATGAATGTTATAAGATACTTCCGACCACCTCTAGTAACATAATTGCGAAAATCACAAATATCAGAATGTATTATCTCAAGAAGTTGTGTACTTTTAGAAACCGACTAAAAAGGTTTTCTAGTAATTTTAGCCTGTGCGCACACTTCACACTTGTCAAATCGAATAGAAGTGTCCAATGGAATGTTATGAGTTTTAGCTAGATGGAGCATTTTCCTATAGTTCACATGTCCAAGTCTATTATGCAATAACTTTGGATCTATCAAAGTAGAACTTACATGATTAATGCTATCAGTATCCAAACTCAATCTATACATTCCATTAACCATGAATGCACAACCGAAATAACATGAGTTAACAGATAAAGTTACTCTACCATTCATAGTTGAGAAGGACATACCAGCTTTATCAAGTAAACTCATAGATATCAAGTTCTTTTTAAGTAAAGGTACTACTCTAACATGTTTCAGAGTTAGTAATTTACCTGAAGAAAGCATCAAATTTGCAGTTCCAGTATGAGTCACATCTGCCTCACCACCATTGCAATTCTCCACAGTGTCTTTCTCTTCTTTGACATCGGTGAGCAAATTCTTATCATTTGTAGCATGACAAGTAGCACCACTATCTAACCACCAGTCAGAAGACACGCTAGCCTTTCCATGCTTCATCATTCCAATGAAAGCTATAGGCTTAGGTTGGCTAATTAGAATATTAGCCTCACTTTGTGGTGTGTTATTCTTTGGCTTTTTTGGTAGCTTACACTCTGCTACCCAGTAACCCCACTTTCCACAATTATGGCACTTGCCCTTCTTCTTTCTTTTGAAGACAGTCTTTTTGGCCTCTAACTGTGAAGAGGATTCACCTTTTGGTAACTTGGACCTTTTCTGAAGTTTATTAGAGTGTGAAACAAAGTTGGCAACTGACTTTTGTTGGCCGACTTGTTCCAAACTCTTTCTAGCATTGTTTTGATCTTCAATGTGAATATACGTCTTTAATTCGTCTAGTCCCATATGTTCTTTCTATCTATGCATTTCAGTTTTGAAAGAACTCCACTTAGCAGGTAGCTTACTCAACACAAGACCAACAAAAAGATTATCAGACATATAAGAGTTATCCTCTTTCAACTTGTTCCTCATATTCTCAAGTTCAATCAACTGAGAGGTAATACTTGAATTTATATTGAATTTGAAATCAAAGAACTTCTCCGCTAAGAGAGTTTTAGACAATCCCTTTTGTTTCTGGAACTGAGCGTTCAAGTGATCCCATACCTCTTTCGCTGTCTTATTCTCACCGTAGGTCATCGCTAGACGAGGATTTAGAGATGTCAACAAGTAATCTCTACAAAAATCTTCATCCTTTTTCCATTGATATTCATCAACATCTTCAGTAGTGGATGCAAAATCACTCAATACAGTGTAGAAAATTTCACGTTTTTTCATGCCAAATTGAACATGTAATTTCCAACCATGAAACTCAGTAACGTCGAATGATTGCAACTTGATAATATCATAAGAACTATGTTTTGCCATTTTAATCAGAGCAAAGACTTAGAAAGAGTGCACCTTGTAATCTTCGAAAGTCACAACGTCAAATAATGCCCCTGACCTTAGTCGAACTACTCTGTATGATTGGAATTTGCCAAAACAAACCCCAAAATTGAATCCGCAGCACCCAAAACCTTCAAAATGGGTTGCCGTCGTTGCTGAAAACTTTCCGGAACACAGTAGAGAAATTCGTCCAAAATCGCGCAGAGAGACACACGCGACAACAAAACTTCCGGCGGCCGTATCTCCCTCGTCCGATCTCCGATTAAGGCGAGTAACCACTCAAAACGATGATATCGACAAGTAGAACAAATTCCAAGTGGTATCACCTTCTGAAATTGGCTTGAATTTTTGGGATTTTGAATCAAAGATTTTGTCCACTGAATCTTCAAACTCAGATTTCTGCCAATTCCACGATCGAAATCAAAAGTAGATGATATCTGCGAGATCGTCTCAATGAGATCTTCAAGTAGACACCTTACTCGCTCAAATCCGACACACAGATCTAATACTTCAAGATTGTTGGAGGTTCAAGGATGTGAGAAAGTGAAGACTCTTTAGAGGAAACGAAGAGACTCCAGAGAAAGTGAAGAGACTTTTGTTGCTTGAAGTATTACACCAAGAGACGTCAAGTTTGGAACGCTCAATAGTGTTACTTCCAACGTAGGAAACCCTAGAATTTATAAGCAAGCTATCGGGCTCCATCTCAAATGGGCCTAAATAACCATGCTTTTACCTATTGGGCTTGTATGTGAACATGTTATTTGGATTATATTTAATATTATATCCAACATTATTTACATAGAAAATTAGGGACTGACGGTGGTCACTGAACAAAATATTAGTTAAGGCTTCACTTAATTACTAGAAAGCATTTGGATTAGTAGTTCATGGGTTCATATAGTTTGCATTTTAATTTGGAGCGGCAATGGATGCTTCTTGACTCGACTAAGCCCGTGATAGTGGAAATCGGGCAATGCTTAACTCTTCATGTTGACCAGAAGTTGCATGTGGTATGCATGTGGAATGTTCAGGACTTGAAAGGATCGAGAGTGATAAAACTACTATTCTATTAAAAGCTCAAATATACGAAGAATTGATGTCATGGTCTTGGTATAGGAAATGATCTTCTCTTAAAAATGAGAAAGACTAGTTATCCACATTGACAATATGTACAAGAGATTGGAAACATCAGTAAAAGGAGAAAAAATTGAAGCCTGGGCATGAACATAATCAAGCTGAAAATATTTAGAAGAAGGAAAGAAGGAAAGTTTTGAGCACAAGATGACAATATTTATGTGGAAAACTGCATAATGTATTGAAATAACTTCCTAGAAGTCCAACTTCCTTTGATATGAAGAGATACAGGCATGAAAGAGTGAACAAAGCTGGAACTCAGAGAAAAGGAGGAAATATTTGTGGTATTGATGAACCTCATTTGATTATTCTTGAGCCCATCATATATTACTCTAATTTCCACTCCTTCAATACGAGGGAAACAATATATATGGAGGGAAGAACACACTGAACAAGCAAGCTGCAAGATTTGAAAAGGAAATTTCGCTCAAAACTCAGTCAAACCATCTAAAGATTGACCGAATATCTTTGCTGTATAAATGGAAGAAATAAAATATTTTCGCTTTTTTGATGACCGGGCACTCCTGCCTATAAAAGGATCCGAAAGCGATAACAACAGGGACTATCTCTCGGTCGACATTATACACACAGAAGCGTGTTTTGCTCATTGAAAATCGCGAGTGTCAGGCTTTTTCCCTAGCTCAGACACGAAAACAATCAAGAAGAGAATAGAAAGAGAAATACAAATAAGAGTGCTTAAAAGGAGAATAGAGGAGCACGTCCTTGACTTTTCTGCTAAGAAGCCTAGAAGCCTTCGACAAACTGAAACAACTCCACGTGAACCCGCCAAATATTGATTCCGCCACTTTCAGGTTGCCATCTTATTTTATATCTCACCATTAATAGTCAGTCCCTTGGTGCAATGGTGGCCTAGAAACAGCCTAATATGAGAAGGAGCGAGCTATTTACTACTTGAGTAAAAAAAATACCGCATCGGAGTTGAACTATTCAGAGCTCAAAAGAACATGTGCAGCCTTGGTTTGGGTTTTACAGCATCTTCGACAATAAACGTCACATTATCAAATACTCCTGATTACTGAGAATGACCCTATCAAGTACATACTCGATAGACCCATCATAGTAGGAAAGTTGGCGAAATTGCGAATCCTCCTTTCTAATTGTTATGTACAAGTCTTACCCCATAAGTTTGTCAAAGGCCAAGTAATAGCCGATATACTAGTAGAAGGCCCCAAGGAGCCATGTGAAGATGAATAAGCTCCTGACCACTGCATCCAAGCGCATTCATAGTGGAACGTGGATTATATTCTTTGATGGAGCAATGAATTTGTTAGATTCTGGGATTGAAGCAGTTTTAAGTTCTTTGGACAGACAACACTATCTAGCAGCAGCAAAATTAGTGTTCCCATGCACAAACAACACTCTAGAATACGAGGCGTACATACTTAGCCTTTAGGCAGCCGTTGGGATGAGAGTCGACGAGATCAAAGTGTTTTGAAATTTCGCATTAATCATCCTGCATACTGTAGGTGAATGGAAGACATAAGACCCAAAGTTGCTTCCTTGCCATGAGTATTTGGAAGAACTTGTAAAAGAAGTTGACAATGTTTCATTCGAGTATTTGTCTCGAATTCACAATCAGTTTGCTGACGCCCCTGCTAATTTATCCTCCATGCCAAAGGTTACGGGTGGATTAAAGGTAGAGCCACTGAAGATCAAAGTTCTATCCATGCCAACTTATTGCATGGTGGTTGAAGGAGAGGCCAACGGAAAGCCATGGTTTTTCGGCATTAAGAATTACCTCCGTAATAAGATGTGTCCTGATAGAAGTAACACCACGGATCGTAAGTTTATAGCGAGAATGGCTTCCAATTTTTTCGTCAGTAACGATGAATTGTACAAGCAATCATATAACTCGATTCTCTAGAGATGTGTCAATGCTACTCAAGCTACCTAGATAATGTAAGAAGTCCATGAAGGCGTGTGCGGCTTTCATATGAATGGTCATTGCTAACAAAGAAGATTATGAGACTAGGTTATTATTAGCTTACGCTAAATAGTGATTGCATCTAGCATGTCAGGAGCTATCACCAGTGCAGATTCATGGGGACAAGATTAATATTCCTCCTAGGGAGCTGCATCAGTTTATGCAACCATGGCCATTCTTTATGTGGAAATTGATGGGATCAGCCCGATCAACCCCAAGGCCTCGAATGACCATCGGTTTATACTAGTAGCGATTGATCATTTCTCTAAGTAGATCGAAGCAAACTCCTACACGAATGTTGCATCTCGTGGCATTTCCAACTTCATCAAGTGCAATCTCATCACCTACTAGGGCATCCCAAAGGCTATAATTATTGACTATGGGTCCAATCTCAATAGCAAATAGGTGGACGAGTTATTA
This sequence comes from Melaleuca alternifolia, assembly GCA_019926035.1. Classification (NCBI taxonomy): domain Eukaryota; kingdom Viridiplantae; phylum Streptophyta; class Magnoliopsida; order Myrtales; family Myrtaceae; genus Melaleuca; species Melaleuca alternifolia. The sequence continues at coordinate 45,887 of JAGKPW010002188.1, read as the reverse complement.
AGCGGACTTAAGATTCGACATCTGAACTTTTCTCCATGTTGGCTCCGAATGAATAGAGTCATTGAGGTTGCTAACAAGAACATCAAGAAGATCCTGACCAAGATAGCTAAAAACTATAAAGATTGGCATAAAAAGTTTTCCTTTGCATTAATGGCGTATAGAATACTAATAAGAACTTTCACTGGGATGACATTTTTTTTCTTGGTGTATGGCATGAAAGCCATCTTGCCTGTTGAAGTCAGAAAATGATTGCCCCCCAATGAAGGGCCAAGATCACCTGCAGTGGTACTGCACTACTGCAGGTGATCTAAATCCATCAAAGTGGAGATCCCTTCACTCAAAGTCCTCTCCTAAGTGAAGTTTGAAGTGGATTGGATAAAACAAAGGCTAGAGCAATTGAACTTCAATGATGAAAAGTGCACCAAGGCATTTTGTCACAATCGATATAACAAATAAAGAGTGGCCTGATCATTCAACAAGAAGACAAGATCTAGACATTTCATCGAAGGTGACTTAGTCTTAAGAAAGTTTTTGCCACTATTCCGCGAGCTAGGGGATAAGTTTGTCCCGAATTACAAAGGCCTCTTCATCATGGAAAAAGCAATCTCCAAAGGCACCCTCATCCTAGCTGAAATGTTAGTAGGGATGCTATTTCATGAATAATCATTTCAATAAAATTTGAATTATTATCTTTATTCAAGAAAATACTATGTTGAATATTTTTTCAAGCATGAAAATTGACATAATGTCATCCAATAAGTGAAATGATTAATTATGCCCAATGAGATTGTCGGAATGATGAAACCCCCCCCCCCCCAAAAAAAAAAAACAATGTCTCCTATGCACTTGTCAGATAAGCAAACAAAATTTATGTCTGTAAGGTAAAGAGTTATATCGCAAAAGATACAATGACCAAAATGATGAGGTGGATGTTATTCATGTATTTTAAACACTACAAATTATCCGTTCTTGACCATTTCAAGCCCATAAATTGGAGAATTTTATTTTATACTACCCCTGTCAAGAATCACTACTCATCAGGGCAAATTCAAAGTCAACTCACATTGTTAGTGCCAAAAGGTGAGAAAATAGATAAAAAAATTCTACTTCTAGTCGCATCAATATTCATGTGTTACTATATCAAATAGTTCATCAAATGTCATAGAATGATGAAGAATATTTGTTTCTATATCATAAACGCTTTCATCACTTGCTAGCCCCTTCCAGCTTGCGATATCATTTCAATTAGACTCATATTTGTAATCATCTCTCACATTGAGGCAAATTAATATTCAAGTCATTTGAAGCAACATGAGACACGCTTAGGCAAAAAGAAGGACACATTAGTCCAAAAATATCATACCATCCAAACTTGTCCAATCTAGTCCAAAGGTCAAGTGAACGAAAAGGCAATGAGGGCATGGAAAAACAGTTTGTCTAGTAAAAGCAATGTCAATGCCCCAACTCAAAAGAAAAATGAAGAAAACTTAAGTATAGAACAGTGTGCCTAGTCTCAATGAAGAAAACTTAAATATATAAGAGTATGCCTTGTAAAAATAAGGTGAATATCCATAGATTGTCAAAGCCAAATGCCTAAGTTTGCAAAGATCAACCCTCAATATAATTGAGTCTTCCCTTAAAAAAAATAGCTGAATGGAGCAATCTTGTATTAAATTAATTCCAGTGAACTCATAATTAAATAGCATCCCTAGTGCAACCATGCAACCAAAATTAGAATCTCAAAAGTCGAGCATTGAAAATAATTTCCCAGTGAAAAGAAATTTGATGTAAGTTTTGAGATGATCACCTTCACTTCACCACATATACCCTTTTAGCTTAATGATCCAATTGTTTCTCATCCCTAAACTGAGCTCCCGTTACATTCCTTTAAAATCTCATCTAATTAAAGTGCTTAAACTAATGTATAATTTAAATGTTTTAAGTTTAGCTCAAAGAAGTATGGCCAAGATTGTTTCTATCTCATTTTAGATGTGTTCTTGGCTTGTAAACCCAGAAATATGCATTAAAGACTTTTTCTTTATAAGCCATTAACTTAGGTAGTCCATTTTTCTTTGTCATTAACAAAACCTGCATTATAGTCCTATTAAAGACCTCTCAAATTAGTAAGGTCATACCTCTTGTGAGAATGTTCGGACCCTTGTTGGCATGATGATAGCAATAAGCGATTCTCTTAAATAACTTTCCCCAACAAGAGTGAGAGAAAGTTCTTTCGAACCGAAAGTCTTTCGTTTGACATTTTCGAAGTAAAATCTCACGTTGTGAGTGGTAATATTTATTAACTAAATTTCCCCAAATGGAAATTAAAAAAAGTGCAGCCTTTTATACTTGAATTGATAAACCGCGTAATTTTCATTGTTTGATAGTCCCTATTAATCATGTCTAATAGGAGACGCATCCTCAAAGGATTTGGAGCACCCCTTTGATAGGTAACCTTTTACCCTATATTCTTTAAGATCATATAGCACTTATGCATGAATTACCTCTGTGAATATATGCATGCCCTGCACATTGATCATGTCTGACATAAGGCACCACTTTCAAATGATTCGGGGCTTATCTCAAGTAAACATGCCCCCTTACCTTTTCAATCTTCACTCAAACTGCAACCTTTGAGCGCATCAGCCATGTTTGACAAAAGACACCACTTTCAAGTGATATGAGATAGCTTCCGGATAAGTATCCTTCTATCCTATGATTTTCAATGCAGCCTTCATGTAACCGTGTCTGACGCTTCCTTCAAGAAGGGAAGTTTGGTGGTCCAATATGATGATCTTGGGAACTATCTGTACATTAGTAGACATTTCATTTTCTTAGGCCGAATGTACCTAAGCATTTATAAAGACGGTATCCTCTCCTCCTTAACTAGGTGTACCTGAGTATTATCAGGACATTCGGAAAACACTCGAAAATGATCTATGTGACAATAGTTGTTTTTGTTTCTTTCGAACCAAGTGTATTTGAGCATTTATCAGAATGGCTCACAACATGGCTCACAACATTTGACATTAACGTAGTTGAGACCCAGTCTCAACACCCTCATTTGAAGGATTAAATTGGATGAAAATCTATATCAATTCGATTTTTGAATTTAATATTGAGGGGCAATTGTATCTTTATATATCATGTATTGTTATGCTCAATATTTTAATTGCTATCTCTTGATTTGAATTACATTCTTTGAATATATCTTAAGTTTTGGAGATTGCATTACGTGCTTATTATGCCATGATTAGAATGCTTTTCTGGCAAAATAGTAAAGTTCTTTACTTTTCATATATACAAAATTCATCATCTTTGAAAGTGCGATTACATATTTGCATATTCAGATATTAGTTTTTTTATCAACAAAAGGAAGAGATTGTTAGGGAAATCCATTATGATGCTTTGAAAATGACAAAATAATCAAAGGCTACCAATGCATTTAATGGTTAAGTAGCAAGTAAAATATATACATGCGGTTATGCAGATGATATTCTAATATGAATGTTAAAATGATATGAGTTTTCTTATTAATGGGGAACAAGACTTTGGGTATAAAAATGTCTGCAAGCTGGAGGTACCTAAGTAGAAGGTGAACAAGTCTAGAACGGGGAGTTCAGTAAAGTTTGAAGGCACCATGAATAAGTAAACAGTGAGATAGAGCCAAAATTGCCGAGACACTTGGAATAACCGGAAAATAGAAGCTTTGATACAGCAGATTTATTCAAACTCGGAGTTTTAACTGTCCAGACTCAAAGTTATATCTATCCAGACTCAGAGAAACGTTCAAATTTTGAAATCTATAATTTAGCATATTCAAATGCAACACATGATAACTAGTAATCTAGCTAGGATTTCCTTCTTAGAAGTATTGATTGACTTTATATCATAGGATTATTTTTGCAATATAGTGCGAGATTTTCTAATTGATTGATAATCATTTTAAAGAGAAGTTACTTACCGAACTGAAAAACTCTACTTATGGAAACTGAAGTTTTGATTGCGTGGGCGACCAAATCAACTGGAATTCAAATCTTGTCTTTCAACAACTATTAGATCTTCTCAATACAATTCTGTCTAATGGGTAAATTGGAAGACGGGCCTCTAGAAACTATCTAACGACTAACTTGGAAGTGAAGTGGTATAAAAGGAGACCAAAATGCCAAAGAGAAGAAGATGAGGTCCAAAATCATAAATTCTAAAGCCTGAGTGTACTTTGATACTTGTCTTTCATGAGCTATAGAAGTTAATCATTAAAAGAAACAAATTGAGTAACTGAGTGAGATAGTATGATCTATCATTATCACTTACTTGCAATCTCTCATTGGCAGTATAGTGAAATCAAGCTAGTAGGCTGTCGGCATAGAGGGGTGCATGTAGGCTTGAATCAAGCCCAACCAATATAAATTTTGTGGGCAAATTCTCTTATCTCTAACTCCTTATAAGTGTTTTTGATAAATATATTTGTACACTATATAGTTGCTTTGAAATTTCGCAGACTTTTAACCTCAAATTTTCAACAGATAATTGTTTATCTTTTAGACTTTAATCTTGACATTTTACTTCCACCTAATTTTGTTTAGAGTCGCCAAATCACCTATTCATTTCCCTCTAGATGACATAGCTAGCCTCCAACACCATGTCCGTGGGTACAGAGAGAATCAGTGATTTTAGCCAGTCCTAGCATGATTCTTGGCTAATTACTAATACGAGTAGTGTTGGCCTCAGCGTTCTTATATAGAAATCTTGGGCTGGCAGCCATTGCGGCTTTTGCGGTGACCATGTCTGTCATGTTAGCTAATACAACATGTATTGACAGAACACTCGTAAACAAAATTCTAATAATTTTAAGCATACTAAAACCAATCAAATAATACATTACCAAAAAAAACCAATCAAAAAATATAACAAGGATCTCCTTTGATGCTTTCTCCATCTACAACTCCACGAATCCAGGAACTTAGAACTCCAAAACCCGCATCGAGAATCATGAGATTTATAATCCTAATTCAACATTCCACTAATGTCCGAGAGTGATGCGTCCAGTAGACGATCAAGCACAATGCAAGTTTGTCATTTCATTTGCATGATGATCATACCTCAAAACTGTTTACAAAAAAAGAAGTAATTCATGTACTTTGGACATACTAAATTTAAATGGCATGCGGCGTGTCCACGGTAGATTGAATGTCTAATACCGTGTTCCTAATCAAGTGGTACCATATGCATCAAGTCAAAATGATACGAGAGAAGACGAGCAATGAAAGTGACTTGGACTCATTTAGATTTGCTTTGTCGTAGCCCATGTACAAGCGGCTGGTGAAAAGAACCAACTTACGGACAGTTTCGCAGAGGAACTGAGCCCACTTCAAACGGATCGGAAGTTTAGTCAAAACACGTGCATGGAAGAAACCAGACAGGGGTCCAATGATTGATTGAAGAAAAGATCTATTTTCCCTTTTGGATACGCCATTTTTTACATAGTTACCATTTCGTCCATCGCTAATTCAAAGAAATTCATCCAATAAAGTTTATAATCGGTGAGCTACATATATAAATGTTATTTACATTAAGCTCAAATAATATTTTTAATTCATGTGATATCCATACCCATATATAGGCCGGGGAAGGTCGGGCAAGACGGGCAATCAAGGTGATATCTCTCGGCTGAAGTTGAGAGATCTTCTAGCCTGGACCCACCAAGGTGAGATTTTGTTTGGGCGAGGATTCGCCTTTGCTTGAGGCTGGTGATGGCTGGCAAAGGCAAAAAGTAAAAAGACAAGGAAAAGAAGAAGAAAAGAATAGAAAAGAAAAGAGAAATTTTAAAAAATATGGGAAAATATTAAAAATTCCTAAATTAATGACAGATGTATCATATAGTATGGCCAGCATCAATGTTCAGTAATTTCTGGTCAAAATTGATTGAATTGACCCAATTAATAAAACATAAAAGGCTTAAGAATCCATCGGTACAATTAAATTGATTTAGGATTCTTTTGGATAATTTTCTCAATTTCCTTAAAACTACAGGTTTTTAAGGTTATGAAGATATTTGTGAAAACAACTTTTGTTTTGTATCTATCTTGTATTTACAAATACAAGAGGTGGGGTCGGAATTACGTGTTTTGATTCACAACATATTCATTGTTAACTAAACCAAACATGATTAACATGAATGCTGAAGCGATCCCACAATCAAATTCCGTGGTGATAATTTTGACAATGATCGAACTTAACATTTTGATATCGTCTAAGAATACTCCTTGTTCTTGGTCAACCAAGAGAGGAAATAAACAAAAAAGACCTTCGGTTGTGGGTCTCGTTGAAAGGCCGAGGCATGTTCTGTGTCCTGACTGTTAGGAAATACATTCGCGATCTTTTCAAGGTGTTTAGCGACGGCAGAACTCTCCATCCAATCATCATGGCCTTTCCCCTTCTTCTCTCGCTTTCTTCTCTTGGAAAAACGAGCAGGTATCTTCGGAGCATTTATCACGCACTTCGAGGGGGACCATTGACTCGCGTAAGCGTGTCATTTTGTAATACGTGTAACTTCTTACTGACATAAAATATCTTAACTTTGATTCTACACATTAAATGGTAGAATTACGATGAATTCGTATTAATTAGCTTTGTCATTTAGACTTCATCTGTCGTGTTGTCTCACATTTGATTTATTTTCTTTGTAATCCATGTATAATCTTCTTTCTAGAAACAGGTTTCTAATGTTGCCAACCTTATTCGGAGGCAAATCCTAATTAACCATTTGCAACTCCCACCTCTTTCAATCCTTTAGTTCACAATCTACACAATCAAATAATAAAAAGAATATCATAAAAAGGTAAGCATCATGTATATCTTGAGAAATTATATCATTCAGTATTGATCTGTGGCCAATATGATCATTAAATTAGAAATAAACAAAATTCGATCACCGGAGCATTTCAAGATTGCCAAAACTTACTAGAGTACAAGTAAGGTCACTTAGTACAGGATGGATTGTCAAAGTTATAATTGATATATGAAAATTAGCATGTGCTTCTTAATAAGTTATTTAGATTCAATGAATTGTAAAGGGAATTTACAGTCATTAAGAAAATTTACTAAGAAATAAAACACAAAAGAAATGTTATTATAAGTACCAACAATCCTTATCTCAACTTACTCTATAATGAAATCATTTCTCGAGAAATACACTTGCAACTATAGATGCAATATGTACCCTAACGACTTCACATAAATTACCCCACATTGAAGAAGTTATAAATGGTGATTTCTTTTTTTCCAAAATGGGATGCTGTCCTGTCTTTAGCAAAGAGAATCTACCTGAGCATATCTACGAATTTCGACATAAACGTAGCAAGCTTCTTTGAAAAGACGAGGAAAAAGTATAAGAGGTTTTCATAATCTATGAACTCATCACGAAAAAACGTCTCGTTTCTTGAAATCGTTTGGATAAAATTTTGGGTTTGTTGATCTATAAAACCACGTGCTAATTATCATGTTGTTTATTCCGACGTTGATTTGGAGAACAAGTCTGCATTAGAACTTTCCTCGAAATTAAGGTCGAAACTTTCTTCCACTTTGTTTTTTCCATCCGCCGCTCCCTTCCATGGCCAACCAAAAATGGTGGCCATCTCCGTCTGCTGAGGCTTGCGCACCACGTTACCCCTTGCCCAAGGAAAAACCCCGTGTCTGACCTCTCTTTGTTTTGGGGGACCGGCGCGCACTCTCCCCGAAAAGCGACATATTGCGCACAAATTTCCACAGACTCACGAGTGGATATGTAGACAACACCACCCCCCCTTCTCCCAAAGCGCAAAAGCCTGCACACCCAGCTCACAGAAACCCCCAAAATAATGGGACCTTTTGATTCACCAAAGCAGATTGCCCTGACTCTCTTCTCTCGCCCCTCTTCTCCCATGTCTTCAGGTAGCGATTTTCTCGTCGAACCCATCTTTGTTCATGGCTGTTCTGGTTCTTTGCACTTGGTATTGCTTCTTGCCCTGCTTGTCTCATGGGTGTGCAAGAAAATAAGGGCAGGGCATGATGAGGGTTCGAAGGGGAGTCATTGGAGGAAGAGGGGTCGCCTCTATAAACTGACTCTTTCTTGGGCCTTGGGCGTGTCTCTGTTCAATCTCGTCTTGTGTGTGTTGAACAATTTTTATTGGTATAGAAATGGCTGGTCAGATGTGAGACTGGTGTCCCTTGTTGATTCAGCTCTCACTACTCTTGCCTGGGGTGTCATGTGTGTTTACCTGCATGGTCAAAACTCTGGTTCTGGTGAATCCATGTTCCCTTTCCTGTTGAGAGTTTGGTGGGGTTTCTACTTCTCTGTTTCCTGTTATTCCCTTGTTTTAGACATCATTCGGTATGAGAAACATGTTGTCTCAATTCCAGTTCAGGAATTTGTATCCGACATAATTTCTGTCTTGACCGGTTTGTACTTCTGTTATGTGGGGTTCTTCGGGAAAAATGAGGTTGAAGAGAACCTCCTTGAAGAGCCCCTTCTAAATGGCAATAATTCGATTTCAAGCAATAGGGATGGCGTGGATTTGAATAAGTTTAGAGGGGGCGAGATGGTAACCCCTTATTCTAAAGCTGGTCTACTTAGCATAGCTAGTTTCTCTTGGATGAGTCCTCTTATTTCCATTGGGAATAAGAAAACCTTGGACCTGGAGGACGTTCCTCAACTTGATTCTGGCGATAGTGTGGTTGGGGCTTCTCAAAACTTCAGAAGTAAGCTTCTGTTCAATGGCGAGGCTAGTGATGGAGTGACTACATGGAGGCTGGTGAAGGCATTGTTCTTGTCTGTATGGAGACAGGTTCTTTCGACGGCGTTGTTTGCGCTTCTTTATGTGTTGGCTTCTTATGTTGGCCCGTATCTCATTGATACCCTTGTTCAATATCTTAATGGGCAACGCCAATACAAAAATGAAGGCTATTTGCTAGTTTCGGCTTTTTTAGGAGCGAAGCTTGTTGAGTGCCTGTCACAGCGGCAATGGTTCTTCAGGTTACAGCAGGTTGGGATTAGGATGCGAGCAGTGTTGGTTGCCATGTTATATGACAAGGGCTTGACCCTTTCATGCCTGTCAAAACAGGGCCATACTAGTGGGGAGATCATCAATTTCATGTCTGTTGATGCCGAGAGGGTGGGTGATTTTGCTTGGTACATGCACGACCCTTGGATGGTGCTTTTGCAAGTGGCTTTGGCTTTGATTATCTTGTACAAAAATCTCGGACTTGCTGCTATTGCAGCTTTCGTGGCCACTGTCCTTGTTATGTTAGCAAATGTTCCCCTAGGTAAGTTGCAGGAGAAGTATCAAGACAGAATGATGAAGTCAAAAGATAAAAGGATGAAGGCAACTTCAGAGATTCTCCGGAACATGAGAATTCTGAAGCTTCAGGGATGGGAAATGAAATTCTTGTCGAAGATTTTCGAGCTTCGAAATGCCGAGACAGGATGGTTAAAGAAGTTCGTTTACACTCAAGCAATGACCTCTTTCGTTTTCTGGGGTGCACCCACCTTCGTTTCCGTTGTCACTTTCGGCACATGTATTTTAATGGGGATCCCGCTTTCTTCCGGGAAAATTTTATCAGCCCTTGCAACGTTTAGGATCCTTCAAGAGCCCATCTACAATCTTCCTGACACAATATCCATGATAGCTCAGACAAAGGTCTCACTTGACAGGATATCATCCTTCTTGTGTCTTGAGGATCTGCAGAGTGATGTTGTGGAGAGGATTCCTCAAGGAATTACTGACACAGCAGTTGAGATAATTGGTGGCAATTTTTCCTGGGACTTGGCTTCTTCTAACCCCACACTTAAGGACATAAACATGAAGGCAAAAAGGGGCATGAAGGTCGCTGTTTGTGGTACTGTTGGCTCAGGAAAATCAAGCTTGCTTTCCTGCATTCTGGGAGAAATGCCAAAGATATCTGGGACCCTCAGGTTGTGTGGAACTAAGGCTTATGTTGCTCAATCTCCATGGATTCAGAGTGGCAAGATCGTTGACAACATCTTGTTTGGTAAGGACATGGACAGAGAGAGGTATGATAGGGTCCTTGAAGCATGCTCCTTGAAGAAGGATTTGGAAATTCTTTCGCACGGTGATCAAACAGTCATTGGAGAGAGAGGAATAAATCTGAGTGGTGGACAAAAGCAAAGGATTCAGATTGCTCGTGCGGTCTACCAAGATGCAGACATTTATATATTTGATGACCCTTTTAGTGCTGTGGATGCTCATACAGGATCTCATCTCTTTAAGGTAACCTGCATGTACCTGCTAATTCCCAGTTGTTGGTACTTGGTAGAATTGACATACATATGCACCCTCGCGCTCATAGAAGCACATATTTGTAGATGGGCTAATTTTTATATTTCTTTTCGGGTTCTTGGAGGCGGGTAGTTCTTTTAAGGACCTCCCTCAGTCTCTGGGGATATCCCCAAACTTTGTTTCATTGTTGCGTCATGTTAGTGCTTTAAGAATTGAATACTTATTGAGTTTGTATTGGACAGGAATGCTTGTTGGGCCTTTTAATTACCAAAACTGTAATTTATGTTACTCATCAAGTGGAATTCTTGCCTGCAGCTGATTTCATACTGGTGAGCAATTTACAAAGTACAGGACCTTTTTTTTCACTCATTCTAGTCGTAGAGTCCTGATATGAAGCATTGTTCTTATTTTTCATCAGGTTATGAAGGATGGAAGGATTACCGAAGCAGGAAAATACAACGATATACTTCATGCAGGGACAAATTTCATGGAACTTGTAGGTGCTCATAAGAAAGCTTTGTCAGAGGTAGATTCCATACAAGACAGGCCAGCAAATGGAGGATCTAGTAGGAATGTTCAAAGTGGCAGTACGGATGCCAATGGGAAGGTTGCCGAGAAGGACGAAAGCAAAGCCTCTCAGAAAGGTGAAGTCATCGACAATGTCGGGACCAAAGGGCAGCTTGTTCAAGATGAAGAAAGAGAGAAAGGTAGAGTTGGATTGACAGTGTACTGGAAATACATCACAATGGCATACGGAGGAGCGCTTGTGCCGGTCATATTGCTGGCACATATTCTCTTTCAGCTCCTTCAAATAGGAAGTAATTATTGGATGGCCTGGGCGACTCCAGTGTCCGAGGACGTCAAACCTGCAATAACGGGATCAACTCTAATAGTGGTCTATGTAGCTCTGGCTGCTGGCAGTTCACTATGTGTCCTTGCCAGAGCTACTGCTCTTGCAACTGCTGGGTTGAAGACAGCAACCGAGCTCTTCAATAGGATGCACTTTTGTATATTCCGTGCCCCAATGTCGTTCTTCGATGCTACTCCAAGTGGAAGAATCCTCAACAGGGTATGTATAATATGCTCGTTATGATATTTTTACAGGGGGCTGTATTTCTTCTATTTAAGCTTCTATTGGTCTATCTTTTATCTAATCGCTTGTACTTTTGTTTGTGTTGACTATGATTATCCATGAGCAACTGCATCTATTAAGCCGCCTTTTTTTGCTTTTGTAGGCTTCTACAGACCAGAGTGCCGTGGATACAAACATGCAATATTTAGTTGCAGCATTTGCTTTCTCGATGATCCAGCTCCTTGGAATTATTGCTGTGATGTCTCAGGTTGCATGGCAGATTTTCATAATTTTTATCCCTGTCATTGCAATCTGTGTGTTGTATCAGGTAATTATCCCGTCTCTTCTGGTCTTTTCCTAACTGTCAAGAACAGCACAGAGGACTTGGCTTTCTCTCTTCAGTATGTCTGTTCTGATTGTAGATGTGTTCTGCTAGTTATTTGGTTTCCTCACTTGATAAAAGGAGTCAAATGGCGACACTTCCATCTCAACTGTCTTCTCATAAAAGCCTTGGAATTGTGTGCTTGTTCATTAAAGTCCTTTTCCCCTTTTTCTCGTGAGTGACAAATTTTTGGTAGGTCATGAGCTTGAACAAGTATCGGTATACATTTGTTCTGTAGATTCTTTTGAATTCTCAAAAATATACACTGCCTGAATTGTTTTTCATGTCTCCAGCAATATTACATATCTTCTGCACGAGAATTGTCAAGATTGGTTGGGGTATGCAAAGCTCCAGTAATACAGCACTTTGCTGAGACAATTTCAGGAGCCACCACTATCAGAAGCTTTGATCAAGAATCACGGTTCCAAGATACAAATATGAAACTTGCTGATGGATATTCGCGGCCAAAGTTTCATATTGCTGGGGCAATGGAATGGTTGTGCTTTCGCCTAGACATGCTATCCTCAATTACATTCGGCTTTTCTTTGATTTTCCTAGTTTCTGTTCCTGAGGGATTTATCAATCCAGGTAAGAACTTCCTTTGAGATTTTTAAATTCTGTCATACTTATGTAATTGTTTCCAGCACATCTGATGTTTAACTGCTTCTTTGCTGATGTCTGAAGCCATTGCGGGGTTAGCCGTGACCTATGGACTTAACCTAAACATGTTACAAGCTTGGGTGATTTGGAATCTCTGCACTATGGAGAACAGAATCATATCAGTTGAGAGGATACTGCAGTACAACAACATCCCGAGCGAGCCCCCTCTTGTGTTGGAGGAAAATCGCCCGTCAATCTCTTGGCCATCACGCGGAGAGATCAACATTTGCAGTCTCCAGGTGCATGAAACTTCTGTATCATCTCTTATTACAGCTTTTACAATTCATGATTGGCCTATTTTTGTAACAAAAATGCGGAATGTAGGTCCGGTATGCTTCGCACTTGCCCCTTGTTCTGCGTGGAATTACGTGCACTTTTCCTGGTGGAATGAAAACTGGGATCGTGGGGAGAACTGGAAGCGGTAAATCAACCCTTATACAAGCACTCTTCAGGATTGTGGAACCCACCGCTGGTCAAATCATGATTGACAACATCAATATTTCCTCAATTGGACTGCACGATTTGAGGTCTAGACTGAGCATAATCCCACAGGACCCAACTATGTTTGAAGGGACTGTAAGAAGTAACTTGGACCCTCTGGAGGAGTACACAGATGAGCAGATTTGGGAGGTTTGTTCTTTTCCTTGCACCAGTCTCTTAATGACATATGAAGAAGATTTATCGGTGATGTAATGAGGTTTCTGCAAATTTTAGGCCCTGCATAAGTGCCAACTTGCAGAAGAGGTCCAGAAGAAGGAAGGAAAATTAGATTCGACCGGTAAATTTTTGTTCCCTTTTCCTCTCCTGACTGTTCTTTTGTGGTTCTCCTAGTGCACTTACGGGAAGAAGCATTTTAATTTAATTCCTGGAGGTTTAACTGGTCATGTAGTTTGCAATATCCTTTACATCGTACATTAATCAATCTTTAGATTATCTCAAGAATTCGGCACCCGCTTGAAAAGCACTGAAACCTAAGTTTGATGTTTCCAAGAACATAAAACAATATCTTTGAAAACCTGTTCGACCCTCTCTTTTTCAGAGCTTTATCGATATTTTTGTTATTTGCAGTTACTGAGAATGGAGAGAATTGGAGCATGGGTCAGAGGCAGCTCGTGTGTCTTGGGCGCATATTGCTCAAGAAAAGCAAGGTCTTAGTGCTCGATGAAGCTACCGCATCCGTCGACACAGCCACTGATAATCTGATTCAGCAAACTCTAAGGGAGCACTTTGCTGACTGCACAGTTATAACTATCGCGCATCGTATCACTTCTGTGCTTGATAGCGACATGGTTCTTGTTTTAGATCATGGTCAGTATCTTTTAACAATTCTCCTTGCACTTGCTGTTGCATTCTGCATTAAACCTTTTTTAAGTGAAATAATACGAGCTCTCTTCATCCCCGTGTAGGGCTGGTGGAAGAATACGATTCTCCCAAGAGACTACTGGACAACAGGTCGTCGTCCTTTGCACAGCTGGTGGCAGAATACACGATGAGGTCAAATTCCACTTACGGGAATTAACTAGAACACCGGATAATCGCACTGGAGTTCCATTAATGATGATGAAAAGTGTGACCAGCCTTCTATGTGTTGGGAAAAACGGCAGGAAATAATACGGAAGCAAACTGCATTTTCCTTCTTTGCATGATCAAGATGGGCAAAAGCAAATAAAGAAATGTAGAAGACGGAGACAACCGAGGTTTACGTGAAAAACCCCTCAAAAAATGAAAGGGAAAAAGGGAAAAACCACGAAGATCTTTCACTATGTTAGCATGATTACAATAATGTCTTCACCAAGATTGGTGGATCACCCTCACCGAATGGTGGTATACGAACTAGTATAAGAGAAAAATCACTCTCTCCCTTTCACACAAAAGGTGGATATCAGTCTCTCTCTCGAAGGAACTCATTTGTATTGACACGTTCTTCTTATCTTTAGTGCATCGCTTCATCCTCTAATTATAGAGGGCCATGAAATGATCCTTCCATGCTCTAATTTCTTCACCATAAATAAGGTGGTGGTCAAGATTCTTGTGGAGTCACGAGAATTTGACTTCTTGCAGAACCACAAGGATTCTCTTTCCCATGCGAGGTTGTTGCAATTGAGGTCATTAGTTCTCCCAACTAATTAAGGAGAATCCCAACAAATCTCCCCCTTCGACTTAATTAGAGGGGACAATCACCACACCGGCACCTTTGCAACACTCATCAAACTTCTTCGATGAAATAACCTTGGTCATCATGTCAGACCAATTAAAATTGGTGTGAACCTTGTCAAGATGTAGAAGTTTCTCTTCTATGACATCTCGAATCAATTGATATCGAATTTCGACATGTTTTGATCGAGAATGATAGGCTGAATTCTTTGACAAGTGTATGTCACTTTGATTGTCACATTTCAGGACATACTTTTCTTGCTTATGGCCTAACTCAAGCAAGAAGTTCTTCATCCAAAGCATTTCTTTACATGCTTTTGTGGCTGCAATATATTCAGCTTCAGTGGTAGACAAGGCAACGCATTTTTGAAGCTTTGATTGCCAACACACGACTCCCCCTGCAAAAGTAGTCAAATACCCAGATGTCGATTTTCTTGAATTGACATCACCACCTTAATCACCATTCGTGTATCCTTCCAACACGGGTTCTTCTTTGCCAAAGCACAAACATCTTTTCAAAGAACCTTGAAGATATCGAAATATCCATTTGACAGCAGCCTAATGCTCCTTCCCTTGGTTCGATAGATATCGACTAACAATACCAACAGCATAAGCAATATCGGACCTGGTGCATATTATTGCATACATGAGGCTGCCAACCGCCGATGAAAATATCACAGTCATCATCTCATCTTTCTCTTTTTTAGTCGAAGGACACTGCTTTCGACTAAATTTGACATGTCCAGCAAAAGGAGTACTTATTGGTTTGGATTTGTGCATACTCTTGGGATAGCCATAATGGCTTCTTCAAAAGATCTCGCAAGATCTTCATCCCAAGGATTTGCTTTGCTGCACCAAGATCTTTCATAGCGAAAGACTTGCTCAAGGCTTTCTTCAGGGCAGCAATTTTCTTCGAGTCTTGCCCAATTATCAACATATCATCAACATAAAATAATAGAATGATACAATCATCATTGGCGTACCTCTTGACAAACACACAATAGTTGGCTTGAGTCTTCTTGAAGTCATGCTCTATCATGAACGAGTTAAACTTTTTTTACCATTGTCTTGGCACTTGTTGGAGACCATATGAACTTTTCTTGTGTATACATACAAAGTGTTCTTTACCTGGAACTTTGAAACCCTTAGGTTGCTCCGTATAGATTTCTTCCTCTAGGTCTCCGTAAAGAAAGGCAATCTTCACGTCCAATTGTTTGATCTCTAAGTCTAAAGTAACGTCAATACCAAGGACTACTCGGATCAATGACATCTTCACAGCTAGCGAGAATATCTCATCGAAGTCAATGCCCTTCTTCTGGTTGCATCCTTTGACAACAATCAAGCTTTGTACCTTGACCACGAGCCACTTCCATCAGTTTTGATTTTATACACCCACTTGTTTTTCAATGTTCGCCTTCCCTTTGGCAATTTAATAAGTTCATAGGTGTGATTCTCATGCAAGGATTGCATCTCCTCTCGCATGGCTTTCTCCCATTCTCCTTTCTCATTGTTGGTCACGGCCTCTTCATAATTTTGAGGCTCTCCTTCTTCAGCAAGAAAAGTATAATCATCTACAAGATATTTGGTTAAGAGACGCCTGCTTCTGATGGATTTCTTCAATTGAGGTTGAACATTAGGCTCTGATTGGATTGGCCTTTCCTCTGTCGTACAGGCTCTTCTGTTGGTGGGTCGACATCATCACCAACTTCTTCATTGTTATTCTGCGACGATTCACCCCCTGAATCATTATGCTCCTTAGGAGATAATATAGGATCGGAATGAATAACGATTCTAGCCTTCGTCTTGTTGATGTCTTTGTGAGTCTGGTCTTCAAAAAACGCAACATCACGACTTCTCACAATCCTCCTTTTGATAGGATCCCATAAGCGATAACCAAACTCATCTTTTGGCGAACCAAGATAAATACACTCATTGTTCTTCGCATTGAGTTTAGATCGTTCGTCTTTAGCAATATGAATGAATGCTCGGCATCCGAACACTTTTAGATTACCATATGACGCCTTCTTCCTTGTCCAGGATATCTCCATCCAAAGGTCTTGATGGTGACAAGTTGATTATATCAACAGAAGTCTTCACAACTTCACCCCAGAATGATTTGGGTAGTATAGCATGAGATAACATGCATCGAACTCTTTCCTCAATGGTTTGATTCATCCTCTCAGCTACGTTGTTTGGCTGAGGCGTCTTTGGAGATGTCTTCCCAATTTTATACCATTTGACTTGCAGTAGGCTTCGAAAGGACCACGATACTCACCACCATTATCGGATCACACACACTTCAATTTCTTCCCAGACTCCTGTTCTACCATGGCATGGTACTCCTTGAACGCTTGGAGAACTTGATCTTTCCTGCTCAACAAATACACCTATACTTTTCTAAAGTGATCATCAATAAAGGTAACGAAGTAATATGCACCTCCAAGGGATTTCTCCATCATCGAACAAACATCAGTATGAACTAGATGGAGAACATACATTTTCCTTCTGGATTGATCCGGTTTTTGGAATGATACTCGACGTTGTTTGCCGGCTAAGCAGTGAGTGTAGGCCTTTAGCAATTGGCCTTTAACATTAGAGAGTCGCTCCTTCTTGACAGGGATCTGCAATCCCTTCTCACTCATGCGAGCAAGCCTCTTGTACCATATCTCCACGCTTGAATCAACATGCACAATGTTAGCATCTCCGTTGCCTACTCTTTCTTGCATAACATCCAAGGAGCCTTCTTTCTTTCCTTGGGCGATGACCATACTTCCTTTGGCGAGTTTCCATTTTCTCGAACCAGAATCATTTACCATCCCAGCATCGTCTAGCTTCCCAGCTAAGATAAGATTGAGACGCATATTTGGGACATGTCTCACCTCCTTTAATATTAACTTATATCCCACGTTGATCGTCAATGTGACTTCACCGATTCCTATAATTTTGCTGGTGACGCGATTTCCCATTTTGACCGTACCAAAATCGCCACTTTGGTAGGATGAAAAGAAGCCTTCATGTGGAGTAACATGGAAGGATGTACCTAAATCAACGATCCACGAGCTGTCATCGTCGTCAACATTGAGGTAGTTAGCTTCTATAATTAAGAAAACATCAACTTCTTTAGTTGCTGTGACGGCTGTAGTGCTCTTTTCTTCCTTCTTCTTTGGGTCACCTTGGTTTGGCTTGACATTATCGGCTTTCTGATCTCTTTTGAGAAATCGGTACTTCGGTTTCTTGTGACTAGGCTTCCTGCAATAAAAACATGTTACATTGGGGCGAGATTTAGACCGCCCTCGAAACTTCTCACAACCACGGGTTTTGCTTCTTCCGCGAGTCTTACTTCTCCCATGATTATCGACGACATTTGCCTCATATTGGCCGGATGTGCCTCTTTCTTTTCACCTAGCTTTTTCATTCATGAGTTTGTCAGCAACACCATCCATGGAGAGCGTTCCATCTGGGGTTGAGTTACTTAGAGTAACCACCAACGTGTCCCAATTTTCTGGTAGGGAATTGAGGAGTAGAAGAGCTTGCAACTCAGCATCGATCTTCATTTTGATCTTCATCAATTGATTCACGAGCCCTTTAAAAGAGTTTAAATGCTTAAACATGCTTTGGCCATCCTTATACTCCAACTTCACCAAACGTTTCATCGGGTTAGCTTTATTGCAAGGCGTCTTCTTTTGAATCATGGATTCTAGCTCCGTCCACAATTTGTGAGCATTAGTATATGTAGACACATGCTCGAACAAACTCTTGTCGATGTATTTATGGATCAAGGCAACCGCCTTGATTCAAGAGTTTGCAATTTTTATCGCTCTTTTCTTTCAGCTTCTCCTCATTTAAGATTGGCTCATACAAATCTCTATAATACAAATGGTCCTCCATCATGGGCTTCCAATAGGAATAATTCTCCGCAGTGAGTTTGAACATATCACCATCATGAGTAACAATAGCCTCCATGTTGAAACAAACGATGCTCTTGAACCAAGCTCTAATACCACTGTTGGGAAAAAGGGCTGGAAATAATGCGAAAGCAAACTTCATTTTCCTTCTTTGCGTGATCAAGATGGGTAAAAGAAAATACAGAAATGTAGAAGACGGAGACAACCAAGGTTTACGTGGAAAACCCCCTTAGAAAACGAAAGGGAAAAACCACAAAGATCTTCCACTATATTAGCATGATTACTATAATGTCTTCACCAAGATTGGTGGATCACCCTCACCGAATGGTGGTATACGAACAAGTATAAGAGAAAAATCACTCTTTCACTTTCACACAAAAGGTGGATATCACTCTCCCTCTCGGAGGAACTCATTTGTATTGACACATTCTTCTTATCTATAGCGCATCGCTTCATCCTCTAATTATAGAGGGCCATGAAATGATCCTTCCATGCTCTAATTTCTTCACCATAAATAAGGTGATTGTCAAACATCTTGTGGAGTCACGAGAATTTGACTTCCTTGTGGAACCACGAGGATTCTTTTTTCCATGCAAGGTTGTTGTAATCGAGGTCATTAGTTCTCCCAACTAATTAAGGAGAATCCCAACACCATGTCATCCGTCATGTTCTTGCTATATTATAGGCAAGTTAAGCAAAGTCATTCTTGATCGGTTGCCGTAGTTCATGAGCCTACTATGAGAGAACGGCATAAATTCAAGCCTGTGAAAGGGTATGTAGGTTGAACTATTGACAAATCATCTTCTTGGAATGAATTACTCAATCGTTGTTGTGCATGCATTAGTGCTATCAATGCCCATTATGCACAGCATCACGTATGTCGTCTTAAATGTACTGTGATTGTAGATGTCAGTTTGCTTAGGAAAAAACTCATCGATGCATTTGTTGTACTTTGATGGAACCAGCATTTAGCTAATCGTCCAGTTTGTATATTGCGTCTTTTTTCGTGGGTAACATCATTAGTTAACCAATCTTGGAATCAGCTGATTCTTGTTCGACACCCCATGGCTTTGGAAACACTAAGAGATCAGCCGAGAAGAAGAGGAACTGGCTTTTGAGAATAAGATTATAAAATGTCTTCATTCAGTTGCAGACTCTTGGAACCGATCCCCAAAGCACTCAGAAATATTTTGCATTTGAACGTCGACCTTTTCCATAATAGAAAGATGCACAAGTCACTTCACATAGCCAAATTACTAGGTCTTGTGGAAAAAACTTAGCAGCATCCTAGAGTTGGAAAAGTTCTCCAAGCCCAAAAATCTCCCAACTCCTCAAGCTTTCCAAGCACTTGATCTAGGCAAGTGATTAGACCTATTCAAAATGCTGGCATTCTTGCAACTTTGACCTATAGTTGGCTTATTTCTTATATTTTAGAAAGATTAATATTCTTGACCTCACCGGAAAATAGTCTGGCTATTTTTTCATCATTCCGATCATCTATAAATGAACATTATTATGACCAAAGGATTCGATATTTTCTATCGTAATGCCAACAATAAGAAAAATACAAGTAAACAAAGTACTGTAAACGGTATTGGTGCTTCGGCACCATCATCTCCACATGTAAGTACTCAAAATGTCACTCCCCGAACCTCGAGCAAGCACACATTCCTCGGTGATCAACTAAAATCGACGTTCCCAAGTGGCTTTGCTGACCCAATCTTTCTATGCACATGTGGAAGCAAATTAAACAATCCCCATACAACAATCAAACATGGGATAGGAAAGTAGGACAACCAATTTACACAAAACATATCTCATAAATAACCCCGGTTCAAATACACAAGACACTAAACCAAAAAGGGTTTGTCTAAACTTCGGGATCTACAGCTAGGAACTCCATGTCCACCAAAAAGGCATGCTCTAAGACCATCTCATGCAGAACTCCACAACGCATGTGATGCACCTCCATCTAGGGACTTGTAAAAAGTACACCACAACGGCCTAAAATAGTGTCTCAAAAAGTTTACCCCCTAAACCCATATTAGGAAGAAATTAACCTAAGAGTAACCTATACACATCAACCAAATCAAGGTCTAGAAACTGTCAGACTATTTGGGTTTGAGACTCTCTAGGTCTGATGATGGTCAAACTCCACAGTTAATGTACATATGCATACAACAAACATCTTTAACGATTGAAACACTACACATCAATCATCATATACTCACAAAAGTCCCGATTATAAGGCCAAATCATTATTTCATATCCCATACCATGTCACACAATTTTGTCACATAATCAAGCGCAACATATCAATCATTCAATCCACATTCCATAAACAAACTCACGACTGTAGTGATGTCGCACACAAAATCATCATATCATGAGCACTATGTGACATCCTGAATTTTCGACGTCGTCTCGATAAAATAAAATTGGCTTTTCACTGACGCACCCATGATCCTTTTTCTCGAAGCTGATCACTCGCGAGTTAACTAACCTATCAAGTGAAGCCGTTGAGGGATATAATCGCGATCCTTAAAAGATGCCCGGTAAATTGGATTGTACTCGAATCGTATTTGGTTTATTTTAACCATAAAATTGAGCTTGAATTCGGGAATTGAACGTTCGAACGTGTCGCAATTTATTTTTAGAACCTCGTCTCATCTT
Organism: Melaleuca alternifolia; assembly: GCA_019926035.1. Classification (NCBI taxonomy): domain Eukaryota; kingdom Viridiplantae; phylum Streptophyta; class Magnoliopsida; order Myrtales; family Myrtaceae; genus Melaleuca; species Melaleuca alternifolia. The sequence continues at coordinate 24,767 of JAGKPW010002188.1, read as the reverse complement.
TTGGGAAAATTCCGTCGAGCTGGGAATCTTGTGGAAAAAAATTCAATTGGACAAAAAGAATTTTTAGAAATTCGGAGGGGCCTCTTTAATTGGATTTTTGGGCTACCAAATTGAGTTATTGGGTGGATAAATGGTGGAAATTCGTAGGGGCTGATCAAGGGGTTTATTTGGCCTTAATTATTGGCTTGTTTGAGAAGATTGGGAGGGGAAAATGGCTAATGGTATGTTAGAGGATTTCTATAAACCGATTCAAAAATAGCGTTAGAATAAAGTCTATCAGTACAGTATGGCGGTCTTCAAACGTTCTTGAGTTTGGCAAACTTCAAACGTTCTTGAGTCCGATAGTCTTCAAACTTTGTTGAGTTTGGCTACCTCCTCGTCTACGTTAGTGTTCGTGTTTGGCCACTCCTGCATCTGTGTCTGTCTGAGTCTGTGTCTTCAAACACAGAACGTAAAGTTTCCAAATGAAGTATATTTGCATTATAATGATGCAATAACAAAATTGAAATAGATAGTATAAGGAAATCAAGGCCTGTGTTCAACACAGTTTCCTTAAAACAGATTCGTTCCTTCCAGTACACAATGAAGCTTTGTCTCTTCAAGTACATGTGAGGTTGCTAGACGTCTGTTTCCCAAGATACAACGGTTGACAGCAACGAAAAACAATATTTTGAAACTTTTGGTGAACTTGAACAACGTCTTTGCTGAACACTTATCAAAAGCAATGCAATGCAGAGAAAACTAGGAAAACAATGTTCTTTTTCTCTAAAGAAATGCTCAGATCCGATTCTAAGAAAAATGAAAGAGCCTTTTAAAAAAAAATGTGGGGAAAGCGTTTCCAGCAGTTACTTAGCCGTTACAAACATTTCTGGATTAATAGCCGATTAAATCAGTCGTTACAAACTAATGACGGATTAATTCCACGGTTACAACCTTAAATCTATAACCTCCGTTACAAAACTTGTAACAGTTTTGAGTTGGAAAACATCAATCCAAAAGGCAAAACGTGGCTTGTCATGAAGCCCATCTTTCGGGATTGCATTGGTGTACGAAGGTCGTACACCCAAGTTTAGGTTCGTCGGGAACCGAATTTGCACCCCCCTGCGCTTGTGCGTGAGGCATAGTGCTTGTGTTATTAAAGTTAACACTTCAAAGGAGTGTAACCATATATAAAGCACTCCAAAGTCTTCTTGCTTTCCAATGTGGGACTAGTGTTCTCCACTTCCCACTTCCAATTCAAGGGTATTCTTTGAGAAAAAATTTCTCATTCACCCAATAATTTATCCCAAATTTCCATCAATCCCCCACATGAATGAAAATTGTTTTAATTTTGACTCTATGGCGGTGTTCAACATCCGAAACCTACATAGGATAGGTAGGAGTGTTTCTTTGAACCTTCCCTTGTGAAAGTATACTTACTTCACTAGTTGTCCAATAGACATGATGCCTTTGAACTGTCCTACTTTCTTATGTAAAGAGCCATACACTTCACACGGGATTTAATCGTTTGATCAATTCTCATGACTATGTTCGTTTTGGCCCTGGACATCGTCCTAGTTGTGCAAGAGTTTAGGAAGAATTTATCCCCCAAATTATCCTTTGAAACGGCCCCACTTCACTCTCACATAGGTCATTTTTTAAGTCTTGAGCAATTCGTTTGCGCCACTTAATTATCATTGAAACAAAATTGTCTTAAGTCTTGAGCAAGTGGTTTGCTCACTTTCATCATAGGAATGGGTTGAGGGTTATCCCCACAGTGACTTCAATGAGTATGTATGATAGGTTGTCCCTTTGAACCTAAATCTTGGGATCTCCAGTCAACTAGGTTGGGTTTTCCTCTATACTCCTCATTCCTCTCTAGGCTTAAGTCCCATTCCTCTTATCAGCTTCTCAACTCTCTATTTAACCCTTAGGTTAGCGGATCCGCAATATTATCCTTTGACTTTACATAGTCAATAGAGATAATTCCAGTTGAGAGTTGTTATCTAATGGTATTATGTCTACAATGCATATGTGTAGACTTACCATTTTCCCATTTTGGAATATCCTCTAAGAAATAACATAGCTGAAGGATCTAGTGCGATCACCTAGAGGGGGTGAATAGGTGATTTTAAAAACTTTTGTGGAAGTAAGAAAAACACAGCATGTGAAGCGTGATATACGAGTAATAAACAAAGAACTATAAGCACAAACAGAGAGTTAAGAGAATAGAGATCAAGACACAAGAATTATAGTGGTTCGACTTAGCTCAAGCCTACGTCCACTCTCTTGGGCTGACAGCCTATCGGCTGGATTTCACTATGAATCAAAAGAGTTACAAATTAATTCTAAGACTTCACAGAGCTTTTTGCTCTCACAGCAAGTATGTGTAACACTCTTTTGTTTACAATGTAAGTGCACAGTAAATGAGTAGCTCTAAACTTTAGAATTATACTCTTGTCAGCGTCTCCTTGAACAATTTGAAATATCTCCCTGAAATACTCCTTTATGCCAATACAACCAAGAATGTATCAAGCAATCTTCAGATAGTAATAAGAGTCCATCAATCCTGGTTGCCCATACAATCAGGATCTTGGTTTCCATAAGTGAATACTTGCCATATTTGTCCTTTTGTCATCTTTAAAATCATCAATAGAGCTTCCTCTAACAATCTTCCCCTTTTTGATGATGACAAAACGATCCTGCAGATTTTGAAGATATATTATGCAACACAAAACGTTAGACAAAAACAATATCTCTAAGGTGCGATAAACACTCACTAGCAGATAAAACACTATAATCTGTATCCACAAGACAAATAGTTAGTCTCGACAGGTCATAATAAAACTTTAGAAAAATAGCATAAATAGCATTCCTATCACTTAATAATATCATATAAACGACATTGCAACCAATCAACATCGCAAATCATCCATTCATTCAATCAATCATCTAGTCAACCACATCAAAATTATCCAAAAAAGTCAAGTCAAAACAGTTAAAAACTCAAAATCTGCACTTTTCTCCCCCTTTTTGTCATAATGAAAAAGTTCAAGAGGAAGGGGGAACTCGAACAAAGTGAAGATTGTCCAACGAATGCACCGTCTGCTCTAGCTTCTTGATCGATAGCTAATCTCTTCAAGATTATTCAATGTAGCTAGCTGACCAATCTTCTGAGAACGCTGCTGAAGGACACTATCCTGCTGTGTCTGCATAACTTGCATATGATTGATTTTAGCGGTCAAGGCAAACAACATTTCCATTAGTGGTTGCAGTTAAGTTAGTGGAATGCTGGGAACACTTGGTCCAGCAGGTGCAGTAGTCGATGGAGTAACAAAAGGTGGAGTAAACTCTGAAAATCCACCGTCTTTACTGTCTGCCCCTATTTCAAAAGCGGTGGGCATCTCTTCAGAATGGCCAACCACTATTCCTGCTCCCCCTGTCTCAATAGTCATTGGAGATGGAACATCCTGTGGACTGTCCTAGACATCCTGTCCATCCTCTTCTTCATCCTTATCCTCATCTTTCTTCTCTTTCTCTTTCTCATAATCTCCTCTCCCCTCTTTTTCCTCTACTCCTTTCATCTCTACCTCTGCGGTAGAGATCTGCTCAACAAGTTCCTCATTTCAGGAACTATCTGATGTGCTAAAAGACAAATCAAGGGTGGTAGTCTCCACTCCTTGTGGGCTCAAACTCTTTCTCAACCTCTTCCTCATCAATCAGTAACTTCCAACGCTGTGATGTAGGTGCCTCGGCCATTGGCTTCTTGCCTTTCCTCTTCCCAACAGAGGATTCAGCCTTTACTTGACTTGCGGGAGTGGATTTGGAACTTGATCCAAGAGGCAAGTAAGGCAATTTCATCTTTTCTATCATCGTATGTCCCATCAAGACAGGGGCAAGCCTGTTGGCGCTAAGGATAGAGGGTATCTGGATGTGGAAGTGTTGGAAAATTTGAGTCACCAAGGATGCATATGGTAAATGTCTCTTATCCTTTTATGAGGCTCAAGAGATCTGATATAAAATCATAAAGGCAGAGGAAAACTTGCGATTATTCAGAATCACGGACATCAGTCGGGCCTCCAGCTTCGAAACATCCGTCTTTGAAGTTGTCTTTGACCGAAGACAGTTGATGATTATCTTATGAAGAATGACATGAGCAGCCGTCAGTTTCGAATAAGTAATCGGCCAGGAAGAAGAATTATCGGTGCTTAGGAATTGGAACACTTCCTGGTCTAATTTCTCAATAGGAATGAAATTGGTCTTGACGGTTCCTAGAATGTCCGCCAAATCATCCACATGAACTATCACAGTCCTGTCTGCAATGGTAAACTAAAGACTGTGCCGATTCGGGAAAGAAATGTTGGAGTAAAAATAAGCAGTAAGTTCAAGATAGGCCGGGGCTGAGTCCTCACAAAGTTTGTCTAGGCAATTGTATTGAAGAAGTCACCTCAACTGTACCTTAATAGAATCAAGAAACGGAAAGTCAACAGTACGAGGGCTCATAACCCCTCGTTCCATCATCCTATTATAGGTCAACTTGTGGTCCTTGGACCATAAGAGTTTGTTTGTCTTTCCAAGCACATCAGCAACTATCCCTTTCCTTGGTTGGAAATTAACGAACATTTTCTCATCCTCATCCCTAGGCTCAAAGTCGAATGAGGTATGAAATCTATGATCAACAGGAAAGTTTTTGCGTATGTGATCAGCCGTATCTGGTGGTGCAACACCAGCATCCTACATTTGTCACAGAAAGTTTTGCTCATTTGTGAAGCCGTTTGTCATAAAAAAGTCCCGGATTATATTGATAGATGCCATGTTCTCTATCATTCTCTTGTAGAAAGAAAGATAACTTTAGGATTCTTCTTCTTTAGCGGAGTAGCTTCATAAACACAGGTTTCCGTAGATGGTGTGACAGACACTCTTTGCCAGCCTTCGCTAGACAGAGAGTCTTCTGTGAGATCATAATGAGTCGGCCCAACACTCCCTTGTTCAAATTTCTTGGAGGCAAGTCGTGAGGATTTCCTAGGAGGAGACATCATTGCAGTCGAAGGAACTTTCTTCGTTTGATCAAGCATAAAATTGAAAACTTTTTGGAAGAGAAAACAAGAGAAGAAAACAATATGCTAGGGTTTCAGACGAAGAAAAGCTTTTGAGCGAAGAAGCAGAATCTCAACTGGTTTAAGGTGTGAGAGAATGCGTTTCGAAATTCAAAAAAGAAAACTGAATTTTTGGAAAATAAAATTTCTAAAACAATGATTCAACAATCAAGAGATGCATATATCACGCAACGATTCAAATAGGCAAGTAAATATGCACCAAATAACGAACATACCTTAACATACTAAAAATAAAGACTCATGTTACCTTATGAATGAATGATGAGAAAATTCATATCATATGCTCCTGAGTCATAAGATGTCATAGATGATAGCATTTCAAGAGTTGGACCGTCTAAGACGTTTGTGAGATCTGAAGCATGTAAAATTTGGAGCATAATAAGATCCGGAGCATGTAAGATCTGGACTGGTATAAGATCTGAACCACCATAACGTCTGGAACGTGGTAAGATCTGAAACTTAGTCATCCTGAGATAAGATATTCAGCTTGCTCCATATGAATTCGAATGAATTCTTATCAAAAGCCTTTGTAAAGATGTCTGCCAGTTGATTCTTGGAATCAATGAAAGTAACTCTAACATCCTTTTTCTCCACATGATCCCGTATAAAATGATGTCGAATTTCAATATGCTTGGCTCTAGAGTGCAGAATAGGATTCTTGGTTAAGTCCATAGCACTGGTGCTATCACACCTGATTTCGATGCATGACTTGTGAATCTTGAAATCACGCGGTTGTTGCTTCATCCATAGTATTTGCGAACAACAACTTCCAACAGCAACATATTCTGACTCTACTGTTGAAGGAGCAACCATGTGTTGTTTTCTTGACAACCATGATATAAGTCATTCACCTAGCAACTGGCAAGTACCGATGTACTCTTTCTGTTTAACTTGCAGCCTGCTAAGTCAGTATCTGAATATCCAAGTAATGTGAAGTCTCCATCCTTTGGATACATAATCCAAACATTGAAGTAGTTGCAACATACTTTATAATCCTCTTAACAAGATTGAGATGTGACTCCTTAGGATTGGATTGATATCTAGCACATAGACACACACTAAACAAAATGTCAGGTTCAGATGCTGTTAGATATAAAAGAGATCCAATCATACCCCTGTATAGTCTCTGATCAACTTGTTTTTTGTTGATGTCTTCATCAAGCTTCAAAGTACTTGACATAGGTGTATCTGTCTTTTTGTAATTTTCCAAGCCAAATTTTGACACGATCTCCTTGGCATACTTCTCTTGGTGAATGAAAATACCTTCCTCTAATTGTTTGACTTACAAGCCCAGGAAGAATGTTAATTCTCCCATCATACTCATTTAGAACTCATTCTGCATTGCTTTGAAAAAATTCTTGCAAAGAGTTTCATTTGAGGAACCAAAGATAATATCATCAACATATATTTGAACTAAGAGAAAATCTTTACCTTCAGTCTTGACAAACAAAGTTATGTCTAGTTTGTCTTTCTTAAAGCCATTCTTAAGTAAGAATTTACTTAACCTTTCATACCAAGCTTTGGGAGCTTGCTTTAGACCATAGGGTATCTTCTTTAGCTTGTACACATGATCTGGCTTCTTCGGATCTTCAAAGCCAGGAGATTGCTTTACATACACCTCCTCTTGTATGAAATCATTCAAGAATGCACTCTTGACATCTTTTTGGAATAACCTGAAATTTTTATAACAAGCAAAGGCAAGCAATAATCGAATAGCTTCTAATCTTGCCACTGGTGCATAAGTTTCATCATAGTCAATCCCTTCTTGTTGAGAGTATCCTTTTGCTATTTGTCTGGTTTTGTTTCTAACAACTTTGCCTTCCTCATCCAATTTGTTTCTGAACACCCATTTGGCTCCAATGATAGATTTTCCTTTTGGTTTTGGGATTAACTCCCAAACATCATTGATTGCAAATTGTCTGAGCTCATCTTGCATAACCTCAATCCAACTTTCATCCAAAAGAGCTTCATCTACACCTTTTGGTTCAACTTCATACATAAGTGCTACTGCACTTGATTCTTCATGTCTCTGTGCCCTTGTTCGAACTCCTTCATTTAGATCACTAATGTTAAGTTTAATTGGATGACTGGACTTATTTTTCCATTTTGACTGAAGAATTCTTCAGGACTCGGATGACAGAGTTTCATCTTCTTTAAGTCAAAGTTTGAGAAGTCTTGAGAATGATTTGGAATATCAAGCTGTGGTTGAATTGAGTGTATTTGAGCATCTTCTTGAAACTTGACATTCATCGACTCTTCCACAGTTTGAGTTCTCCTGTTGAAAACTCTGTAGGCTTTGCTAGTAGTGGAGTATCCAAAAAAGATTCCTTCATCTGACTTCATATCAAACTTACCAACATGATCATTAGGATTTTTCAGTATAAAACAATTGCAGCCGAAAACACGAAAGTAAGAAACAATAGGTTTCTTATCCTTGAAGATCTCATAAGGCGTCTTCTCTAAGACAGGTCTGAGATAAACTCTTTTAATGATATAACAAGCAGTATATATAGCTTTAGTCCAAAATTAAGAAGGCATATAACTCTCTATCAGCAGAGTTCTGGCCATCTCTTGTAACGACCTGTTCTTCCTTTCCACAACTCCATTTTGCTTAGGTATATATGGAGATGAAAACACATGTTGGATCCCTGTATCATCACAAAACTTGGCAAAATCTTGGTTCTCAAATTCTCTTCCATGATCAATACGAATCCGAGAAATAGTATAACCTTTCTCATTTTGAACTTTCTTGGCAAACTTAGAGAAGCAAATAATAGCATCAGACTTACTTGCCAAGAAGTAAATCCAGGTGAACCAAGAGTAATCATCAACAATTACTAGATAATAAGTTTTGCCACCAATACTCTGTTTTCCCAACACACATGATGTGCAAGAATTGTTCTTTTGATATGTTAAACCGGGAAGGCCATGAGCAATCTTCTTAGAAGAAATCTTGGCAATCTGCTTCATGTTAGCATGTCGAAGTCTTCTATGCCACAGATTTATCTCATCCCGAGAAGGATTGTGAAGTTTCCTTACTAGAACCATAGCATATGCCTTCTTGAAATTGAATTTTGTAACCAGCATTACACGGTTGACTAATACTGATAAATTATAATTCAAACCTTTCACCAAGAAAACATTCTTGATAGTTAAATTTTCAATCTACATGGTTCCACATCCAACTATCTGCCCTTTGCTTTTTCCTCCAAAGAAGACTTTCCCTCCTTTTGTTTAGACTAACTCAACAAAACAGCTCGAATCACCTATCATATGCCTCGAGCATCCACTATCCAGATACCACTTTGTTTTGCTCTTGGTGGTAACATGTTAACAAGAAAAATATGTGTTTTTTCTTTGGTACCCAGACTTTCTTGGGTCCTTTATAGTTAGTATGAGCAAGTTTTGACCAGTTTTTCTTCACTGATCTTTTCAACAAGGGACAATCTCTTTCAAGATGTTCTGAGCAATTGCATTTGGAGCACTTCAAAGAACTTCTTCCAACAGGTTTTACAAAAACTCTTTAAAAATGATTTTTGTAAACTGCCTTTGAAGGTTTTCGTTCAAGCCTTTCCTTTACCTTAGGAAAATCGATTAAAAGAATAGTTTCAGGGGTCATACCCAAATTGGCTTTATTAAAATAGGGTCTTTGACCTGAAAGAAGTTTGTCAAGCTTTTCAGAACCATTTGAAAATTTCTTTGAGAGATTTGAAAAGTCTACCTTGAGAGAAACAACTTGTTTCTCAAGAGAGTTTGACTTCTCCTTCATAGCAGCTAAACTTTTGTTTAAACTTTCAAATTTTTCCGACCAAACATTTTCTTGCTTTTGAAGTCTCAAGTTCTCCTTCTTGAGCTCAGAGATTCTTTTCAGAGATGATTCCAGATTAGAATATAGCTCATCAATATACTTAGATACTTTAACATGAATTTAAAAATTACTAGCCTCATCATCTTGATCTGAATTAGAATCATAACTTGCATCTGAATCTGAATTGGAACGTGCCATTAAGCAGATGTTTGCAAACTCATCATCACTATCAGCATCACTCCATGTTTCTGCTTTGTGTGCTTTCTTGTATTTTTCATTCCTTCCATTGCTTCGCTTCAGTAGAGGACAGTTGGGTTTGATATGTCCTTTCTGCCTACAGTTATAACACGTTACATCATTGTTATATTCGTTGTTCCAAGACTACCTGTTTTGAAAGTTCTGTCTAGGCTACCTTCTTTGGAAATTCTGTTCTGGCTATCTTCTTTGGAAATTCTGAGAGCTAGAATTCCTTGAATTGAACCTTCTTACTCTATTATTCAATTTCTTGAACTTCTTCATTAGAAGAGCCATCTCTTCATCATCTAATGTCTCATTTGATCCTGCATCATGAAAGTCTTCATTAGACTTTAAAGCTATAGATTTCTTACCTTTCAAGTCTGATTGTTCATCAGATCTTTCCACTTTGTAAGATTAAAGAGTTCTAATTATCTCATCAACGGAAAAAAGCTGAATTCTCTGTGTCTCTCTGATAGAGATTTTCACATGATCCCATTCACTTGAGAGTCCACGTAGTAACGCACCCGTCATGTTACGCATTGCAAATTTACTTGAAGCGACTCAATTTCTCTTCTCGAAGGAAGTCTAGAGTGTTCAACTTCCGGCTTTTAAGCGACTCAATTAACGCAATTTCCCGAGCCCGACTCGATTAACGGAATACTACTTATGTACGACGGAATACAAAAATGAAAATTGCTTGGTAAACGGAATTCCCGCGTCTCTACGTTCTCGTGCCTAACTTTCGATCCCGATGGACTCACGGGGCCCGTGAGTACTGTTCGGAAAGCTCGTTTCGAGGCCAACACCCCAGGGCCGGAATAATCCGTGAGGATAAAAAGAAAAGAATAGAAAAACGAAAACGAAAACGAGGGGTGCAACACGAGGACTTCCCAGGAGGTCACCCATCCTAGTACTACTCTCGCCCAAGCACGCTTAACTTCGGAGTTCTGATGGGATCCGGTGCATTAGTGCTGGTATGATCGCACCCGTCATGTTACGCATTGCGAATTTACTTGAAGCGACTCAATTTCTCTTCTCGAAGGAAGTCTAGAGTGTTCAACTTCCGGCTTTTAAGCGACTCAATTAACGCAATTTCCCGAGCCCGACTCGATTAACGGAATACTACTTATGTACGACGGAATACAAAAATGAAAATTGCTTGGTAAACGGAATTCCCGCGTCTCTACGTTCTCGTGCCTAACTTTCGATCCCGATGGACTCACGGGGCCCGTGAGTACTGTTCGGAAAGCTCGTTTCGAGGCCAACACCCCAGGGCCGGAATAATCCGTGAGGATAAAAAGAAAAGAATAGAAAAACGAAAACGAAAACGAGGGGTGCAACACGAGGACTTCCCAGGAGGTCACCCATCCTAGTACTACTCTCGCCCAAGCACGCTTAACTTCGGAGTTCTGATGGGATCCGGTGCATTAGTGCTGGTATGATCGCACCCGTCATGTTACGCATTGCAAATTTACTTGAAGCGACTCAATTTCTCTTCTCGAAGGAAGTCTAGAGTGTTCAACTTCCGGCTTTTAAGCGACTCAATTAACGCAATTTCCCGAGCCCGACTCGATTAACGGAATACTACTTATGTACGACGGAATACAAAAATGAAAATTGCTTGGTAAACGGAATTCCCGCGTCTCTACGTTCTCGTGCCTAACTTTCGATCCCGATGGACTCACGGGGCCCGTGAGTACTGTTCGGAAAGCTCGTTTCGAGGCCAACACCCCAGGGCCGGAATAATCCGTGAGGATAAAAAGAAAAGAATAGAAAAACGAAAACGAAAACGAGGGGTGCAACACGAGGACTTCCCAGGAGGTCACCCATCCTAGTACTACTCTCGCCCAAGCACGCTTAACTTCGGAGTTCTGATGGGATCCGGTGCATTAGTGCTGGTATGATCGCACCCGTCATGTTACGCATTGCAAATTTACTTGAAGCGACTCAATTTCTCTTCTCGAAGGAAGTCTAGAGTGTTCAACTTCCGGCTTTTAAGCGACTCAATTAACGCAATTTCCCGAGCCCGACTCGATTAACGGAATACTACTTATGTACGACGGAATACAAAAATGAAAATTGCTTGGTAAACGGAATTCCCGCGTCTCTACGTTCTCGTGCCTAACTTTCGATCCCGATGGACTCACGGGGCCCGTGAGTACTGTTCGGAAAGCTCGTTTCGAGGCCAACACCCCAGGGCCGGAATAATCCGTGAGGATAAAAAGAAAAGAATAGAAAAAAAAACGAAAACGAAAACGAGGGGTGCAACACGAGGACTTCCCAGGAGGTCACCCATCCTAGTACTACTCTCGCCCAAGCACGCTTAACTTCGGAGTTCTGATGGGATCCGGTGCATTAGTGCTGGTATGATCGCACCCGTCATGTTACGCATTGCGAATTTACTTGAAGCGACTCAATTTCTCTTCTCGAAGGAAGTCTAGAGTGTTCAACTTCCGGCTTTTAAGCGACTCAATTAACGCAATTTCCCGAGCCCGACTCGATTAACGGAATACTACTTATGTACGACGGAATACAAAAATGAAAATTGCTTGGTAAACGGAATTCCCGCGTCTCTACGTTCTCGTGCCTAACTTTCGATCCCGATGGACTCACGGGGCCCGTGAGTACTGTTCGGAAAGCTCGTTTCGAGGCCAACACCCCAGGGCCGGAATAATCCGTGAGGATAAAAAGAAAAGAATAGAAAAACGAAAACGAAAACGAGGGGTGCAACACGAGGACTTCCCAGGAGGTCACCCATCCTAGTACTACTCTCGCCCAAGCACGCTTAACTTCGGAGTTCTGATGGGATCCGGTGCATTAGTGCTGGTATGATCGCACCCGTCATGTTACGCATTGCAAATTTACTTGAAGCGACTCAATTTCTCTTCTCGAAGGAAGTCTAGAGTGTTCAACTTCCGGCTTTTAAGCGACTCAATTAACGCAATTTCCCGAGCCCGACTCGATTAACGGAATACTACTTATGTACGACGGAATACAAAAATGAAAATTGCTTGGTAAACGGAATTCCCGCGTCTCTACGTTCTCGTGCCTAACTTTCGATCCCGATGGACTCACGGGGCCCGTGAGTACTGTTCGGAAAGCTCGTTTCGAGGCCAACACCCCAGGGCCGGAATAATCCGTGAGGATAAAAAGAAAAGAATAGAAAAACGAAAACGAAAACGAGGGGTGCAACACGAGGACTTCCCAGGAGGTCACCCATCCTAGTACTACTCTCGCCCAAGCACGCTTAACTTCGGAGTTCTGATGGGATCCGGTGCATTAGTGCTGGTATGATCGCACCCGTCATGTTACGCATTGCAAATTTACTTGAAGCGACTCAATTTCTCTTCTCGAAGGAAGTCTAGAGTGTTCAACTTCCGGCTTTTAAGCGACTCAATTAACGCAATTTCCCGAGCCCGACTCGATTAACGGAATACTACTTATGTACGACGGAATACAAAAATGAAAATTGCTTGGTAAACGGAATTCCCGCGTCTCTACGTTCTCGTGCCTAACTTTCGATCCCGATGGACTCACGGGGCCCGTGAGTACTGTTCGGAAAGCTCGTTTCGAGGCCAACACCCCAGGGCCGGAATAATCCGTGAGGATAAAAAGAAAAGAATAGAAAAACGAAAACGAAAACGAGGGGTGCAACACGAGGACTTCCCAGGAGGTCACCCATCCTAGTACTACTCTCGCCCAAGCACGCTTAACTTCGGAGTTCTGATGGGATCCGGTGCATTAGTGCTGGTATGATCGCACCCGTCATGTTACGCATTGCGAATTTACTTGAAGCGACTCAATTTCTCTTCTCGAAGGAAGTCTAGAGTGTTCAACTTCCGGCTTTTAAGCGACTCAATTAACGCAATTTCCCGAGCCCGACTCGATTAACGGAATACTACTTATGTACGACGGAATACAAAAATGAAAATTGCTTGGTAAACGGAATTCCCGCGTCTCTACGTTCTCGTGCCTAACTTTCGATCCCGATGGACTCACGGGGCCCGTGAGTACTGTTCGGAAAGCTCGTTTCGAGGCCAACACCCCAGGGCCGGAATAATCCGTGAGGATAAAAAGAAAAGAATAGAAAAACGAAAACGAAAACGAGGGGTGCAACACGAGGACTTCCCAGGAGGTCACCCATCCTAGTACTACTCTCGCCCAAGCACGCTTAACTTCGGAGTTCTGATGGGATCCGGTGCATTAGTGCTGGTATGATCGCACCCGTCATGTTACGCATTGCAAATTTACTTGAAGCGACTCAATTTCTCTTCTCGAAGGAAGTCTAGAGTGTTCAACTTCCGGCTTTTAAGCGACTCAATTAACGCAATTTCCCGAGCCCGACTCGATTAACGGAATACTACTTATGTACGACGGAATACAAAAATGAAAATTGCTTGGTAAACGGAATTCCCGCGTCTCTACGTTCTCGTGCCTAACTTTCGATCCCGATGGACTCACGGGGCCCGTGAGTACTGTTCGGAAAGCTCGTTTCGAGGCCAACACCCCAGGGCCGGAATAATCCGTGAGGATAAAAAGAAAAGAATAGAAAAACGAAAACGAAAACGAGGGGTGCAACACGAGGACTTCCCAGGAGGTCACCCATCCTAGTACTACTCTCGCCCAAGCACGCTTAACTTCGGAGTTCTGATGGGATCCGGTGCATTAGTGCTGGTATGATCGCACCCGTCATGTTACGCATTGCAAATTTACTTGAAGCGACTCAATTTCTCTTCTCGAAGGAAGTCTAGAGTGTTCAACTTCCGGCTTTTAAGCGACTCAATTAACGCAATTTCCCGAGCCCGACTCGATTAACGGAATACTACTTATGTACGACGGAATACAAAAATGAAAATTGCTTGGTAAACGGAATTCCCGCGTCTCTACGTTCTCGTGCCTAACTTTCGATCCCGATGGACTCACGGGGCCCGTGAGTACTGTTCGGAAAGCTCGTTTCGAGGCCAACACCCCAGGGCCGGAATAATCCGTGAGGATAAAAAGAAAAGAATAGAAAAACGAAAACGAAAACGAGGGGTGCAACACGAGGACTTCCCAGGAGGTCACCCATCCTAGTACTACTCTCGCCCAAGCACGCTTAACTTCGGAGTTCTGATGGGATCCGGTGCATTAGTGCTGGTATGATCGCACCCGTCATGTTACGCATTGCGAATTTACTTGAAGCGACTCAATTTCTCTTCTCGAAGGAAGTCTAGAGTGTTCAACTTCCGGCTTTTAAGCGACTCAATTAACGCAATTTCCCGAGCCCGACTCGATTAACGGAATACTACTTATGTACGACGGAATACAAAAATGAAAATTGCTTGGTAAACGGAATTCCCGCGTCTCTACGTTCTCGTGCCTAACTTTCGATCCCGATGGACTCACGGGGCCCGTGAGTACTGTTCGGAAAGCTCGTTTCGAGGCCAACACCCCAGGGCCGGAATAATCCGTGAGGATAAAAAGAAAAGAATAGAAAAACGAAAACGAAAACGAGGGGTGCAACACGAGGACTTCCCAGGAGGTCACCCATCCTAGTACTACTCTCGCCCAAGCACGCTTAACTTCGGAGTTCTGATGGGATCCGGTGCATTAGTGCTGGTATGATCGCACCCGTCATGTTACGCATTGCAAATTTACTTGAAGCGACTCAATTTCTCTTCTCGAAGGAAGTCTAGAGTGTTCAACTTCCGGCTTTTAAGCGACTCAATTAACGCAATTTCCCGAGCCCGACTCGATTAACGGAATACTACTTATGTACGACGAATACAAAAATGAAAATTGCTTGGTAAACGGAATTCCCGCGTCTCTACGTTCTCGTGCCTAACTTTCGATCCCGATGGACTCACGGGGCCCGTGAGTACTGTTCGGAAAGCTCGTTTCGAGGCCAACACCCCAGGGCCGGAATAATCCGTGAGGATAAAAAGAAAAGAATAGAAAAACGAAAACGAAAACGAGGGGTGCAACACGAGGACTTCCCAGGAGGTCACCCATCCTAGTACTACTCTCGCCCAAGCACGCTTAACTTCGGAGTTCTGATGGGATCCGGTGCATTAGTGCTGGTATGATCGCACCGTCATGTTACGCATTGCAAATTTACTTGAAGCGACTCAATTTCTCTTCTCGAAGGAAGTCTAGAGTGTTCAACTTCCGGCTTTTAAGCGACTCAATTAACGCAATTTCCCGAGCCCGACTCGATTAACGGAATACTACTTATGTACGACGGAATACAAAAATGAAAATTGCTTGGTAAACGGAATTCCCGCGTCTCTACGTTCTCGTGCCTAACTTTCGATCCCGATGGACTCACGGGGCCCGTGAGTACTGTTCGGAAAGCTCGTTTCGAGGCCAACACCCCAGGGCCGGAATAATCCGTGAGGATAAAAAGAAAAGAATAGAAAAACGAAAACGAAAACGAGGGGTGCAACACGAGGACTTCCCAGGAGGTCACCCATCCTAGTACTACTCTCGCCCAAGCACGCTTAACTTCGGAGTTCTGATGGGATCCGGTGCATTAGTGCTGGTATGATCGCACCCGTCATGTTACGCATTGCAAATTTACTTGAAGCGACTCAATTTCTCTTCTCGAAGGAAGTCTAGAGTGTTCAACTTCCGGCTTTTAAGCGACTCAATTAACGCAATTTCCCGAGCCCGACTCGATTAACGGAATACTACTTATGTACGACGGAATACAAAAATGAAAATTGCTTGGTAAACGGAATTCCCGCGTCTCTACGTTCTCGTGCCTAACTTTCGATCCCGATGGACTCACGGGGCCCGTGAGTACTGTTCGGAAAGCTCGTTTCGAGGCCAACACCCCAGGGCCGGAATAATCCGTGAGGATAAAAAGAAAAGAATAGAAAAACGAAAACGAAAACGAGGGGTGCAACACGAGGACTTCCCAGGAGGTCACCCATCCTAGTACTACTCTCGCCCAAGCACGCTTAACTTCGGAGTTCTGATGGGATCCGGTGCATTAGTGCTGGTATGATCGCACCCGTCTTTTTACGCATTGCAAATTTACTTGAAGCGACTCAATTTCTCTTCTCGAAGGAAGTCTAGAGTGTTCAACTTCCGGCTTTTAAGCGACTCAATTAACGCAATTTCCCGAGCCCGACTCGATTAACGGAATACTACTTATGTACGACGGAATACAAAAATGAAAATTGCTTGGTAAACGGAATTCCCGCGTCTCTACGTTCTCGTGCCTAACTTTCGATCCCGATGGACTCACGGGGCCCGTGAGTACTGTTCGGAAAGCTCGTTTCGAGGCCAACACCCCAGGGCCGGAATAATCCGTGAGGATAAAAAGAAAAGAATAGAAAAACGAAAACGAAAACGAGGGGTGCAACACGAGGACTTCCCAGGAGGTCACCCATCCTAGTACTACTCTCGCCCAAGCACGCTTAACTTCGGAGTTCTGATGGGATCCGGTGCATTAGTGCTGGTATGATCGCACCCGTCATGTTACGCATTGCAAATTTACTTGAAGCGACTCAATTTCTCTTCTCGAAGGAAGTCTAGAGTGTTCAACTTCCGGCTTTTAAGCGACTCAATTAACGCAATTTCCCGAGCCCGACTCGATTAACGGAATACTACTTATGTACGACGGAATACAAAAATGAAAATTGCTTGGTAAACGGAATTCCCGCGTCTCTACGTTCTCGTGCCTAACTTTCGATCCCGATGGACTCACGGGGCCCGTGAGTACTGTTCGGAAAGCTCGTTTCGAGGCCAACACCCCAGGGCCGGAATAATCCGTGAGGATAAAAAGAAAAGAATAGAAAAACGAAAACGAAAACGAGGGGTGCAACACGAGGACTTCCCAGGAGGTCACCCATCCTAGTACTACTCTCGCCCAAGCACGCTTAACTTCGGAGTTCTGATGGGATCCGGTGCATTAGTGCTGGTATGATCGCACCCGTCATGTTACGCATTGCAAATTTACTTGAAGCGACTCAATTTCTCTTCTCGAAGGAAGTCTAGAGTGTTCAACTTCCGGCTTTTAAGCGACTCAATTAACGCAATTTCCCGAGCCCGACTCGATTAACGGAATACTACTTATGTACGACGGAATACAAAAATGAAAATTGCTTGGTAAACGGAATTCCCGCGTCTCTACGTTCTCGTGCCTAACTTTCGATCCCGATGGACTCACGGGGCCCGTGAGTACTGTTCGGAAAGCTCGTTTCGAGGCCAACACCCCAGGGCCGGAATAATCCGTGAGGATAAAAAGAAAAGAATAGAAAAACGAAAACGAAAACGAGGGGTGCAACACGAGGACTTCCCAGGAGGTCACCCATCCTAGTACTACTCTCGCCCAAGCACGCTTAACTTCGGAGTTCTGATGGGATCCGGTGCATTAGTGCTGGTATGATCGCACCCGTCATGTTACGCATTGCAAATTTACTTGAAGCGACTCAATTTCTCTTCTCGAAGGAAGTCTAGAGTGTTCAACTTCCGGCTTTTAAGCGACTCAATTAACGCAATTTCCCGAGCCCGACTCGATTAACGGAATACTACTTATGTACGACGGAATACAAAAATGAAAATTGCTTGGTAAACGGAATTCCCGCGTCTCTACGTTCTCGTGCCTAACTTTCGATCCCGATGGACTCACGGGGCCCGTGAGTACTGTTCGGAAAGCTCGTTTCGAGGCCAACACCCCAGGGCCGGAATAATCCGTGAGGATAAAAAGAAAAGAATAGAAAAACGAAAACGAAAACGAGGGGTGCAACACGAGGACTTCCCAGGAGGTCAACCCATCCTAGTACTACTCTCGCCCAAGCACGCTTAACTTCGGAGTTCTGATGGGATCCGGTGCATTAGTGCTGGTATGATCGCACCCGTCATGTTACGCATTGCGAATTTACTTGAAGCGACTCAATTTCTCTTCTCGAAGGAAGTCTAGAGTGTTCAACTTCCGGCTTTTAAGCGACTCAATTAACGCAATTTCCCGAGCCCGACTCGATTAACGGAATACTACTTATGTACGACGGAATACAAAAATGAAAATTGCTTGGTAAACGGAATTCCCGCGTCTCTACGTTCTCGTGCCTAACTTTCGATCCCGATGGACTCACGGGGCCCGTGAGTACTGTTCGGAAAGCTCGTTTCGAGGCCAACACCCCAGGGCCGGAATAATCCGTGAGGATAAAAAGAAAAGAATAGAAAAACGAAAACGAAAACGAGGGGTGCAACACGAGGACTTCCCAGGAGGTCACCCATCCTAGTACTACTCTCGCCAAGCACGCTTAACTTCGGAGTTCTGATGGGATCCGGTGCATTAGTGCTGGTATGATCGCACCCGTCATGTTACGCATTGCAAATTTACTTGAAGCGACTCAATTTCTCTTCTCGAAGGAAGTCTAGAGTGTTCAACTTCCGGCTTTTAAGCGACTCAATTAACGCAATTCCCCGAGCCCGACTCGATTAACGGAATACTACTTATGTACGACGGAATACAAAAATGAAAATTGCTTGGTAAACGGAATTCCCGCGTCTCTACGTTCTCGTGCCTAACTTTCGATCCCGATGGACTCACGGGGCCCGTGAGTACTGTTCGGAAAGCTCGTTTCGAGGCCAACACCCCAGGGCCGGAATAATCCGTGAGGATAAAAAGAAAAGAATAGAAAAACGAAACGAAAACGAGGGGTGCAACACGAGGACTTCCCAGGAGGTCACCCATCCTAGTACTACTCTCGCCCAAGCACGCTTAACTTCGGAGTTCTGATGGGATCCGGTGCATTAGTGCTGGTATGATCGCACCCGTCATGTTACGCATTGCGAATTTACTTGAAGCGACTCAATTTCTCTTCTCGAAGGAAGTCTAGAGTGTTCAACTTCCGGCTTTTAAGCGACTCAATTAACGCAATTTCCCGAGCCCGACTCGATTAACGGAATACTACTTATGTACGACGGAATACAAAAATGAAAATTGCTTGGTAAACGGAATGCCCGCGTCTCTACGTTCTCGTGCCTAACTTTCGATCCCGATGGACTCACGGGGCCTGTGAGTACTGTTCGGAAAGCTCGTTTCGAGGCCAACACCCCAGGGCCGGAATAATCCGTGAGGATAAAAAGAAAGGAATAGAAAAACGAAAACGAAAACGAGGGGTGCAACACGAGGACTTCCCAGGAGGTCACCCATCCTAGTACTACTCTCGCCCAAGCAAGCTTAACTTCGGAGTTCTGATGGGATCCGGTGCATTAGTGCTGGTATGATCGCACCCGTCATGTTACGCATTGCGAATTTACTTGAAGCGACTCAATTTCTCTTCTCGAAGGAAGTCTAAAGTGTTCAACTTCCGTCTTTTAAGCGACTCAATTAATGCAATTCCCCGAGCCCGACTCGATTAACGGAATACTACTTATGTACGACGGAATACAAAAATGAAAATTGCTTGGTAAACGGAATTCCCGCGTCTCTACGTTCTCGTGCCTAACTTTCGATCCCCGATGGACTCACGGGGCCGGTGAGTACTGTTCGGAAAGCTCGTTTCGAGGCCAACACCCCAGGGCCGGGATAATCCGTGAGGATAAAAAGAAAAGAATAGAAAAACGAAAACGAAAACGAGGGGTGCGACACGAGGACTTCCCAGGAGGTCACCCATCCTAGTACTACTCTCGCCCAAGCACGCTTAACTTCGTAGTTCTGATGGGATCCGGTGCATTAGTGCTGGTATGATCGCACCCGTCATGTCACGCATTGCAAATTTACTTGAAGCGGCTCAATTTCTCTTCTCGAAGGAAGTCTAGAGTGTTCAACTTCCGGCTTTTAAGCGACTCAATTAACGCAATTTCCCGAGCCCGACTCGATTAACGAAATACTACTTATGTACGACGGAATACAAAAATGAAAATTGCTTGGTAAACGGAATTCCCGCGTCTCTTCGTTCTCGTGCCTAACTTTCGATCCCGATGGACTCAAGGGGCCCGTGAGTACTGTTTGGAAAGCTCGTTTCGAGGCCAACACCCCGGGCCGGAATAATCCGTGAGGATAAAAAGAAAAGAAAAGAAAAACGAAAACGAGAGGTGCAACACGAGGACTTCCCAGGAGGTCACCCATCCTAGTACTACTCTCGCCAAAGCACGCTTAACTTCGGAGTTCTGATGGGATCCGGTGCATTAGTGCTGGTATGATCGCACCCGTCATGTCACGCATTGCAATTTTACTTGAAGCGACTCAATTTCTCTTCTCGAAGGAAGTCTAGAGTGTTCAACTTCCGGCTTTTAAGCGACTCAATTAACGCAATTTCCCGAGACCGACTCGATTAACGGAATACTACTTATGTACGACGGAATACAAAAATGAAAATTGCTTGGTAAACGGAATTCCCGCGTCTCTACGTTCTCGTGCCTACCTTTCGATCCCGATGGACTCACGGGGCCCGTGAGTACTGTTCGGAAAGCTCGTTTCGAGGCCAACACCCCAGGGCCGGAATAATTCGTGAGGATAAAAAGAAAAGAATAGAAAAACGAAAACGAAAACGAGGGGTGCAACACGAGGACTTCCCAGGAGGTCACCCATCCTAGTACTACTCTCGCACAAGCACGCTTAACTTCGGAGTTCTGATGGGATCCGGTGCATTAGTGCTGGTATGATCGCACCCGTCATGTTACGCATTGCAAATTTACTTGGAGCGACTCAATTTCTCTTCTCGAAGGAAGTCTAGAGTGTTCAACTTCCGGCTTTTAAGCGACTCAATTAACGCAATTTCCCGAGCCCGACTCGATTAACGGAATACTACGTATGTACGACGGAATACAAAAATGAAAATTGCTTGGTAAACGGAATTCCCGCGTCTCTACGTTCTCGTGCCTAACTTTCGATACCGATGGACTCACGGGGCCCGTGAGTACTGTTCGGAAAGCTCGTTTCGAGGCCAACACCCCAGGGCCGGAATAATCAGTGAGGATAAAAAGAAAAGAATAGAAAAACGAAAACGAAAACGAGGGGTGCAACACGAGGACTTCCCAGGAGGTCACCCATCCTAGTACTACTCTCGCCCAAGCACGCTTAACTTCGGAGTTCTGATGGGATCCGGTGCATAGTGCTGGTATGATCGCACCCGTCAGTTAAGCATTGCGAATGTACTTGAAGCCTGAATGGGGTAGACTCAATTTCTCTTCTCGAAGAGTCTAGAGTGTTCAACTTCCGGCTTTAAGCGACTCAATGAATGCAATTTACCGAGCCGACTCGGATTAAACGGAATACTACTTATGTACGACGGTATACAAACAATGAACATTGCTGGTAACCGAATGCCCTGCGCGTCTCGTACGTTTCGGGCATAACTTTCGATCCCGATGGACTCACGGGCCCGTGAGTATGTTCGGAAAGCCTCGTTTCGAGGCCAAACACCCCAGGCGGAATATACGTGAGGATAAAAAGGAAAAGAATAGAAAAAACGGAAAACGAAAACGATGGGTGCGACACGAGGACTTCCCAGGAGGTCACCCATCCTAGTACTACTCTCGCCCAAGCACGCTTAACTTCGGAGTTCTGATGGGATCCGGTGCATTAGTGATGGTATGATCGCACCCGTCATGTTACGCATTGCGAATTTACTTGAAGCGACTCAATTTCTCTTCTCGAAGGAAGTCTGGAGTGTTCAACTTCCGGCTTTTAAGCGACTCAATTAACGCAATTTCCCGAGCCCGACTCGATTAACGGAATACTACTTATGTACGACGGAATACAAAAATGAAAATTGCTTGGTGAACGGAATTCCCGCGTCTCTACGTTCTCGTGCCTAACTTTCGATCCCGATGGACTCACGGGGCCCGTGGTACTGTTCGGAAAGCTCGTTTCGAGGCCAACACCCCAGGGCCGGAATAATCCGTGTGGATAAAAAGAAAAGAATAGAAAAACGAAAACGAAAACGAGGGGTGCAACACGAGGACTTCCCAGAGAGGTCACCCATCCTAGTACTACTCTCGCCCAAGACGCTTAACTCGGGAGTTAGTTCTGAGGGATCGGTGATTAGTGTGGTATGATCCACCACAGGTTACGCATGCGAATGACTTTGAAGCGACCTCAATTTCTCTTCTCGAAGGAGTCTAGAGGTTCACTTCGGGCCTTTTAAGCGACTAAATTAACGCAATTTCCCGAGCCATGACTCGATTAACGGAATAATCTTATGTACGAAGGAATACAAAAAAGAAAAATTGCTTGCGGTAAACGGAATTCCCGCGTCTCTACGTTCTCGTGCCTAACCTTCGATCCCGATGGACTCAAGGGGCCCGTGAGTACTGTTCGAAAAGCTCGTTTCGAGGCCAACACCCCAGGGCCGGAATAATCCGTGAGGATAAAAAGAAAAGAATAGAAAAACGAAAAGGAAAACGAGGGGTGCAACACGAGGACTTCCCAGGAGGTCACCCATCCTAGTACTACTCTCGCCCAATCACGCTTAACTTCGGAGTTCTGATGGGATCCGGTGCATTAGTGCTGGTATGATCGCACCCGTCATGTTACGCATTGCGAAGTTACTTGAAGCGACTCAATTTCTCTTCTCGAAGGAGTCAGCGTTTCAACTTCTGGCTTAAGCGACTCAATTTATACGCAATTTCCCGAGCCCGACGCGATAAGGAATACTACTTATGTACGACAAAAAACAAAAATGAAAATTGCTTGGTAAACAAAATTCCTGCGTCTCTAAGTTCTCGTGCCTAACTTTCGATCGCGATGGACTCACGGGGCCCGTGAGTACTGTTCGGAAAGCTCGTTTCGAGGCCAACACCCCGAGCCGGAATAATCCGTGAGGATAAAAAGGAAAGAAAAGAAAAACGAAAACGAGGGGTGCAACACGAGGACTTCCCAGGAGGTCACCCATACTAGTATCCTCTCGCCCACGCACGTTAATTCGGGTTCTGATGGGAATCCGGTGCATTAGGGATGGTATGATCGCACCCGCATGTACGCATTGCGAATTACTTGAAGCGATAATTCTCTTCTCGAAGGAAGTCTAGAGGTTCAACTTCCGCTTTTTAAGCGACCAATTAACGCAATGTCCCGAGCCCGCTACGCGATTAAGGAATACTACTTAGGTACGACGGAATACAAAAATGAAAATTGCTTGGTAAACGGAATTCCCGCGTCTCTACGTTCTCGTGCATAACTTTCGATCCCGATGGACTCACGGGGCCCGTGAGTACTGTTCGGAAAGCTCGTTTCGAGGCCAACACCCCCGGGCCGGAATAATCCGTGAGGATAAAAAGAAAAGAATAGAAAAACGAAAACGAAAACGAGGGGTGCAACACGAGGACTTTCCAGGAGGTCACCCATCCTAGTACTACTCTCGCCCAAGCACGCTTAACTTCGGAGTTCTGATGGGATCCGGGGCATTAGTGCTGGTATGATCGCACCCGTCATGTTACGCATTGCGAATTTACTTGAAGCGACCCAATTTCTCTTCTCGAAGGAAGTCTAGAGTGTTCAACTTCCGGCTTTTAAGCGACTCAATTAACGCAATTTCCCGAGCCCGACTCGATTGACGGAATACTACTAATGTACGAGGAAATACAAAAATAAAAATTGCTTGGTAAACGGAATTCCCGCGTCTCTACGTTCTCGTGCCTAACTTTCGATCCCAATGGACTCACGGGGCCCGTGAGTACTGTTCGGAAAGGTCGTTTCGAGGCCAACACCCCAGGGCCGGAATAATCCGTGAGGATAAAAAGAAACGAATAGAAAAACGAAAACGAAAACGAGGGGTGCAACACGAGGACTTCCAAGGAGGTCACCCATCCTAGTACTACTCTCGCCCAAGCACGCTTAACTTCGGAGTTCTGATGGGATCCGGTGCATTAGTGCTGGTATGACCGCACCCGTCATGTTACGCATTGCCAATTACTTGAGGACTCAATTTCTTCTCGAAGGAAGTCTTAGGAGGTTGCAACTTCCGCTTTTATAGCGGACTCACTTAACGCAATTCCCGAGCCGACTCGATTAACGGAATACTACTTAGGTACGACGGAATACAAAAATGAAAATTGCTTGGTAAACGGAATTCCCGCGTCTCTACGTTCTCGTGCCTAACTTTCGATCCCGATGGCCTCACGGGGCCCGTGAGTACTGTTCGGAAAGCTCGTTTCGAGGCCAACACCCCAGGGCCGGAATAATCCGTGAGGATAAAGAAAAGAATAGAAAAACGAAAATGAAAACGAGGGGTGCGACACGAGGACTTCCCAGGAGGTCACCCATCCTAGTACTACTCTCGCCCAAGCAAGCTTAAACTTCGGAGTTCGGATGGGATTCGGTGCATTATTGCTTGGTTGCTAGACGCAAACCGTCATGTTAGCATGCGAATTTACTTGACAGCACGACTCAATTTCTCTTCTCGAAGGAAGTCTAGAGTGTTCAACTTCCGGCTTTTAAGCGACTCAATTAACGCAATTTCCCGAGCCCAACTCGATTAACGGAATACTACTTATGTACGACGGAATACAAAAATGAAAAATGCTTGGTAAACGGAATTCCCGCGTCTCTACGTTCTCGTGCCTAACTTTCGATCCCGATGGGCTCACGGGGCCCGTGAGTACTGTTCGGAAAGCTCGTTTCGAGGCCAACACCCAGGGCCGGAATAATCCGTGAGGATAAAAAGAAAAGAATAGAAAAACGAAAACGA